>VWZW01005671.1:3486522-3500092 GCA_013397115.1 Edolisoma coerulescens
CGTCCCGCACCGCTTCCCCGCGGTGCCGGCCCCCCGGGACCGCCGGCTCTAGTCAGCCGCCGGGAGCCGGGGAAAGCCCGGGTCACGGCGCTGCCGGGCAGGAGCTGCCTGAAAATCCCCCCGGGGAGCCCCAGCCCCGGGGGCCGGCTGGGCTCGACGCCCCTCCGGGATGCCCGACTCTCTCTTTCGCCTGCAGAAATAAACTCCCCGAGGTTTCTCTCGTCCCCAGGCTGCCCCCGGGAGCCGACCGTGCTCCCGTGTGGCTCCCGCCGCTCACCTCCGGCCGCTCCTGCCCGCCGCGCTCCTGCGACATCGGCTCTCTGAAGCGGCGGCAGCTCCACATAGGAAACAGCCAGCTCAGCCCGGGGTCATGGGAGTGAGGACACGGCATCAGTGCTGGGATAAAGCGATTTTCACTTTCGCTACTCACCCTGTTCCTTTAAATAATAAGGAAATGCGACAGACTTCTTGTAAAGGCAAAGCCAGACAAGGACCGCTGGAAACACAGTTGCTACAGACAAAAATCTTTCTGTTCCACTATTCTGTCGAGAGTATTTTAATAGACTGAACACTATTTCTTTTACCTCTCGGAACACCTTCCTTGCATTTTAATTGCACAGTTACCCGGGCCTTATGCTCTGAAAGGGAGTGTTTGCACCAACAGCTACTTCAATAGCCTTGCTCTACTGCAGAAGGATTTGTAACTCATGTACCCTCCTGGCTGTGCTCAGCTCACAGAGGCGAACACATGACCATGCGAGGAGGGTACATGCCCCCAAACTGCAGGGCAGTCAGTCATAAAGCCCCAGGTATCTCAATAAATCAGATACTTCCCTGTTTTTCTGGTTTCCTCAGCAGCTTGAGTCATCCAGTCAAGATGAAGTTAAAGAGTTGGCAAACTGAGTAAATATAGATTGTCCTTCCAGGAAGATCTGGCTAACAGTTCATGCTGACGGTGAGGGAACCATGCTCCACAGGAGTCCAAGAGTCAAACTGAAGTCCGCGCTCTGCCACAGGTTTCCTGGTAGGCTCTGGGACCATGACTTAAAGACTTGAGCATGACTTCCTTGGTTTGAAACGCTTCTTCCCAGCTGTTCCACCTCAAAGCAGCCTGTGTCTCCACCTTCCAGGCTATCCATGCATTTGCTTTTGCACTTTTCAGAGACCTTCTCCAACTCCGGAGGATTGAGTCCCTGTGAATCTTCCCACCCTAACAGCCATGGGGACCACAACTGGGATGCACATCCTTGCCAATATACCCTGACCTAGATTGTGCTGGGTCTCCCAAGCATCTTACAGGGCATTCCCTGGCTTCTTTAAGAGCAGTCTGGCTTCTTTCTCCCTTTGTCATCTAATGTGCCAAGAGCAGGGGCTGCTCATGGAGGCAGCAGAAAGTGCAGGTTCAGTGCCATTCTCCAGCTGAGGGGATCCAAACCAGCATCTCCTGGAAAGCAGCTCTGGCTACCACGCAGAGAGTTATTACAGGGTGAATTGCTCTCAACTGCTCCTTTGAAACAGCCTGATCTTGCATTGACTACACCTCACACAGTTAAAGGAAAGCAGTAGTGGTGTGGGCACAAGCAGGGACTTAGTTGGGACAGGTGTTTAAAAAGAACACTGGGCTCTTGCTGTCTTTATAGTTTAAGACCAGTTGAAATAAACAGGACTAGAAGCCAGCATTTTCACAAGCTCAGGTATGTTCCCTTGCAATAAACCCTATGAACCATGTGGATAAAACACCTCAACAGCCCTCCAGAATGATCTGTGGGAAAGAAAGTCCCCTTCCACAGAGGGACTTTGAACTCCATGCTCCAGGAGCAATGCTGCTGCAAATAGCACCTGCACAAACTACCTGACAGCATCAAATCATGAGCAGCTCACCAAGAATTTATTAGTCCTGAATAAATATCTACCTCACTGCATAATTCCCAGCAGCTGCAGAACAAGGCTTCCAGGATAACACAAGCATGGGACAAGTCAGGGGACAATCCCCCTGAGCCTGAATAGTCTGTTCTTGTTCAGAACAAATGACAAAGGAAATGACAAATCAAAATTTGCTTGTGGGAACAAGTTTCTACTTAGTATTAAAGCTATCTCTGGTACATCTGTAGAAATGCCTACACAGTAATTCCAGGTAGTGCAGCAATAAAGGCAGAGCGTTTCTGTGCAGGAGAGAAAATGAGCCCAGAAAGCAGCGTAGTCAGCTGAGCTTACACTTTATAATGGCAGTTTATCAGTGATTTTTGTCTGCACTGAAGCAGCCTACACACATGCAGACCGGAGTCTCTGATCACAGCTTAGCACAGCACGGCTCTTCTGGAGAATGGCACGTGTCAGAACTGGCTCTCAGAGCGCCCAGGCTTCCAAACAGATGTCAGGGTCCATGTGAAGATTTCTGGAAGAGGAGCTTCCCCTTTACAGTCTGTAATCCCCTTTGTTCAGAAAGTACACACAGCAAAAGCATGCATGGATGCTGCTCCGATCTGCAAGGTTTTCTTGGCTGGGGATGGCCCAGCCTCACGAGCAATAAGCACACTGCAGACAGTACACACTCACATAAACAGCGAGATGTTCCGTCTCGCCCCCGAGAGCCGAGAAATCCAAACTCAGTTTGCAAACAAACCCAAGCATCCATCACCGTTGAGCTGTCTTACAAAATTCAAAGGCTATATAAAGAAAAACTACCAGACATTTCTTGATGCAATACCAATTCGCCCCAAGTTAAAAATAAGAAGTTTGGCTGTTGTGACATTTCAGTAGAAGCCTGATTAGACATGTCTTGCACAACACTGCCAATTCCTATGAAAAGTTAACTGAAGGACAAAAGGCTACTGGAATGGGGGAAAATGAAGTGGTTTATGTATTTCTGCCAATGGGAAAAGCAGCTAGTTGCAGGTACCACTAGCTGTAGAATTTTTTAATAACCATTTGAAAAACTGCTGACCATTCCAGTGTTGAGTTTAGTGCATCACAGAACTTGCATTTGAAGGGAGGTTCTCTGATACCTTCCAGTACTGCTTGGCCAAAAGTAGCCATCTGAGGTTTTTAAATTCCTAGTTCATATGCTGCACTTGGAATCCTGATTGCTTTATCTTTTTCTTTACACAATCCATTTGGCCAGCATTTCCAGATGCATTTTTCTTTCTCCAACCAGTTGCAGTTGAAACAAGGGCCATGAAACAAAGACTGACTGCTCTAACTCAGGGAATCCATTCCCACTTACTTGAAATCCTGTGCAGGCGAACCATCCCTCAGTCTCTACATAGAAACATGCACTGTGGTGTGAATGTATCAATTTACTTATTGTCTTAAACCACAGTGCTCGCCCTTCTTATTTCTTATGGCATTTGTCCTACCCCAGCCATTTTTGACGGGACTTCTTCAAAGAGACCCACCTATTCCTACCTATTTTCTGTACTTGCCTATCATTTGCAGAGAAGAGCAGAGAATCTTCCTACTAACAGAGGAAATGGCCAAATCCTGTAATAGTTGCCATGCAAAATCTTGCAGGGCTCACCTTAGCCTAGCAACACCCAGGATCTCTGTGAAGAAAGCTGTAGTGGGGATTTTCAACACCAGAGCACGGGCACTCAAAATAGCAAGTGGCTGTGTGAAAAGCCATCTCAGCCACACGTTCCACAGTTCTGCAGCTCCAGTCCCTCTCACATCCTGTCCTCTCTTACACGAGAAGCTTTGTAACCCCGAGATTAATAACAGTTGTGAGTTCAAAGGCAGCAAATGGAACTACTTCAGTTACTCAAGCCAGAATTTAACACAGATGTCTTCTGAAGTATGCTCACTGCTCCTATTCCAGGATTAGAACTGACAATATTATCTGAAGCTTTGATCTTCCTTAATTGATTTAATTTACTTCATATAAAAACACACATTTCTATATACAAGGACAGGAAAAATATTTACATATGATTACATATACAAAGTCTCGGTACAGATGCTCACTTTTACAAAAGAAACGATGCTAAAATCTGTTTTCTTGAGAATTTTCAGTCTCTTATTAGACATTAGGTTGGACCCGTCTTCTTAGCACCAAACATGTCATTAATAAAGCTTCTAAAATCTCCCTCCTTTTACTGTGTAAGAAATACATTACATACTAGACATGAGTATTTACTGCAGGCACATGCAACCATAAACTACAAGAAGTTATAAATGGTTAAGGCACAATGTTCAGTTTAGTACTACTGTGCAATCCTCTAGGTACTAATGAATAAAGAAAACAAAAGTAAGCTAGCTGAAGTGAATACCATTTACTGGTAGCCTGTACTGATCTTTAAAGTTTAGTCAACACAAATGCAAACACAACCCAAGTCAAGATCCTGTCACGTGTAGAAATATTGTCCAGGAAAACCCCAGGCTGCATAACTGGATTACGTGAAACGAAGTATCAGACCCTAAGATGTTGATGGTTGAATTCCTGTTCAGAAGAGCACACTGCAAGTAAATACATACAATTACTAAAAATCCAAGTTTCAACAAACATGACTATAAATAAGCCTACAAGACCTACATTCAGGAAAGGTAGAATAGCAGGGATCAATGTCACATCTGCACATGGACTTTCTTAAAACTCCAACATCGCATCAAATCTGTGATTTCAATATGCTGCAGTGTCAATTCATTAAAATAAAAGCCACCTGCCTCAGTAATTAATGAAGGTGCATTAGGAGAACTAGACATTCTCCAACCTCTTTAGAGACATGCTGAATGTAAATGAGCAGTTAGTGGTTTCCTAAAAGACTGCCTACATACATAAAGCATGCACCCAAACTCTGAAAAGCACAAGGACTCAAGCTAAAAACTGCAATATAAGAGCAAAAAATTAGTTAAATGGCAAATACACTCACTGGATATTGGATGCTACTGTATGTGTAGGCTTTCATATACCATCAGCATGACAGTAAGAGTAGAAATATTTAAAAGGATCAAAGACTGATTAAGGAAGCTCCCACGTATAGCACTGAGGGGAGATGAGGTCTAAGAGAAAAGATGGAACAGACGGAACAAAAGCACAGCTGAGATTCCAATGTGAAAACACAAAATGAGAAATTCATGCGCTGAGAGTGATCTTCCTCCGCCGCAGTGGGTAGCGCCTTCTCTCCAGGGAATCTGCAGCTTTTCTTTTTTTTAGCAAAACGTAAGGATTTTTACTGGGAACAGTTTCTGTTGGTGTGACTTCTCCTGGTGGTACTAAATTTTGGACATCATTTTCCTCCTTCGCCTTGCAACCAGAAAAGACTTCTTGCCGCAGCTTGCAGAGTTCCAAGGTTGGTTGCCAAGTTAATGCAAGGGAAAAACCTTCTGCTTTTTCTATGAGTGCTGGAATAGACTGCAAAAACAAACCCAAGTATCTCAAGTTACATGGGAAAAGCAATGGTTACAAGGCATGCAATATGCTAATTAGATTCTGACAGGCACAAAAGCTTCAGTGTCTGCAGAGATGATGCTCAGGATGGCAGGTGAGGGTTGGGAACGCAGAGCTACCACCCCAATAGTGAGGTGTCTGCACTCAGAAGCCATGCAAAGAGTATGCCAAGTTGAAGTGTTCCCTCATGACATCTCTAAGCTGAGGAAGTATCACAGGAACACCACAGCTGAAGCCTAAGCAGGCACTGAAGTAATAAATGTCATACTCCAGATGAAGTCGTGTAAGTCTTCAAAAGATGTTCTATTTTTCAGATGCTGCAGGTTCCAAAATCTCAGTATTTCCTAAAGCCACAGGGTAATCTTCCTTACTACCATGTGAGGGGGAATGCTTTACAAACACAATGCTTTACCTACTTCAAAAGTGTACACACAGGCTTTTTTTCTACCAAACTATAAGGAAGATGAGTTAGAACTCTTGTTTTGTGACATGTTACCAGCTCAAGAAGATAAAAGCATATTCTCTTGGAGCACAAAGAGGTCTCACCTGTATTGCTTCGCTGATCTGTTTGGATGCCACTTGTGTCGCCTGCTTCAGATCCGCGATGTAAGCATCTACAGACAAACACAGAGCCCAAATCACCTTCTGAAACAACTCTTTCCCCCATTACTGACTATCAGAAATCAGACAGAAAACCAGCAAAGTCCCTGTATAAAACCTAAACCTGCAGCACATCCCTTTCACTGTAACACTGAGGATGACAGCTGGCATGGTTTATCTTACTAGCATTATTCTTTATCACTCAAATTGCAGTAGAGTGTAGCAGTCTCAACTAGAGAAAGCCCCAAAGTTCTTACCAAGAAAACACAAAGCCAGTATTTGACACAAAAGAACAGTTGTAAGGAAATAATTACACAAAAAGATTTGTTTTCAAAACTTTTAAGCTCATATTACATTTGATAAAAACCACAGAGAACACAGAGAATAAACACCACTGTGGAGAGCATGAGATGAAGAAAACCCATTTTAAGGAGGGCAAATAAATCATCCTGTCTCGAACAAGTTGGCTTTTACAATAAAGGCTACTTTTTTTTCCTTCTGGCTTAACTCACCAAGAATTAACACCAAAAAGAACCAAACATAAGTAACATAAACTGCATTAATTCTGCTGTGCTGATAAGGAAAGAAAAACCCCCAGCTTTCAGGAACACTGAAGCAGGCAGCAGGTGCAGAACACCAGGGGGAATACAGCATATATTCGACTGTAGCAGCAACATGACAAGATCCTCAATACTTTAATTCTGTATTCAAGAGTTAAACTCCAGGCTATTATGAAACTGTTTTGCATGTTCTCCATCCACAAAACTTAAAATGAGCAGACTAGCATGCTTCTGGGAAGTAAGGAGCCTCATCTCCACTGCTGTTAGTTTTCTGTAGGGTTTCACCAGTGCCTGCAGCAGGACACAGTGTCAGGTGGTGCACACACCCCTAAACCCTGTCAGGGTTAAACACAGCATTCTGTTTTGAAGTCAATCTTATTAGTGCTGCTGTAGGTAACTGAAGTCAGTCACTGCATTCTAGCACAAGGCTACAGTGATTCCCTGCTGAAATGTGGTAACCACCAAGAATTGGTGTTTCTTAAACTGTCCACGTGTCCAATGTGCTGGTCAGACCTGGTTTAGGAACACATGATCCCTATATGAACATGGACACCAAAATGCGCCATCATTCAGTTTGGAAGAATAAACAGTCCAGCAGCAGCCTCTTTAAGCACATCACAGAGCCCTGTGGAAGGGCATTCTCTAAAAGAGGGATATGTCCATAATGAAGCATTCTTACAGGAGAGTATTGGCATGAGAAGACTGGTGACCTTATGAAATGGCATGGAAGGAGTTAAGTAAAAGTAGAAATAATTATTTGGATTATTATACAGGAAGACTGACACACAGTTAAAATGAAATTTGCCTGCAGGAGTTCAGCTTGACATAGATGGCATTATATTCCTCAGTGTTCAAGGCTTTCCAAAACATAGGGAAATGAAACAAGGAAATGAAAGGTATTGAGTAATCTAAACATTTTTGGTTTCTGGCCACTGTACTTGCTAAACTGGGGATACATAAACTTCCCAAAGACTACATAATACTAACATTCTGCACAAACTCCATGGTATCTTTGCTACAACTTTGCTGTTACCAAACCCAAAGCCACAATACTATAGTGCAAGCTGCTACTAACTTGCAAGCAGTTGACTGATCAGAAAAGCCTGGATTTGGACGCTAGAAACCAAAAGGAACCCAGATATGAAGTGACACTCGGTACTGCTCCTACTGGCTGCCTTGCTGCACAGGCTGGCACTGCTGGAAGCAATGTCTCCCATTTACAAAGAGGAAATGATGCTTAGAATGAAGTCAGATCAGCAGGGTGATCTGGAAGATTCAGCTCAGCTCCTCAAACTCTGAGCACCACTGCTTGTTACATCAGCTTTACATCATGTGCAGTAATTCATAGTGAGGGCTCTCACTTTTCAAATTAGAACTGCACTGCTAAATTGTCATTTTTCAATACTTAACAACAGGCAACACAAAACTTCCCATTTCTTAAGGCCAGCCTCAAGAGACCACACCCCAACTACCCACAGCAAAATCCATCACCTTGTTCCAAGGAGTCTGTACAAGGCATCTTTCCAAAGCATGCAGCAAACCTACAGCATTGTTTGCAGCTCTGTTCCTTCATCAACCCTTACAAGTGGCACAGGCAGGACAAAATCTGTGTCCTACTTGGTAGGAGAGTCAACACTGCCATCACTGAGTCCTACACAACAGCTTTCAATTCCCTGAAGGAACTGATTAGGAAGAGAGGTTGAAGCATTTCTAGCACTCATGTAAAAGGAACACAAGAAGAGACAAAGTATTATGTCAGTGATCCATCCACTTCCCCATCTGGCCTCCACCAGTGGTGAAGGAAAGAAGTAAGGAAGCCTTCTGGGGGTAGCTGTGTGACAGTTTCTCCCCAAAACACACACAGAGTGGCCAGCTTCTGCCTTTAAGTACAGTGCCTAACTGCAGGCAGCACTTGGAACAAGAGAAATGGACACAGCAAAACTCAGGCAGCAACACATTCACTTATGACAACCTTCTAGCTTTTCAGTTAATTATTTAAACAGCCAGTAATTTTAAACAAGCTTAAGAAAGAAAACTTCTTAAACATTTTCAGCTAGCCAGTAAGCGAGGCAGTGTTTCCTCAGTACAGCTGCCCTCCTCACAGAATCTTTACCTTGAGAAGGCTGAGATCTTATCTCTGCTGGTTTTACCACAGGCTGGTAGAGCTTCTGCATGTTCAAAAAAAAAAAAAAAAANGTGAAATACCCTCTTGGTTTAATAGATATCTAATACACATATAGCAGCCATAACAATGGAGATGGTGGTGGAATTATTTAGATCAAGCATGTATTAGAGGTACAGTTTATAGATACTTAGTTACTGAGAACAGCATTCTGGTTAACACAGTTACACTCATTGTAAACACATCTCCAGAATCTGCTTTAGTTTGCAGAATTCTAATTATTAAAGCACGAGAACTGACATCCAGGCATTTTGGAAGAAGCATTGCCACCTGCTGCACAACTGAGGAAAAAGAGCTGCTCTGGCTTCTCAAGAGCCATTCACAGAACCAGCCCGCTTTCACAGAGCCACAAAGTCCAACAAATTACAAATGTCCAACATTAGGACAAAAAGCTAAGGAAAAGAAAAGTACTTAAACAACTACACTCTAGCCCTGCAATTACTTATGCAGAAGTAAGAACACTGCTTCACAAACTGTGAGTCTTGTGACCGGACATCAGTTAACTGAGACATGAAGTAAACTAATAATAAATGAATACAACCCATACTTAGTTATATTAAAGGTGGAATTACAACCAACTAAAAGGTAAGAAGGAAACAAAGCAAGGCCATGGGAACACAAGTTACATCATCTAAAAGTTAAGTGTTATCCACTTCAGGAGCTGTCCCCCAACGTTCTTCAAGCAAAAGCAAGTAGGGAAAGCTAATTATTGCTCGGTGTAGTTTTGCCAGAGAAATTTTTTCACAGTTCACACAACTTCTTAGCAAGCCTGCAGTAACAGCTCCAAGCAGAAGGACAAACATTGCTTGCATTAGCCTCAAACTCTACAGAACATATTGACTGAAAATCCATAGGACAATCTCTTGCTTTGGCAATTACAGGGAGGGAGATCACCACAATAAATGAGTGGTGCCCTCCAGATACATCACATCTTCATGGCTACTCTTTATGCCTCAGAAAGCATCACAGGATTAGCTACGGTCATGAAAGAACACAAGAAATCACAGAATCACAGAATCACTGGGTTGGAAGAGACCTTCAAGATCACTGAGTCCAACCCATGCCCTAACACCTCAACTAAACCATGGCAATGAGTGCCACATCCAACCTTTTTTTAAACACATCCAGGGACGGTGACTCCACCACCTCCCCAGGCAGACCATTCTGGTACTTCATCACTCAATTCCAGTACTTTATCACTCAAACCTTCAACTAAAAGCAGAGAAACCACTGGTACCTTTGCAGAAGGAGCTGAGAGATGAAAAAAAAAGACCATTTACAGAGACAACCTAAGCTTTCTGTATTTCTTACATATATTTTTGCATATTCTTACAGGGATAAACTAAACTTTCGCAAACAATTTTAATTAAAATAAATATCTAGTTGTGGTGGTGTAAACTTTGAAGAGATCAGCAAGAGAAAAAAGGTAGCATGAGAGGCATTCTAAACAACTAATCCACTGTGGGACTCGGGTAGCAGAAAGGTTAAAAGGTCTTGTTAAACCTTGGTGTTATGCAATAGCATATTTTGTTTTAGTTGATTTTGTTTGTTTGTTTCATGTACTTGATACATTGACAAAACAGAGAGGCAAAAAGGCAATATATGTTAGAAAATACCTCAGGTGTAAGACAAGTGTGTACCCATGCACTTTTCCTTACTGTAAATCATCTCTGCCTGGCTAACCTAGAGAGTTAATATTTGTCAATTTTAGTCCTCAGAAATGCAATGGAGGCTCTTACACAACTGTCTAAAAAATCCCTGTCTTCTTTAGCACAGAACAGCTGAAGTTAGAAAGGACCTTTAAACACCCTCCTGAAAGTTGGGCCAACTAGGGCAGGTTGCTCAGAGCCTCATCCAGTGAACTTCTGAGGATCTCCAGGAGTCTCTCCAAGGATGAAGACTCCACAGTTTCACTGGACAACTTATGCCAGTGTTTGACTCTGCCTCAGCCTCTTGCTTTTTGCCAAAGGAATCCTAATTAATCAGGAGGTAAGCAAAAGGGAGGCCTAACATAACTCCAGGGAAGAAATCTGGCAACCAAGGACATGAGTGGCTTGTTTAATGCCAGTAATTACTTTACACTGTGTGTCAAAAATCCCACAGAATTTACTGCACTGATTCATTAATCCACACTGCCTTTTTTTTTCATGCTTTACTGAAAGCCATTACTCAATGTAGTCACTAGCTCCAAAAAAAGTGCATAGGAAGCCAGTGACATTTTTTTTAACAGTCATACACTACATGTGATACTATCTGTATGTCATGTAACATTTAGTACCTCAACCAGCCCTTGGGCAAGGACTTCAGGAACTCGGATGTGACAAGATAAATAGGTGCCTACTGGTTTGTAAATCCTGAGTCACCAGGTTGAAGCAATCTCCTCAAGTTTCTTTGAGCCACAGACCCAATTCAGACACAGTCACAACGCTTTGTAGCAACCCTCAGTTTACTGCAAAACCAGTTATGAAAAAAAAGCTATTTCATTTTATGACAAAGAATCCAAAGCAACCATGGGAAGCAGCGCAAAGGTCAGCACTGGATGATTAATTTCTTCAAGTTATCTATGGTCAGCAGCAGCTATATGCAAAGGTTTTCGGAAAGTCTTAGGTTACTTACCAACATCTCTTGCTCTGCTTTCATGGTTTCAATAGCATGCACCAGGATCTTTTTAGGCCACTGTTTACGCCTAGTTGCTGTCTCTACTATTAATTCATCAAATTGATCCTCCAGAATTTTAATGTTGGAACCTGAAAGTGACAAACACACAAAGTTACTGTGGAATTCTCAGACCTTTTTTTTTTTTTTTTTTGAGACAAACTTATCAGGAAAAAGCAGCTTTAGATTTCAGATTAAAAAATCATTCATGATTATCAACATAGAGATAAATGTATGTCTTGAATCTCCTTGCTAAAGCTGTATAGAAACTGGAGCATAACTTGATGCTGGCCAGTTATTTTGAAGTAAATGATCTGGGGCGGGGGGGAGGGAGGCAGAGAACCATCCAGGGGAAAAAAAAAATATATATTTCCCTATGAACTCTGAATCTGTGAAGAAAGTCTTATGAAGCAATGGCTGTCTTTTGAGGTAATGTATCTTTCAACTGAAGCAAAGCAACGCAAGATGCAGCAAGAAAAATGGTTTATCTGTGATTTACAAGCATTTAACAAACTCAGTAATTCGAAGCCTAACTGATTTTATATCACACAGTGCACAATTAAGCAGTTTAACACTTAAATTCACTATTCCCACTAATGTTGAGTACAACTTGCAAGCCATGCAATGTTTTCAATCTAGTGGTAAAGAATGGATTTTGAGCACCCTCTCTGGGTAGCTCTGTGCAGAATCAAGTGATTGCAAAACTCAGGCAAAGTCAAGGTTTTAAGAGTTTGTGGGTTTGTTTTGTTGTTTGTTTCAAGATCACCATGACATCATTTAAGTACAGACAGGAAAGACTTAAGCCACGGGTCAACATAAACATGGAAGGCACAAAACGCCAGATCTCTTTGTGACTTAAACTGGATAAGAGATAGGCACAAGTAAATCTGTGTCATATTAAAAAGCACAATATAGTCCTTACAGCTTTATGCCAGCTTTATATAGTCCTTAGCTGCTTTATGCCAGCTGTGGCAGATGACAGCATCTCAGTTTTCCATTTTGCATCACAAGATCAGTGCATTTTGGACCTTGTAGTCAAAGTAGCTGGAGAACTACAACTTCTACAACTACAACTGCAGAAACTTCACAGAATCAGAGAATAGTCTGGGTTGGAAAGGGCCTTTAAAGGTAACCTAGTCCAAGCCCCCTGCAACGAGCAGGTACATATTCAACTAGATCATATTGCTCAGAGCCCACGTTTGCTCAGAGCTTCCTGACCAAAAAACAGTTCAGTGTTTTCAGTTCAACAGCTCCATAGTTAGCTCAATGTACCTGTATTTTCAGCTTTGTGTAACTGTAAAAAGCATCAAGCTGCAGGCAAAGAGCACCTAATGCCAACACAGGTAAGCGAATGAACTGCACTGAAATTTTCTTCGGACACCAGACTACCAAGAATCGCCACTACTCTTATTCAAAAGACAGTAATTATAAGCATATTGTTTCTATTGCATATATTTATATAGCAATAATTTTCAACACTTAATTTGTATATTAAATAGAAGCAACAGACAGTCTCCTACGGTCTCTTGATAGGAAGAGACCTTGGTCACGGCCCCCAACACTGAGGCTGGAAGGGCCCTCCAGAGCCTCCTGCTCACAGCAGGGTCAACGCCCATTTCAAAACATGTTGCTCAGAACACTTTTGTCCAGACGGTTTTTGGAAGCCTCCAGTGCTGAAGACAAGCCCTCTGGGCAGCCTTTTCCTGCTGTTATCCTAACAGTGAGTGTTTACCTCCTTACATCAAGTCGGAACCTCCCCTTTCAATCGGCCGCCTTTTACCTCTGGGCAAAACCAAACCAAACCAAAACAAACCCACCCAGCAGGAAGCGAATGGAACCCGCCGCCTACCGCTCTGCAGCCGGGAGTCATCCGCGGCCTCCTCCCAGGGCTGCCCGTTAATGGTAACGTTCTCCCGCACCGCCGTCTCGAAGTTCTGCAAGGCACGGGAACAGGCTGACAATCCATCCATCCATCCATGAATTCATCCCTCCCTCCCGCGGGAAGGGTCCCTCCCGCCTCACCGCCCTGCCCGGGGGCCACCCCGGGGCGAGCGGCCCCCTCACCCCGGGTGCCGAGCGCTGCCAGCGGGGCCCGCCGGGCGCTGTGCCGGCACAGGACGTTCCCGCTCCCCGCTCACCCAGAGCGCGTCTGCCTCGGCGGCGGCCCCGCCGGGCTGTCCCTGCGCCAGG
>VWZW01005671.1:3500313-3522704 GCA_013397115.1 Edolisoma coerulescens
CGGAGCGTCGTGGAGCTGTCGGAGAGGTGCGAGGCCGGCGGGGATCCCGGCGCCCACCCGTGTGCTGGGTGCGGGGTCCGCGCCTTGGGAATTGACGGGGGATGCGCTGCCCTCCTCAGTCAGGCCGGCCCTACTTGTCCTTAAACCTGAGCTCTCTGTGGGCTCTTGGCGTTAAACTTGGGTTGTCTGTGGTCTTTCACACTCTCACCATCTATTCCGTGCCTAGATTCCCAGGCTTTGTCTTGCCATGCCTGGGAGTTCACCCCGTTCAAGAGGTTTCTCCAGAGGAGCAGCGCAGTGTTACTTTGAAGGTAAAGCACGGCCTCTAAAATACTGCTGGGACTTTTCAGGACAGATGACAGGATGCTGCGGTCTGCCTGATTTACCTTCAGGTCTGCCCAGTGGCTTTTCTGTGCTCTGTAATGCAGGAGACCCAGCGGACCAAATCCCAGGCTCTCCCAGCACATCCATTTGTCTGTGTTAGTCCTTAAAGCAGAATTGTTCACTGGAGCCGTCTGGCTGTATTACTGCAGTGAAGTGGTTTAAAAATCCCAAGCGTGCTTTGCTTACAGCAAACAGCATGTGCAGATGTCCCTTTGTTATCATGGGAACTGGAAGGCAACTGTTTGTGGCCTTATCCTGAAAATCTCAGGGAGCTGTCTGCAGCTATTTAATGTCATCAAGCTATTTGTGGGCCTTGTTTTAATTACCTCTGCTGCTACTCTGAAAAGAAAGTTAGCTTAGAAGCAGGCAAATTTAGAATAAGGGTTATATGTGTATATATATATATGTAGTGATATATATGTAATGAAAGCGTTATTAAATAAAGAAGGTAAATCAGGTTTCTAAAATCTGACTGCACAACTCACAGTAATGGCAAGTTCTAAGCACAGAATTTCAGAATAGTGAAGGAAACTCCAATTTAATCGTAATGCTGGGTTCATAACCCTTTCCTCTTGTAAGGGCAGTAAGAGTTGGATCTTTTATTCTTGCAGGATCTGGATGCTGCACTGCCTCTTATAGAACTTTACAAAGACAAATTGGTGGGGATCGGAGAAGTGAGTAGAACTCCATAACTTGTTTAAATCTCTCCAGCAGCAGCTGTCACTGGAATTACAAAAACTGACTCAATGCTTGTTTTTCTATATGGGATAAGAATTGCTATCAGCCTGAACAAGCACTAAGTCTGATTGGTAGTTGTCTTAATGTGCTTTTCCTTATAGATTTGTCTGATTCCCTCTTTTCCTTCGTTATCATTATGAGAAAATAGATGGAATTTATGCTGGTGGAATCATAGGAAGATTACATACTTAGGCTATCTCTTGTTATACCCAAAGGCAGATCCTTCTTGCCTTCTTCTCTGACAAAGTTAGGCTAAGCTGTGATTTCAGTACACCACACTGACTTGTACAGTTCTTTTTTTTTTTTTTAATCCTTCATCTGTCTGTATCCATCTGTTGTCTCCTGTCTTACATTTGTTTATAAATGAATTGAGGCTTTAAGATGGAGTCTGCCTCCATTTGTGTGTTGGTACCAGAGTATGTCAGTTCTGCACTGGCTGCAGAAAAAGCAGGTTTTGGCAGAGCTTTGTAGCTAAATTTGCCATGTTGTACTGTATATGAAGGACTTCTCTTTGTGTAACTGTTAATGGGACTGCTTTGGCAAACTTAATTTTGCCTGACCATGTTTAGATCAAAAAAGTATAGAATTAACGGGTAATTTTTGCTAGAGATTGGACTAAAGCTATGGGTTCAGGTCAGAAATTTTACTTATGTTGGAGCTCCATATTTGAGACTTAATCTGACAAAATATTCAATAGACTATAAACCCCCAGAAAACCAGTTAGAGACTAAAATGTTAAATACCCTTGTTAGTAGATGTCTGCATCACAAATGCTTTCATAGTTGAAAAGCTTATGGTTGAGAATGGATTCTTTTCTTGAGTTAAGCTACAGCTGAGCTCATTTTAATTGCAGTCTCTATATATTTTGAAATGCTTTGCAGTTTTGAAGGAACTTATGCCTTTATATGTCTAATTATGGTTTTGTTAAGTGTTAGGTCTGTAAAACTTCTTCCTTTCTCTTCTTGCACTGTAGGTTGGACTAGATTTCACTCCCAGATTTGCTAGCACCGATGAACAGAAGGAAGGACAAAGACAGGTTTTGATCAAGCAGATTGAGTTGGCAAGAAGACTGGATTTGCCTTTGTAGGTTTTGTTTATACTAGAAGGAGAATTTGCCAGATCTCAGTAACATGTCAAAATACTTCCCAGGATTTCTGGTTACTATGCCCACAGAACTTTTCTTAGGTGGATTAAACTGGCATTAGTGTCCTGTCAGTCTCCAGTTTGAGATTTATTTATAGATTTTTCCTTATGTTTGCACTTCTGTACAGTCATCATATGTTCCCTGTTCTTGCTATGTTGTTCTTGTATCTTCACTGTAGCTGAAATGATTCATATATATGTCTCTGGGCTTTTTTCTTGATAAAAGGTGTAATACAGATTCATTATTTTCATCCCAAGGTACTGTTAGTTTGTTTGTGTTTGCAAAAAAAAGTATTTGGCTAAATTTCCTAAAGCTGGGCCTCTCCTTGCTGTGCAGAAATGTTCATTCCCGCTCAGCTGGAAGACCAACCATTAATCTCTTGAAGGAACAAGGTATGCTTTTACTGCATTTCCTCTGCTGTGGCTTTTGCCTACAGGATTTGTCCAGCTGTGCCATGTCCTCTCATCAGTTTGTATGTGTTTAACTCAGGAGCAGTAGAGCAGAGATTCTGTGCTCGTTCTGTATGGCACCATTGGAAGCTGACACGGCAGCCCTGCTGTAGCCCTGCTGATGATGTGGTTTGCTTCCTTTCTCCAAGGTGCTGCCAAGGTGTTGCTGCATGCCTTTGATGGGAAGCCGTCTGTAGCCATGGAAGGGGTGAAAGCTGGGTACTACTTCTCCATTCCTCCTTCCATTATAAGGAGTGAGCAGGTAACGTTTTGTCCTGGTTCCAGGTGGGGTCTGCTCCTCCGTGCATTGCACGTTTTTACTTTGGCTTAATTTCTGCCTGGGGCTTTTGCCTCAGCTGGGCTTCAGAGGGGGAATTCTGGCTAAAACAGCTCAGCTATTCCTGAGAAACAAGGGGGGTTTTCTCATTCTATTGTGGTTTCCGGTGAACTCTTCTTCGGAAGCTTCTGTCACTGTGTTGTTTTAGAGTAGGCACGTGACATGTAGAGAAGGAGTAGTTTCTGTGGTAGGACTGGTTTCTGTGATAAGCTCAGGATAAGAGAGGAGAAAGTTTGATATAAGTGGAGGAAGCATGAAGGGTGGATATAAATGGGGATGAGGTTAGGAACTTAGGAGGAAGGAAAGTAAACTGGGGTTGAGAGATAAAAGCAGGGAGGAGGAAAGATACACAAATATTATATGCACAAACCCCAGCAAATTAGAATTGCATTGGTAACTAAACATTGGGTGTTTTGTGCAATATAACTGCATAATTTAATAAATAACAATGAATTCATTGCTGAGATAATAGTACTTTGGATATTTAGGAAACAGGACAACCCTAATTTGAAGGGACTTCTGGAGCAGCTTCTGGTGTTCTTGCTTCCATTCAGAAATTGTTGATACAATGTAGACAGTGTCACCAAAGTCTTTTGATGTTGCCTTTAAATGCAGGGGATATCCTCCCTTCATGTTTTTTTCCCACGGGTTTAAGTACATAAAGCATTTGATGGCTGTCTTATTTTCTTCAAGAAGCAGAAGCTTGTGAAACAACTGCCTCTGGAAAATATGTGCTTGGAAACTGACTCTCCTGCTCTGGGGCCTGAAAAACAGGTAAATGATGGGAGAGACTTCCATATCCAAACCCACACCTCCTGGGGGTCAGCTACTGGCACAGGAGAGTGAAGTAGGTTAAACATGGATACCAGAGAGGAAAAAGGCTACAGAGGGAACATAATCCAAGAGGAATGGATACATGACCTTTTTCTGCCACACATGCCACAATGTGACTGAAGTTGTGTCAGGAAATACTGAATCTGAAACACCTGTGATCTCTAGGGGTCTGTAACTTGGTTGGTTTCTTTGTTTTTCAGGTGAGAAATGAACCCAAAAATATTTACATTGCTGCTGAATACATTGCCAAAATTAAAGGAATTCCAGTTGGAGAAGTTATAGAAGTGACTACACAGAATGCACTGAAACTATTCCCCAAATTTCAGCACTTTATTCGGATATAGATTCAGAAACTGAAATATGTGATGTTGCAGAAAGTATTACTTGTGGTGTAATTAATAAAACCAACGTGCATCTTGTGTTAAAGTGGAGTTTCGCTGTTGGAAGTTCAAGCAGTGTTATATAGCTGGATAGGATGAAAATAGGGAATTTCTCAAAGGCCTTTGGTGTGCACCATAGTAATCTCTTGAATGTGATGAAGACACATTGTTCATTTGCATCTCTCATGTCTCTGAACAAATACTTTGTAAAGAAGAGCACCATAAAAATGTCAGTTTAGTTTCTCAGACTGCTTGCCAGCTGCTCGTAGTCTGGGAGATGGCTACTGTGCAGTGCTTGATGTCCCCTTCATTCCTTATTTCTGCTGACTGAAAGCCACAAGCTGTGGGCCCAGTCATGATAAGAAGGCTCCTGTTACAGTTTGCAGAGTACACATCCCTTTCTGAGCCATTGAAAGAACCCAGCTGGATGGACATTCTCTGTGTGTTGTGCTGACTAGACTCTTAAGTGGTGCAGAAGCAACATCTTTTCAAGATACAGTTGGAAGGAAAGAATTATAGCCCTTCTCTCCTTTTCCCATATATAAAGTAACTTAACAGTTGCTAAGATCTTGGCTATTTTGAGAAGGATTTTCCTGGGTTTTTAAAATATTTTATTTCTTGAATTGTGTTCAAAGAAAAAAGCCTGGGTTTGGTCTTTGTTCGAGGACTCACTCTCCTGACTGCTCAGTATGAGGAGATCCAGGATGTGAAAGGGAGACAAGCTCAATTTTGTGATATCTTGGAGGTGGCCTCTGGATTCTGCTATTGGTTGCTGTCCTGAAAATTGAATCTTGTGCTCCCTCACAGCACCTGTGTGGATGTGGGCCTGTGAAATACTGACCAAAACTTGATTATAAACCAGCAATTGAATGAGGTGGGTTTTACATGACACCCAGCTGTTCTGAGGGCCACTAAAGAAGTGGAGGTTTTCTCTCTTTATGGGCAGTTTTACCAAGTCAGCGAGAAAAATACACAAATGCTAACTTAGTCCATGACCACCTCAGGGGGCGCAAGGGGCAAAAGCTTGCAATGTAAGTGATGCCCCATCTTAAAGTTTTGTTTTCTTCCATGTTGTCTTCCTCAGTTTCTTAAAACCACATTGAGGGGAGGTTTTATTGTTGTCTGTTATCAGAACAGCTCTGTTCTGCCTTTTGACTAGAGGTAGCTTATTCAGTTTAAACAAATGTTCCTAAACAGTTTTCAGCCTGCAGCAAACAACCAAATTTGTATAATTTGTCTCTATTTCAACGTATATTTAGAACAGCAAACACCGGGATCTTTGCTGAGTGTGTGATCCAGAGGAGTTAGAGCCATTCCTTATCCTGGATCTACAGGCACCATTTCCACTTAATTGAGTGAAGGACAGAGTTTGCCTCCAGATGGTGCTAGGGAACAGGTGTGCAATAGTCGCCAGACTATTAGTGTGATTCACCTAATGATTAATAATCATGTCATTGGAGATGCTGAACACGTGATACCAGGCAGCCTTACGTGTGCTTCCTGCTGCCTGTGTGTTGGGAAGGCTCCCAGTATTGCTTGGGAATGCAATGATGTACACGTACGCCCCGGGTAAGAAGTCAGGCAGCATCCAAATATTTGCAAAGTTTTGACCTAATTATTTTTCCCTGTGGAATTCTTAGCATTGGATGAAAATGCTGGTTTTGCAAAAAGGGGGAATATTAAGTAGTCTCCTCAAACTCCCTGTCTCTGCAGGGGGGTGGCATTGCTGTGCTCATCACAGTAGGATGATACCTGAGCATTTGAATCCCTTTTGCTGCTGCAGAAACCTTAAATACACTCACATCCTGCAGCTCCCTTGTGGGCTGGGCACTGCCGAGGGTGGGCAGCCCCTCGTGGGCCATGGGGGCTCTGGGACAGCCCGTGTCCCTGTTCCCTGCAGCAGCAGGCCTGGAGCTGCTTGTGGTGGTGCAGGAGTGTGGTTGAGGCTGGCGAAGGAGGCCTGGAGTTGCTTCCCCCCGGGCCAGGCAGAGCTGGCACTCAGCAGCCGTGGGCAGGGCGAGCCTGGCAGGGGGCCCATGGCAAAACAAACCAGCTTTGTCGTCTCCTTAGACCTGCGGCGCCCGAGCTAAGTCATGGAGTAGGTGTCCAGGAATTCCAGAAAAGGAAAGTGCAGTGTCATTCCCACCCTGCCTTGGCATCCCTGGCACATTACAAGGGTCAGAAGCAGCACCCTTTTCCCAGGGCTGCTGGTTTGGCTGTGCAAGCTGTGCCCCAGTCCCTGCAGTCAGTGCTGGGCGTGGGCAGCAGGCACTGGAAATAAAGTTGTTGCTCTGCAAGGAAACCCAGCTTTTTAAGGTGCTCACTCAGGACTGGTGGTACTACTGTGCAGTGAGGAGGAAGTGTGGTTTCTGAACTGGAAAACATCGCTGATCCTCAGCAGTCATTCTGTAACTTTACCTCGAAAGGGGAATTTAACAGAGGGCTTGGATTTCCTGCCTGCATTCCCACGCTGACACCTGGCCTGGAGGGGTTGGGGAAGGCAGGATGGCTTTGGGGGACCTGTGTGGCTGCACACTGTGAAGCCCTCCATCCCCACAAAGGATGGCCTTAGCAACATCAGTGTGTGTGCTGAACCCTGTCGCAGCCTCTCGGGTGTCTGGATAAACCATGCCTTCCCCTAGGTAGCATAGGACACTGAAGTGGCCAAAGATGTATTGGAGGAAGGACACAGTGCAAATTTAGCTTTTGGGAAAGTTCATGGTGACCCAAGTTTTCTTTTCAGCCATGCCATCAATTTTGGGGGTCACACACAGCCCAGGTGACCTCCGTCTCAGAGAGAGGAATGGCACAGATTGTCTGCAGCAGTGTGGAAAGAGGTAGGTCCCAAGTTCCATTTGATACCTTCAGCCATCAGCTTTCCTTGGGGTGCTACAAACAGCAGATCTGGTTGCACTTTGCAGGACTCCCCATGCCGCTTTCCCTTGCAGGATGTACGTGGAGGGACAAAAAAACCAAGAAAGGGCTCAATCTGTGCTCACGTAAGTAGTCTTTGGGGGACTGCAGCTGGATCACCCTCCTAGGGCCTTTTTTCTGAAACTTGTTTTTAGCCATGGATTAACAGGGCCTGAATATCCTGAACTCTGGGACAAAGTGCTCTGAGTTTTTCCAGACTTTGACATGGGAACAAGCGAGGAGATGGTGATGAGGCCAAGTGGATGAAATGCTGTTTATTCCTGCTGTTTATCATGATAAGAGTTCAGACAAATTGGCTAAAGATTTTACTGGAGGTGCTTCCAACAGATTCCTATGCAATGCATAGATAGGCTCTTTACAGGCAAAAGCAAATAAATAATTGCCTGGAAACGCAACTTTCATCACTTACGACGTTCTGCTTTTGTTTGTTTTTTCATTAATGCAGGCTGGGGTTCAATCCTCTGTTCCCATTACGGATCAGGAAAGTGAATTTGAGAAAGTCACTGGCTTAGCATAAAGCTTTATTGTTCTCCCCTTTGCTTTCTATATGCAGTACAAAGATACTGCTGAGATCAAAGAAAGGATATGAATTGCCATAGCACCCAGTTGTCTCAACATTTTCCTTTTCAGCAGGTGGTTATCCATCTGTTCATTTTCCCTGCTGGGGCTGGCTTTTCTCTCAGTGTGAATCTCCTGGGGCATGGACATGACCCTCAGTGCACTGCGTGGTGGCCCCACCATGCAGTGAGTACCAAGTGCCTCCCCCAGGGGCTGTTGAGCTTTTATGCTCCTTTGTGCTACTGTGAACGACAAAACAATGAGAAACCCTAGTGAGGATCACGGTCCTGATGAACCCTGGGGCAGGAGCTGATACCAATGTCCCCAATGCTTGGTGCTGTGCTCGGAGAGATGCTGCTTGGTGCAAGCACAGGAGGTCAGTGCCACTACCCTGCTCAGGTCTGCTGAGGAGAACGGGGATGTGGTTGCCCTGGGGAGGCAGAAATGATGAGGCACTGGAGTGCCTCTGAGGCATGGCACTGAGGACAAAGAGGCTGGAGCAGCATATCTGATGTCCTACCAGAGTGGCAGAATCAAAATATATGAATTTTGTCTGCAGTGCCTGGGTGAGATAACACGCCTTGTACCCTGCCTCCAAGGGCAGGTGAGGCGGCTGTGCCTGCCTTCAGATGAGCCCAGCCTGCCACGGCAGAGCACCGGCTGTGTTTTGGCGGAGCAACCCTTCAGCTGCCCGGTACAAGAGCGAGTACAGCTGCCTGAACGACCATGAAGCAGCACCGACATGTGGGGAAGCAAAGCCACATCCCCCTGTTTTGGAAGTACAGGGGGTGAGACACGGAAACGTGACAGTACCGGCAGTGTGACTGAGCCCTTGACACCCCAGGTAGCACTTGGCAGGCGGGCTGGGTGAGCACACAGGCTGTGCCCGGGCTGGCTGTTAAAGCCTGCCCGCAGTGCAGGAGAGCTGTTCGTGCTCCCCACCCTGCCCAGTCCCTCTCGACCGAGCCCGTCGTGCTGAGGAGCAGCAGAGCCCTCCCTATGGCCGCTGTCCTCTCCATCTGCTGCGAGGTCCCCGTGGCTGCCTGCACTTCCTGCACCTGGGCCACCCTGGCTGCCGGGGAAGAGCAGCTGACATGTCCCTGCCTCCTCAGCCCCCCAAAGGTATCCTGACTCCATCCCTGTGTGTGGTGGGGTTCATCCCATTCGGAGCAGAGCAGATGGGCAGGGCAGCGCCACAGTCCAGGTGAAGTGCCCACATGTATTTTGTATTTCTGTGACAGAATGTGGACACCTGGTTTAACTTGTTTAGTGCTCCCACATGGACTTTGCATCCACTCTTTTGGCTGTGCCAGGGCTGTGTGCTTTGTCACCAAAGAGTGCAAACGGATGCTGGGTTCCTTGTTGGTGCCCAATCTCACCTTAGATAAAGTAAATGATCCCATGATGATTGAAGTTGTTCCACAAGCAGCACAACCAATAACGCTTTTTTGCCCCAAGGATTTAAGATCTCACCACAGCAATCCCAGTCTCCTACCCATGTCCTGTGATGCTCCCATTACAGCTCAGCACTCCCAGTGGTGCATTTCCAGCTCCCTCTGCGTCTACCTGATCTCTGTCATGGTACCAGCAGCTCCTCCGTGTACCTTCTGGGCTCTGCCCATCACAGTACCTTGGCTTTCTTCTGTGTCGCTGTGACCTCCCTGTAATTCCCCATCTCTCTTCCATTGTGCCTCTCTGAGCCTGTTGGATTGTCATTTACTCAAGATTAGTCTGGGTAGATCATGTTTGGATAGCTGCTGGCATCAGACTCAGCAGCTGGGTGTGTGACTCCTCTTGGTGGCCTTGAGAGGGAATGGAGACAGTCAGTGTCATCTACATGTTCACAAACTCCCACAAACCTTCTAGGGACTTTTTATCTCCAAGAGGTCTGTCCCTCTGCCAAATTTTTGTTGACCATTGTCAAAACCTTTGAGTTGTGGATGTGGACTAAGGGTCAGCATGACCATGTTAAGTGAAATCCATGGAAATGTGTGTACGTTGGATACTTCAACTCCTGGATGTAATTGGACCCGTTGCTTGGAGCCTCCCAGGTCTGCTCAGCCTATGACCACTGGTGAGCCTGTGAAATGGACCTGGGGTTATCTAGCAGGAAGGTCTGTCTTTGTGAAGTGCACTGCCTGGAGAGGGCAGCTTTGAAGTGCTGATTGGCACTGGCTTTGCTGTTATAAACATATAGAGAGAGCATTTTTTGTGCTCAGATCATTTCTGGACGCACAACAAAGGGTGAGGAAGCAAACAAACGGAGTGCTGTGGGAACAAGTTAAATGGAGCACCATGTGGGGAGTTCCAATCACAACATCACTAGAGAACTTCCCGTTTCTCTAGGGGTCATTATTCCTGCCTGGAAAAGTCAGTGTGGAAACTCAGCTCTGTACTACACAGGACCTCTGGGCTGAGTTGAAGCAATGGTGAGGGCACGTGCAGTGGCTAATGTGGGGTGCAATGTGCACAAGCAGATGTCAGCACTGTCCAAAGTAATCCCTCCTGTGCTCCTGGTGAGAGCAGCACATCCATTCACAATCCATGAGCGACATTTATCCAAAGATGGAGTTTCTTGACCAGCACGTGGAGGCTGCTGTTGTTGTTCCAAAATAGCTTCTTTCACTTTCTTTCTTTTCACCTGGTGTGCAAGAGGCCAATCCACACACAGAATCGAGGTATTTGATTTATTTACAGTTCTGCACAGAAAGCAAATCCCAAACACAGCCCCACTTTGAGGAAAGTTAACTCCACCCCAGCACAAACCAGCACAATAGCCCAAAGTGATGAAGAGCTTGGCTGAAAAGGCAGTGATTTGTGGGACTGGTCTGGAAGGTTGGTTCAACAAGACCTGTTCCCTGGCACTGACAACTGCCTTTCCTCTGGAAAGGACACCCCTCAGGACCAGGCTGCCAGAGACCTATTGAAAGGTTTCTCAGAGGTTTCCCAGCACTCAACAAGATGAGGCTCAGTTCAGCCAAATGATGAAGAATGGGGTCTTTCTTCCTCTGCTCGCTAGCAGAGTTACCTGGACTAACATCCCTCCAACCCCCTTTGAACCTATCTTTCAATTTTGTTCTCAAAGGGCTGAGTAATTAGGTTATTTAGAAGCTATCAGAAGTACAGGAGACTGGCACCCTCTGTTCTGGACTGCCATTTTCATGGTCTGTTTTTCAAGCTGTACAATGATACAGTTTTGTATTGTGGCTTTGTTTGCCATGGCTCACCTGGTTATTACAGGCCATGGAATCTGTCCTGCTCTTTAAGAAACATGGAGATAAGCTGGTGGCCATTGGTGAGGTGATCTGCTCTGATTTCTGCAGAACCAGAGCGTGCTTGATTTGGCTATGTGGAAACTGTCTGAAGCTAACTCATTGTAACCTCCGACTGCTTACATTCCTCTGCATGGATAGATATGAAATGAGTTGAGATTAAACCCCAAAACTCCACTTTCCTGGCTAAATATCCATGCAAGAGTAAAATGAAAATTGCAGAATCCCACAAGGGGAGCACATTGATAGCATATGATTGTCTGAAATGCTGGCTTCCTGCAATGAAGACATTGTAGGGAAGCTAGTGATGCTACTTTAATCTTTGCCAGGAGTGTTTTTGCAGCTGTTATCACATTTTCTTGATTTTTATTTTTCGTGTTACGATATTTCCAGGTTTGTTGTCTTTTGAAGGATGCTGTCTTCTGCTCTGTTTCTTCATTGATAAGAGCTTCTGCCACTCTCCTGAGAAAATTAAGCTCGCGAAGGCATTAGATCCCCACAGTTTGAAGTTAGTCGCATTTCATGAAGTCTTCGGTGACTTTTCGTGTGGATTGGGCTGGACTTCACTCCATGGATTGTGTCCATGCCTCAGCAATGTGAGGAGCAGCAGAGAGCCCTTGTACAGCAGCTGGCACAGCAAAACAACTGGACTTGCCTGTAGGAGTCAGAAACTTTCACAGAGTGTCTCCTTCATACACGGGACTTTAACTAGGCTCAACACCTGTTTCCTGCATCACAGCTCCACAGGCATCCCCTAAAGAACACTGGTGATTGTTTTGAAGTTTATCTAAGTGTTCAGTGGTTTAAGATGAAAAGATAACCATACTTGTGAGCACTTACATCCAGGAGCATGGTGTCTTTGTCAAAAGCAAACTAGAAAACTGTTCCTTTCCAGCTGTGCCTCTGATGAGGATGTGGGAGACTTCCTAGCCTTTTCCTCAAGATTCTCCCAAAGGAGACTTCTATTTATGGCTCTTCATCTCAGAGGCACAGGGGTGCTAGTTAGTACAGACCTAGCAACACAAGGAATCCCAAAGTACACCTGAACAAGTGCGGCAGATGGAAAATTAGTGAAACAGAAAAGGAAAGAACTGTAACTTTGGGGGAGTGGTGAAGGTAGTGGAGCAAAAACAGCCACTGCCACAGCATTACCCAGTACAGTAGGATTTTTTTGAATTAGGGAAAAAAGTATGATTTCAGGAGGTATTTTTTTTCCCTGTGGACTATTTTAAGCAGATATGTATATTCCAAATTTTACTCATCTAATGGGGAAAAATATATCCCTTCCACTCATTAAAAAACCAATACTTTAAAATAAAACATGACAGAAAACAATAGGACAGGGAAAAAGTGCCATGGACCTGGAAGAGAGGCAGCTGAGCAATTGCAGCAAAGACTTTTCCTTTGCAAGTCCCACTGTGGACCAGGAAGGTGCTAACTGAAAACTGTGCCCATTCCCAGCCCTTTGGTGACTGGTAAGTTAATTTGGTGGTCCTTGCCTACCTACCAGTGGGCTGAGGGAACCTCAGCAGCCATTTCACCCCATGGAGGTCAGGGTTAACAAATCCAAGCTCTGCATTTTTCAGTGGCTGAGTGCTGCTTAAAATCTTGGAGTGTTCTCATCTTCCCATAAGAAAATTTGATACACAGGGTTTGGGTTGCTCAGTTCTGCAGCCTGATCCCAGCTCCCTGGCTTTCGTACGTACATTGCAGATGTTCAGGACATACTGCTCCATAACTTTGCTGGGACACAGTCTGTCATCCTGGAAAAGGTACACACTGGTTATTATTTTTCTTTTCCTCTGGAGGTTATTTTTTTTTTTCCCCCTCTTGCCACTACAAGGCTTGATCAGGTTGGTCCTTGCAGAGTTCCTGGAAGTCATTTCAGTAGTGTTATAATTGGACTGCATGAGCTTTGGCCTTTTGCCCTCTCTTCCAACCATAATTTTCCAGTATCTGAATCAATGTAGAAGGAAAAGTGATACTAGCAGGGATGAGGAATTGGCTGTGGCTGCCATGAAACATATCAATGCCCATGTTTTCCTTTGGAGTGATAATGAGACACTGGGATTTTTTTGATTTTGAAAAAAAAAAAAAATGAGAAAGAGAAGTCACATAGCAGTTTGAAGCTAAGCCTCCTACAGGCTGTTGTTTTGAAATGAAACTGCCCATTTTGAAACTAGAGGCACATCTACTTTTCAGTATTCTCCAGATAAAAACAAACATTTCTACGCTTCTTAAGGGAAAGCTCAGTACGACATTCTCAGTGAATGGCTTGGTGTTTGTAAATAAAAGAAAATTTCCCAAACATCTAGGTATCTTCAGTTCCTCAAAAAATGCAACCTCTCCCAAACCAACCCCTTGTCAGGGAGCAGTGGGAGCTCCACCTTCACCACCACCCATCCCAACATCACCCAGCTCTGTTCTTGCCCCAGGCTCTGGCTGCCATCACCTCCCTCTGGGCTGAGGAAGGGGAACAAGGCCTTTTGCTTTCAGCATTGACATTTATCCTGGCAGTAGCTGAGCTGACAGGAGAGTCACCAAGTCGGCCAAATATGCCCAGGTAAAAGGAGGCAACACTGAGCTCTCCCTATCCTTTCACTTAGGCTGGGAGGAAGGATGAAGGGATGTTTCTGAGCACGGTACTCTGAAGCTGCCAGCCAGCTCATGGCTATGATGGTCTTTCACCAGTGTGTGAAACTGCCCTGTGTCTTTCAGCAGTTTTTTGAGTCTGCTTTCTGGCATCCAACATCACCTCTGTCCTGTGCATAGCCCCTGAGGTTGTTGTGCAGCCAGAAGAGAGGAGAGAGCACTCAAAGCAGTTATTCCCAGGACCCAAGTTATTTCCACCTCATTCCCCTCCTAAGGTTTCTAAAAGCTCTGAACTGTTGGTACTGTCTGAGGTCTTAAGGGACACAAATACTCTGTTCACTCTGTGTTTGCAGTTCATTGGAAATACAGGATTATCTCCAAAGGCTTAAACAGTCTGAATGCCATTCTGGCAGAGCTGGGACATATTTTGCATGTTGCTGTATGGATTGCTGCAGTGAGACTGCTTCTCATGGGCCATTCTCTCATATTTATTTTCCCAGCTGCACTGGTGCAGATAAGAATAAATGGCCTCAAGTTGCACCAGAGGAGGTTTAGATTGGATATTAGGAAAAACTTCTTCACTGAAAGGGTTTTTGAGTGTTGGAACAGGCAGCTCAGAGAAGTGGTGGAGTCACCATCCTGGAGGTATTTAAAAGACATGTAGATGTGGCACTAAGGGACATGGTTTAGTAGTGGACTTAGCAGGGCTGGCTTAACAGTTGGACTTGATGATCTTAAAGGTCTTTTCCAAAATAAATTCTGTCGTGCTATATTTAAGAGCCACAGGGCACTCACAAGTCAGAGAAATTATTTTTAGGTCGACACTTCAGCTGTTGGGCTGGTATCATATGACTGCTGCTCCAGTGAAACACACTGATGGATGTGTTTGTGGACACCTCAGGGATGTCAGGTGCTGGGTGAGTGCTGGGGGTGCCGAGTGCCCCCCATTCCCTGTGGTGCCATCAGGAGCTGGGCGTGGGGCTGAGCTGGTCAGTGTGCAGGCTGGGGGCGGGAGCAGAAGGCCAGGCTCTCCCCTGCTCTCTAACCATCTGGCTGAAGGAGATGTCAGCCACATGCAAAGAGCTCTACATGCTTAGGGGTTGGCCTGGCACAGGAGCTGCCCACTGTCCGGGGGTTGATAAGGGCACTAAGTTTGTCTCCCCTGACAATAAAAGGGAGGGAATTTTCTGTGAGACATTCTGGGTTTGCAGCTAATCTGAAATAGTTTATATCTTGTGGCTGTGATGCAAAAGACTACTGTTCAAAAGGGTCTTTGGAGAACACTTGGAGTGCTTTCCCAACACAGGAGCTCCAACAAGGAGAGTCCCTGGTGTCTGTCTGTCTGATTTCCTGTTAAGATGATTAACGTTGCTGGAATGTCAATACATTTTCCATAATGTACTCTCACAGCCAGGGTCTTGGGCAGGCATCTTATTGTTATTCAGTCTAAACAAAAAAAATTCCTGCTGACTTTTAGTTAAGCTGAGGTCAGCCAGCATCTTCCCCATCCAATGCATGTAGACCTTTAAAGGCTCTCTTCCTGCTGATAACCTCTTCAGAGAGAAATTGGGAACTTCAAGCTGTTACTAAATATTTGGTTTTCCTCAACAGTAAAAGTAGCAACGTTTCTCAAGCTTGGGTGAGCAATCTGTCTCTAAACCAGATTTCCATACCAGGCTCTTAGTGGCTCCAAAATCACCTGTCCCTTCCATTTAATTTTCAAAGGATCTGTGTGCAGGGACCAGGCAGGTAAGGTGTACTGAATCAGGCAGTGAAAGTGTCACTGTGGTGTTTTTTCAAGAGCATAGTGCTCTTTTTTGTAACTCTGAGATGTCCTAGAAGTGAAGATTTTATTTTTGTTGCTCTGAAAGGTGGTTTGACCAGCTGATTGCTTCACCATTCCTATGCAGATGGGCAGGGAGGAGGAGCTCTCAGTGGAAATTCTGCATCCACAGAAGGCTAGCTCTGACTTAGTCACTTGCTGTGCTACAGCCAGCAGAGAAAACTCTCATTTTGCTGAATTCTTATAAGCCGAGTTGCTAAGTGGAGTGTGTTAGTGGAATCCTGCAATATCTCCCAGGTGTGCTAATTGGGATGGGATGAACTGCCCAGCAGTTCCTCAGTCCATGCTCACTCAGATGCATCTGTCTGCATCTGCACAGCTTCTCCAACCCCTCCTGTTCCATAGCCTTCTTCTGATGGTCCAGGTTGGTGTCACTTAATCTTTCTCACAAAAGAGCTTTTCGGTTATCTTTTAGTAAAGAAATGAACCCAAGATATCAGGATTGCCTGACAGCTCATTGCTGTGCTGGTGTATCAGTGGAGGGAATCTGAGATGTAACACTGAAAATGCCTCCAAGCCTTTCCCCAAATTTAATAACATTCCAGTTAATGAGTGCTGATCAAAAATGAGAATGTTCATCTAAGACAACCCTTCTACAGATCATGCATTTAATTAATTATTTTTTGTGGGCATATACACTTCTCTTACTGTGTATAAAGGATTCAGATGGAAATTACATTTTTTGTAATGTATGAAGAGCCTGTTAATCCTGGAGAATAAGAACCCAACACATTTTGCCTACCATATTTGTTGACATGATTACTTTTTTGTATACAATATTTACTTTGTGTCTGTAATTTTTTCCCTGCTTGCTTTGGTAGGCAACTCAGGGGTAAAATTCCATTACACATATGAAATTGATAGCTAGCTACAAAAAGAAAAGCAGATGGCAGCCAAGCAGAAGTACCACATGTACATTTCTGTATCTTTTTTATGGATTGAGACACCCAGGAACTCAAATTTCTATTGTTTAGAGAAGAGAAGTTCATTACCCTGATAAAATACTAACATTTTTAAATTACCAATAAATTAGTAATACAAATTACTAATATTTTAAAATTCAGAACTTTTCTCTGATACTTAAGAGTGCACTAATATATTCCTGTCAGTACATCAAAAAGTTGAAGCCAGGTCATTGGCAAACATGCCTACTGTGGGCAGTCATATTCCCAAAGTGGGGTGGCCAGGCAAACTCCTGGAGCTACAAACAAATTTCAGGCAAGTGCCTTGAGTAGCAAGTGCTTTTTCTTCAGTTGGGGGTTCTGGCTTTATGTAGTGGAGAGACTGAGCAAATATAGCTGGAATGAGGAGTGCCTAGGAGGAAGAGGATGTTTACGTTTTCCCCTGTATTCTCTCAGAGCTTTCCATCAAGATATTTAGGCATGTGACTCTCCAACTACTTTCTTTCAAGTCCAGCTTATTGAGGTTTGTTTAATATCCAGCTAAAATAGTTCATTTCTAGCTCAGTTGGAACTTCAGATCTTTTGTTCTGAAATCCCTTTCTTAAGCTGCTGTGGTTTTCTTTTTTAAACAACTCATCTGGGAGACAAAGACCTGGTGCACTCCTGTCATGTAGGTTTTCTCTGCATGGAGAGGTCAACTTCTGCATTGAAAATCATAACCAAGAGATAAATGCATTATAAAACAAAGTTTAATTTTTTTTTCTTGCAGACTGACATACGTGGTTTGAACATTAAAATCAGAAGATCTGGAAGTCTTAACTGAGTGTCTAATGTACATAAAATTGTTTTAGAATTGCTGGAATTTTGGCAAGATTCTACACTCTCCATTTCAGACTCCTAACCTTGGCCTCAATTTTTCCAAAGATGGATTGACTTGTGGGGTTTTTATGGGGGGCTTAGATACTATTCTGAGGTTTGGAAGAAGGACATAACTAGGAATTGATATCACTGAGATAACCCAGCCAGGAGAGTCCAAAAGCTAAAAATACCCTGAAAGCAACACTACAGCTGAGTTTCCTGTATTTTGTGAAATGCCCTGGACTGAAACAAAAAGGCTCCTTCTGAGCCATTTTTTGTACAGAGATGCAGTACCTGCAAGATGAATTTTTAGTTTCAAAATAGTTGTGAAAATACACTGTTCTTTCAACAGCACATATGCTACAGAAGGAACAACACCACTACTGCAAGTAAGGATTCTGCATTTCTAATTGCTTTTTAACCTTCTCCAGCCTGAAAATTTAAGTGTTAGGTCCCTGCCTGACTTCTGGAATTTGTATACAAGAAAATAATTTTTGTGGAGTAAATTAGTATCACTTACTTCCCAGTGACTGCCTGATACAAAGAGGCATTTTGGCCTTTTCACAGCATTCAGGAAAATAACTTTGTCAATGCTTGGGTATACATGAGAAATTTCTGGCTCTATCACTAATAGTAGTATTCAGGAGAGCCTAAATTTTCAGTTGGAGGGTAAATTTAATCAGGGATAGCAGCAATTTTAAGCTAAACAGTGCTGTAAACCTTGATATCAGTGCTCTGTTTTTAGCTTTATAAATTGTCCATGAAATGTAGAAATCCAGGGACTCACATTTTAAGTGAACTCCTGCAAGGGATGTTTCTCCTGGGGTAACTTTCTCTTGCTGGGCAACTTTGTCCTTGGCCCTGCTTTTAGTACAAATGGCTATAAACCAGAAGCAATGACCGTGAAACCTATGAAGTACAGCAGTGTAAAAACACAGGAGATAAATATCAACGCTTTGCCTTGATGCTGTCAGTTTGGTTTGCCTTTTCCTTTTTTTTTAGGAAGGTATCTCTGGAGATAAATGTCCCCAGGATGCAAATGCATTGGTTGTACCTCATCCAAATCAAACTGGTGTGATTTCACTGAGGCTGGGGCAGTGTAGCAAAGGTGGATTTGTCTTTCTGTTGATCAGTTGTAAATAAACTTGCTTCTTTCTGGGGAAAAAGTCTCCTGGGAGTTAGCTTGCATCCAGGTCCTCTTTCCACTGCCCTCCTTTTCTCTGCAGCTCCCTGGTGTCTAGTTACTGCCTCCGTGCAGGAAGCACATGTCCCGGTGTGTGCGGAGCCACTGGGTGCAGAGGGAAGGCAGATGATGCTCCGTGGGCAGGGCAGCAGTGAAACCCAAGATGTGCCAGCCATTCTCAGCACGGGATGAACTCGAACCTTTCCCTGGAGTATTAGCTGGCAGCAGCTCTGCCTGCGGTACGCAGCCAAAGGTGCGACAGTAGGGAAAGGAAGAATGGGAGAACAAAGCCTATTTTGCTGTAGTTTTAAGGAGTGTTATCTTTGGATGGACTTTGAGATCATACAAAATTCGAGGGGAAAAAATGTTAAATCGAGTGTAGATCAATGTTTATACCTTCTTCCAAAACAACAGGAGTAATTTAGGATGCTAACACTACATTTATTCCACCCAGCCAAAGGGTCACAGCCCTTTCCCTGACCCCAAGGCCAACCCACAGCCTGTGCCAGAGATCATGAAGGGCTGCTGCTGCAAGTACTGGCACAGACACAGTCTCAGGTGTGTTTTCAGCCTACAATGTGTAATATGGATATACGTTCTTAAGGTGAAAGCCAGCTATTCAGTTGCTTTGATGATGTTTGTTTCAGTTTCCACTACGCTTCTTCCTCTTGAAGTCCTGTCTAAAAAAAGCTCCATTGCTACAATACTTAGAACAAGTCAGGCAGAGGAACTGGGAGAAATTTACCAAGCATCTGATCTTACAGAGGAAAAGTAAAAATAAATCAGGCTTTTTTTTTTTTTTTGCATGAATGAGAGAGGCAAGAGGGGCCTGAATCTGACATAGGTAACTTTATTTTTAAAGAGCAGGCTCCTTGTACACACCTCCTGTCTGCAAATTCAGGACTACTTCCAGTAGTCTCTAAAATTCCATGGTGCCTGCAGTCATTGCTACCATTGCTCAGCTAAGTGCTCAGGGAAAGCAAACATAGCCAAATTAGTAGTTTGAAGCACGTGTCCATATTATTATCCATACTGTAAATAAGATCAGGAACTGTGGCTGACATAGGTCAACTGGTCTTGAGTAAAATACCAACTCCTAATTAGTGAGGGTACTTAAGACTGGTGGCTAAGCGTATCCACCACCCAGACAGATCTGATTAGGCTCTGACATACCCATGAACAATGGGCAGCATGTTATTTGCCGAACACATTCCAAACCATTTCCCACAGAAACCAGTAAAATACTATTAACATCGTTAGCAAACTTAAATATTTCTGTATTTTCCTATTATGCTTTGAAGAACAATGTCTCTTTATTAGGGGACGCTGTCTGCAGCAGCCGAATTACAAACTGTGGCAGGGGCTGCCAGAGACTGCTCCTGTGCAGACACAAACCGAGCAGGGTTTGGGGGAAGATTGCTTACTGAAGTGATATCTACCCGCCTCTGCACACGAGCCAGACAGCCCGTTTTCTGGGGTACGTGTCAAATCAAATACCAGAGGTTGAGTGGAAACAAGGAATGTTTTGCCTGCGGCTCTGGAGGCAGTGAAGGACTGAGGTGGATGCACATGCCCTGATAATGCACCGTACTGGCCACCCTCTGCTGCAAATTGGGCCTCTGTCTCTGCCCATCCGTCTCTTATCACTTCAGTACATTTCTCTGCATCACCACCGCAAAGAGACAAATCTTATTATGGCAGGGGAATGTGGACGCTGAAAGCTTGGTCACAGAGAGATTTTCCAGCATTCTGCCTCTGTCTGTGAGAAAGTCTTTCCTTTCTCACAGACATTGGCTGAAAACAGTTTGAAGTTTCTGTAAACTAATCCCTTTATCTTGCAGGTGCAAGATTGTTGTGCAGTATTGTTCTGATACTGACTGGAGAAATATTTTGAAATGGGTGTTGTAAGATCTAACTAATCATTCTAGGAGGTAGATGGTCAGGGACCAATGGCCTTGTGCCATTCAAGCGAACTAAGATATATAAACCAGTCTGTAATTTAATAAATAATTTCCTTTCTTCCTGAATCTGTCTTGTGTCGTTGCTCGCCGTCCCCGGTACAGCAGCGACAGGGGAAGGCCTGGGAATTTTTCCCAGAATGTGCTGGAAGTGGTGAGGCCTGTGTGTCCCTGGCACAGATGGTGCTGCAGCCGAGGTGCCCTGCGCTGTGCCCAGGAAGAGGGGTGAAGGATGGGCCAAAAAGCACCAGTCTGTGCCAACCCAGCCTTGCCTGGGCTGGACACACCAGCCACCAAAATGGTGACAGGAAAGAGGTGACGTTGCTCCTTCCTTGGGGATGCCGTGGGGATTATTTACATCATTACCATCTCCATGTGGTTCTCATGCAGCCAGCCAAAGTCACACACCCCTTTTTAAGTTCAGTTTAAAAGACTTAAAGGAGTGTGTATGTCATAGGTTCAGTTTAAAAGACTGAAAGAAGTATGTGTGCGTCTGGGTGTGTGTGTGCATGCACACATACATCACTCAGATGTCGGGATGTGGGAATTGGAGCAGGACAGGAGCAGGAGAGCAGGGATTGTGCAGATAAGGAACCACGAGAAAGATGGGACAAAGAAAACGGGAGTAGAGGTGTGAACAAAGTAACTATCTCTCGCTATGTATATCCACATGCACACACTCCCAACCCTCGGCAGCAGCCGGGGCGGCGCTCCCAGCGCGCTAACCCCACCCCGGCGATGGCAGCACCGCCCCCCGCGGTCAGACCCGCCCACCCTCGGGGCCGCCTCCCGTTCCGCCCGCTGGGCACGGCTGNCGGGGCCGGCCCCGGGGCGGGGCGGCGGCCAGGGGAGCCACAGCCCGGTGACCTTGGCAGGCAGAGCTGGGCTGCGCCCGCTGCCGCCAGCGGGGAAGCTGGGTGGGGAGACGGCCGAGATGGTGGAGGACTGCGGCGAGGAGGAGGCGGAGGGGGAGAGCGGGGAGATGCCGGCGGCCGCGCTGCAGNAGCATCCTCAGCAACGTCTTCTCCGGCTTCTACGGCGTCTCCTTCACGCAGATCGACTGGCTGTCCATGGTGTACATGGTGGCCTACGTGCCGCTGATCCTGCCGGCCACCTGGCTGCTGGACGCCCGCGGGCTGCGCCTCACCGCGCTGCTGGGCGCGGGGCTGAACGCGCTGGGCGCCTGGCTCAAGTGCGGCAGCCTGGCCCCGCAGCGCTACCCGCTCACGCTGGCCGCGCAGGCCGTCTGCGCCGTCGCCCAGGTCTTCATCCTGGGGCTGCCCTCCCGCATCGCCTCCGTCTGGTTCGGCCCCACCGAGGTCTCCACCGCCTGCGCCGTGGCTGTGCTGGGCAACCAGGTAGGGCCGGAGGGGAGCGAGGGGGGCTTTGGAGAAGTGGGCTTCTTCGGAGTTCGGCATCGAGTTAAAAATAAGGTGCTTAAGTGGGAAAAGGCTTTCTCCAGGATATGGTTTTGGGAGAGTGGACAGGTGAGGAAGCGGGGCCAAGCGCGAGGTGATGCTGTGTCCCTCGCTGCCCGGCCGGCCTGGCTGTGCAGGAGCCTGGCCATGTGGCAGCTCACACGCTTCCATCAGCTGCCGGTAGTACATCAGTCGAGAGCCTTTTCAGAAGTGGTCCTGCTCCACTTCCTCTTCTTACTGCATTTTGGCACTTGGATTCATTTGACTGAATCCACCCCCGGATGGAGGGGTGTGAAATACGTGAACTTTCATGAAGAGTTCCAGCGCCGACATATATTGGTTTCTGCTTTTTAAAATATGGCCTCTAATTGCCAGGTGCCAGTAGTCAGTATACCCTGGTGACTCATGAAGTTTTGTGTAACGCTGTGATAGTTCACATCACTGTGGGGAGCTGATAACTGAGTCACAGATTTCTTCAAGCTCCGTGGTCCTGGCCAGTTTCAGAGAGCTGGAACAGGTGCATCTGAAAGCACAGGTGCAGGTATGATACTTTTTCCTCCTATAGCCTTGTTCTCACCTCCTGCCACTGTCCCAGCTTTTTTTTTTT
>VWZW01005671.1:3523030-3545616 GCA_013397115.1 Edolisoma coerulescens
CGCAGATCGACTGGCTGTCCATGGTGTACATGGTGGCCTACGTGCCGCTGATCCTGCCGGCCACCTGGCTGCTGGACGCCCGCGGGCTGCGCCTCACCGCGCTGCTGGGCGCGGGGCTGAACGCGCTGGGCGCCTGGCTCAAGTGCGGCAGCCTGGCCCCGCAGCGCTACCCGCTCACGCTGGCCGCGCAGGCCGTCTGCGCCGTCGCCCAGGTCTTCATCCTGGGGCTGCCCTCCCGCATCGCCTCCGTCTGGTTCGGCCCCACCGAGGTCTCCACCGCCTGCGCCGTGGCTGTGCTGGGCAACCAGGTAGGGCCGGAGGGGAGCGAGGGGGGCTTTGGAGAAGTGGGCTTCTTCGGAGTTCGGCATCGAGTTAAAAATAAGGTGCTTAAGTGGGAAAAGGCTTTCTCCAGGATATGGTTTTGGGAGAGTGGACAGGTGAGGAAGCGGGGCCAAGCGCGAGGTGATGCTGTGTCCCTCGCTGCCCGGCCGGCCTGGCTGTGCAGGAGCCTGGCCATGTGGCAGCTCACACGCTTCCATCAGCTGCCGGTAGTACATCAGTCGAGAGCCTTTTCAGAAGTGGTCCTGCTCCACTTCCTCTTCTTACTGCATTTTGGCACTTGGATTCATTTGACTGAATCCACCCCCGGATGGAGGGGTGTGAAATACGTGAACTTTCATGAAGAGTTCCAGCGCCGACATATATTGGTTTCTGCTTTTTAAAATATGGCCTCTAATTGCCAGGTGCCAGTAGTCAGTATACCCTGGTGACTCATGAAGTTTTGTGTAACGCTGTGATAGTTCACATCACTGTGGGGAGCTGATAACTGAGTCACAGATTTCTTCAAGCTCCGTGGTCCTGGCCAGTTTCAGAGAGCTGGAACAGGTGCATCTGAAAGCACAGGTGCAGGTATGATACTTTTTCCTCCTATAGCCTTGTTCTCACCTCCTGCCACTGTCCCAGCTTTTTTTTTTTTATTTTCTCCTGTGGCAAAAAATTGCTAAGATTCAAATCAGCATCACTGGTGCAGGCTGAGGTCAGAGGAATAGTTTGGTTAAGGTAACAGAGGATTTATTTTTTCTCATGTGTGTCTAATGATTTTATGATTGTGCACTTTGGATTGTGACAATAATGTTATATATTTACAGTTAGGGTGGTAACCTAGCTGATTCCTCATTAGCTGATAGCTGGCTGTTTGCAGTTTTTCCAAAACAAGTTTTTTTGCATTGAGCCGGGACCTCAAGCAGGGGAGGAACAGAGCAGTTATCAAAAAATAGATCTCACCTCTTGAGATGCTGATCATTTGCAATTCGAACACAAATCACTGGGAATACAGGGATGTACCTGTCAAGGGTTGTTAGGAGTGGAATGCCAGATCTCCACAAGTATTTAGCATCTTGGATGAGGCACACCAGACTCATTGGAACACTTCATTCTGGCCTTAACCCCTCTAGATGTAAACAATGGAAAATGGTATCACTCGACTTTGTTGGAACTCTGTGGGTACTGTATGGGGTCCTATTGGGGGAGGAAAATATTTACCTAAAGAAGAAAGTAACTGTGTACTCAGTTCATGTTGGTAGGGTTCATATACTAAAAGGTAAGGACAAAAGGAGACAAATTCTTCATGTGACCACTGGATACTGTGTAAATCTGATGGCCTGTGGGAGAAAAAAAGGTAGCACAACCCTCATCAGGGTATGCACAAGGGATGTTTTATAAGCACAGTAGCACACCTCTAATGTGTGTACTTTCTGATTGTTGGACTTGCTACTCTAAGAGTCTTTGGTGCTCTTTTTTCATTTAATTTTACCTAAAATAAATGTTCTAACACTTTAAAATGCCATTTAATTTTGGAGGAGCAGAAGAGAGAAATTGGAGAGTAGTCCTCCTTTGTGGTTTAGAATGCTTTATATATATATATATACATGCCCAAAATTTCAGTCCCTGTTTTATGTCTCTGTAATGCAAAATCAGTTGTTATGTTGGAATTTACTCCACATACAAACCCACTACTACTTCATTGTGTTATTTTTCTTTATTTCCTTAGCAATAATTGTTGGGTTTGGTTTTGTGTTTCTTAATAAGGATGTTCCTTTTCTCTTGCTTTTCTCTGCTCTATCTGTTCTGCAGTAAACCTTGCAGTTTATAGGCTTTGTAACTGTAGTGGCAGGAGTGTGACATCAAATGGAGGAGAACACTTCTACAAGAGTAGCTGAGTCTTGTGTCATCTCTAGCCCTTCAGTTGCAGGATGGCTGATACAAATTTATGTTCATGCGTGGTACTTCCCCTTTCCTGTGAAAGATTCTTGTATAATTAGTAGGTGTAGTGTAAATATATACATTAAGTGTAGTATTGTAGTTTAATTTAGAAATATAAAGGTTAAAACCTGAGTTATGGAAAATCTGATTGTAAAACAACATCAAGAGCAAGTGGCTCACAAGTATGGTACTTAAGTTTTATTAATGCTTATTATGATAACAATTCTGAATTGTTACCTGGTAAGACTTTTCATTTCTGTTAATTTTTATGTTCATTGGGGAATGATTTTTGATTTTCTTTTCTTGCTTTACAGCTTGGTACTGCAATTGGCTTTTTGTTGCCACCTGTTTTGGTTCCAAATACACCAAATGATATTGATCTTATGGCACATAACATCGGCATCATGTTCTACGGAACGGCGATAGTGTCCACACTTCTGTTCTTCTTAACAGGAGTTGGTAAGTGTTTAAATTACTGGAATTTACATGCTGACTGTAGGGAGTGCTTAAAACATCTCACTTAAAGCAGCTGACTGCTCAAAGTAGTTGAGGTAACAATTTTTCCAGTTTGTGTTCACTCACCTGTTGTGCCAGGGTTAAGCAGGAACCATTTCACTCTATGTCATGCTTCACATGGGGTGATCTCTTTCAGAATATTTAGTTCTCTTAGTTTCTTTGCTACAAGGACTTACGAAATAATGTGAATTCACTCTGTTAATCCTACAATTCAGATACAAAGCTCTTGACACATTGCAGATGAAGTCTGGCTTTGACCATATTTTGGTAGCAATCAGATGTGCCACATCCTTTGTGGATGTGACCTAATTCTTCCATGAGAAAATCTAGAATATTTTTTTCTTGGAGGTGTTAAAACTACAAGTCAATCTTCTGAAATTAATCAAGCTGAAACACTTCAAAAAAAAAGAAAAAAAAGAAAAAAGCACATTAATTTGGTAGAGATGAATCAAAAATTGTTCCTTCTTCTTTTTCCTCAGTGTTTGAAGAAAAGCCCAAATACCCTCCTAGTCAGTCTCAAGCAGTCCTGCAAACTAAACCTCCTGAGGATTACTCCTACAAGCAGTCCATTATTAACTTGTTCAAAAATATTCCATTTATACTTCTGCTGATTAGTTATGGTAAGTGGTGGAATCTGCCTGTAGTCTGGCAGAATGGTTCAAATGTGGGCCAAAAGCACATAGAGTTTTAATTGTGGGGAGTTTTTTATGGGGCAAGGAGTGTCAAACTTTTATTTACTTAGGTGCTGGTGCTGGCAAATCTGTAAGGATGCAAAATACCACTTTTGGTATTTTGGTCCAGTGAAGAGATTTCACTTGGCACATAAAAGGTTTTGTGTTGTGAGTCTTAAACATCAGAAGATGAATTCTTTAGGGTAGCAGATCTGCATGGCTGCACCTGGAATGACTGAAGCTTTTTTCTTGATACTGCAGGTATTATGACTGGGGCATTTTATTCTGTCTCCACATTATTAAACCAGATGATAGTAACTCATTATGAGGTAAGTTTCTTGGGTCTTATCTTTGTCTTTTCCACTGTACATTTGCAGAGGTGATGTTTATTTTGTAGGTGCTATGTGTGCTCAGACATTTGCTTTCTTTTATACCTCTGTACAGTTTCTTGTACCATGCAGCTGTGGGAGTCATAGGAATGTTTGTTTGCATTTATGACTGCCAAGAGGTCTGAACTTGACTCTGAGTGGAAGCAAGTTATTAATGAGCACCATATAAATATTTGTTGAAAGGGAGAAGAAGTGAACGCTGGGAGAATTGGCTTGACACTGGTGGTGGCAGGAATGGTGGGTTCGATTATTTGTGGTTTGTGGCTGGATTACACTAAAACATACAAGTAAGTGTGGGTAGGCATGTGTGGGGCTAGGGGTAGGAGAGCGGTGCAATTGCATTAGGAAACTACTCCAATGTGAGGGCTGAAATGAACTGCTGATGAAATGCACTTCATCCCTGACCTTTCAGTGGCCTTGATGGAGACAAGTTTCTGAGGCTACAGCGAAAGCTTGAGACTGTTACTGGTTATTGGCCAAAAGAAACAAGGGAGCAGAATGCAAAGATGCAAGGGGTTTATCCCTCTACTCCTGTCTCTTCAGGAGTGTAAGGCTAACAAGGAAAGCACTGTAGGTCCTACGTACAGTGGCCAGGTGGCCCAGTGGGCTTCCTCTCCTGGGAAAGCATGAAGTCTCAAAGCCTACCCTGCATTGTTTTGTAAAATGGCTAGTTAATGGATTCTCTTTTTTTTTATGCTACTCCTGATCCTATTAGTAACTGTAACATTTGCTTTAATTCAGGGGGTGACGATGGAGCAGAGCTCTGTTCTGGGGCAGGAGCTCCTGGGTCCATCATCCATGGTGTGGTGCCCCCAGGAGCAAGCACTGCCCTGGAGCACTGTTTATGATGGAGTAATTCTCCTCTGTGACTCTTAGTACATTATGTGCCTCTACAAGCCTAATGGATGTTAATGCTGTAGATTGGCTTTGTTTCTGCATGTGTTTTGGCTTATAAATTTGTGCTTTCAGAATTTGGAAGACATCCCTTATTCCAGATTCAAAATAAATAGGACACTGTAATGAGACTTGTTTCACTTGCCTCTTGGTAGGCTGACTTTTATTGCTAATACTGTTGGACTCAGCTGCCCCTGTGTTGATGTATTGTGCAATGGGCAGCACTGCACAGTGGCCAAGAGGTACAACGTAGTGGAGAACTAAAATAGTCCTAAGGTAATAGTATGTACTGTGGTTGTCCATTCTTTGAGAGTCTGAGTAAGCGTCCTTAGCCTTGAGTGAAGCAGCCAGATAACCAAGACAATTAAGAGTTCAGGAAGGGATATGTTCTCACTGCATGCTTAGTTTGAGGCAGAATTACATGAAGCAAATTTTACAGCTTTAGAATGTCAATTGTTAGGAGTATGTAATGTTCATTTTATTCTTCCATGCTTCAGCAATGTGCTATGGCCTTCTATTAACAATGTTAATTTTTAGTTGTTTTTGTTGGGTTGCAGGCAAACTACTTTGATTGTTTACATTCTCTCTTTCATTGGGTTGCTGGTATTTACCTTCACCCTGGACCTCGGATACCTTATAGTAGTGTTCGTGACTGGAGGAGTACTTGGGTGAGCAATTAAAGAGCGCTGCAAGACTTGCTGCAGTTCTGTTCAGAAATATATTTAAACATTTTAACTAGATAATTCTGCTGTGTATTCTGTCACCATGATCTCAGCCTATGCCTTTAGCTTGCAGCACAGATAGGGTTTACTGGGGTTTCACCTTCTGTTACATCAGAATAAATCTAAAGTAACTCACTTTTCAGTAAATTTAATTTAACATTTTTGTGGACCTAAGAGAGGTCTCTATGAGGTCAATTCGTTCGGTTCCAGTTCAAAAATCTGTCTGCAGTGAAGTTGAAGCTTTCTCTTGACCAGTGTGTAGGTGATTAGCATTTAATTGAGCAGATCTAGGAAGACTGGCTTCTCTGCAGTTTGATTAATCCATACTTGGATAGCCCAAGCAACATGCCAGTTGCTTTGTTTGCTCAGAAGAGCATGAGCTCTGCTCATAGATACCTGATCTAAAAGACTCAAGAGGTGCTGAGGGAATGGTGCTGTATTCAGACACAGAAGTCAAGATCCAACCAGAAATGTCTTGAGAGTTTCAGTTTAAAAACCAATCAACCAACCTCAGCTGCATTAAATCCCTTCTCTTTCATCATTCATCGGTCCCCTCAGCTTCTTCCATAGCAGCTTCCAGCAGGTGTTCCAGTGTACAGCCTCACTCCCTACTCGTGGTCTCTTTTTGTTTTCCAGCATGGATATTTGGGCTGATCAAATGATGATGTTTGTGTATGTTTTTCATTTGAAAGTAATTGGCTTCAAGTATGGAGTGGCTTGTGCACTCATTAGAAAAGGTTGTTTCATATGTATGGTGGTTATGGGAAATAGGACAAACATGTTTTAACAGCTTTGTCCTAAAGAGAAAGATGTGGCTAAAATTCTTGGATGATTTTGAGGGAATGAAGCAGTCACTATTATTTGGAATTATTGAAATATGTTAAGTCATCACACATGACTGTTCAGAATACCAGCTATTTCATAATACCATGTGTGTATGTTAGGTTTTCTTAGCTCTAGTAATAGATAAAGGCCACGCCTGTCATCCTCTTACTCTCCTCTTCAACAGGTTCTTCATGACTGGCTATCTTCCACTTGGGTTTGAATTTGCTGTGGAAATTACATATCCAGAGTCTGAAGGCACTTCCTCAGGTCTCCTTAATGCATCAGCACAGGTTACATCATTTTATTTCTTCAAGCGAAGTAATGTTCAGGAAGGCCACTATGCTCGAGTTTAGGAAGGCTTTCTTAGACTTAGCTAAGTCTCTGTTGTGTTGCTATAGTCCTGTTTTTTTTTTAACATTTGATTTCTATAAGATGTGACCTGGAACTTTTAAAGGTAAAATGATGACTCTTTTCTGTGTGATCCTGATGAAGTTACTTGTTTCTTTATAGATATTTGGAATTGTCTTTACACTTGTTCAAGGAAAGCTCACAACAGACTACAGTCCTCGTGCAGGAAACATCTTTCTTTGTGCTTGGATTTTTGTGGGCATTATTTTAACAGGTAACTACAAGTGCAAGTAATGGTTTCTCTTTAATGTAAAAGTGTGGATGTTTTTAGGATATATGGACAGCTATCTGGCCCCCATTTCTTGAGACATGTCTTGAATTTGAGACAGATGTCCATCTCCAAAGTGGGGTGAGAAATGGAAACAAATGCATAAATGGAGGCAGTTTGCAGTTTTCCAAATGCAGGGAACTGCTGATGCACTCTGGAACTGTGCCAGTGACTTATACATGTTGACTTACAAATGTGCTGAAAGTGCTGAAACTATCAAGCTTTGCTTTAAGTTCTTGTAGTTTAAAAGATTTTATTGTCATTTCCTGCTTTGTGTGCTTTGTGAGGAGCAAGTTCAAATTGTCAGTGAGTTCAAATTGCAAAGAGCGAATACGGGTATTTTGAAAATGTGCTGAAAGCAGCTTCTCTGTGCTTGCACCGTGTAAACATTTCCCTTGAAATGCATGTCACTGCAAAGGTGTGAACCAGCTTTCCTTTTTCCTTTATTTTTCAGCCTTAATAAAATCAGATCTGCGAAGACACAATGTGAATTCAGGGATTATGAACTTGGACGTTAAAGCTGTAAGTGGTGACTCTTTTACCATGACTGTATTACCTACTTGAATGCTTGGCTTCTACTGGCATAACAATATTAGCTGCAAAAGAATGATTGACAAAATCTTATGACTGTTTCCATGCTGTTTTTGAACAACAGAGCCACATGGGATGCTGCCCTCACATATCTGTTTTTCTCCTTAACTCCCGTGAAAAAAACTGAAAAAACTTCCGCTCTCAGATTTTTTTTGAATTTTTTGAATATTTGAATTTTAAATGGCTAATTGTATGATTTTATTGCTTGAATCTTGCTTTTTCATATTAGCAGGTAGCATTGTAAATTGTGAAGCCTTTTTGTTTATTGGGTTGTGAGGCCATCCTATAGGCTAGGTATTTTATTTGGAATACCTGCAGTCCCTTCAGATGAAGTCAGTGTCTGATAAACAGAAGCCATGCTGGAGTTTCTATACAGTGCTGCATAAAGAGCTGGGTTTGTTCTCCTGCTGAGCACCCTCTCAGTTTAAATGAAGAGTGAGCATAGCACTTTCTGATGATCATAAGGTTCTATGTTTCAGCAGCTTTTCCAAACTACTACAGTTACTAGTAGAAGTAAAGCTCTCAGTGGAAGATTTTTTCATTGCTGTGGAGTTTTTGATCATTTGGATCAAGATAAGAGACAGCTTTTTGGAGTCAGGCATTGCAAGATCCTCTGCCATGCTTCTTTTTGTGTAGGTGTCTTGCGTGTCCAGCAGCTTTTTGATCATTGGTGACCAAGTGCACACTGTTAGTGTCTGTATGAGGTTCAGGAACTTCCCAGCTCGTGCTCTCTGAGCTAACTTGAACCTGAAACCTGTGCAGGTGTGTGTGCTCCGTGTGGCATCCTGTGGGTTTCCCAGCCAGGCTTGGGGCCCTCTCAGGGATCTACATGACTCATCTGCTTTCCATTATCACCTCGTTAATTAGCCGAGATCGACACACAGCTTCATTCGTATGAGCCAGGGTGTAAGAAAAGCTGCAGTCCTTGCCCTGATACTGCCATACATGATTGAGACCTGCCTGTGTTAATAATGTTCAATATCACTTTGATACTGAACCTTGATCAAGATTCTACTGTGGTTAAATGTAACAGAGAAAAAAAGGGGAAGTTAATCTTCATGTGACAAATATTTATATGCAGTAAATATATACTTTAGAGTTATACTAAGAAACTAAATTCTATGTTTGATCTCTCTATTTTATTACAAAAAGAAGGGAAAATAGGGCTTTCTATGATTGCTTAATTTGGCTAATTAACTACATATACTATTGGAGTCTAATCTAATAATTACCCAAGAATACTGAGTTTGAGAATAGTTCTGTTGAGTAACAGCTTAATTCCTGTTGTGTTTTTATTTTTTTATCTCCCTCTTCAGGTACCAGTTGAGAGTCCTGTAGAACCTGAAAGCACTACATTAAAGGTTCAGTCAGCTTTATAAAGCTGAAGGAAAGTGACTTAGAAACGCACAAGTTTGGTTAGATATGGAACAATATGAATTAGTGTAACCACTGGATTTGTGTGTACGAGTAGTAAAATGTGTTTGTTGATAGTGGTGGTAGTTGTGTGTTGGAAGCTATGAAGATGCTCAGTTCATTTTGCCCAAGATGCAAACAATTCACCTTTGTATGGAATATTTATTTTAACAGTTTTCAAGTTTTGCAGTTTCATTAGTAAAGAACTGTGTGAACACTCTCCACAGTAGAGAGACATGTGCATTCAGGATGCATACTTGAAAAAAAACCAGGAATCCTGAAGTACAGTTGTCATGATCAGAAGTATCTAATCTTTTTTTCTTGTTCAGTCTTGCTGGTGCATTTGAAAAGTCAAAGAGTAGGGAGCTGTACAGCAGGAGGATGTTCACGAGTTCCTTTTATATTTTAAATGTATCTGTATTTTAATATAAGCCAATGAATCCTTCTGGGAAAGTGATAGCACAATACTGAAAACAAGAGATGATGTGTGTGTTTCATACTGGCATCTGACATTTCTTTTGCCTTGAAACTTCTTTATAGGTATCAGAAGGCAGATAAGAGAAAACACTGTTCTATAGCTTCATTGTAGCATTTCTGGGGAGATTTAAAAAGTTTCTCACTAGATGAATTGGAGAAAAAACATTTCTTATTAACTACAGTGGAAAGGAGGACAAAGGCCTTTGATATCTCTGGTGTGAAGTATTTATAAGCAACGGAACACTACCACACAAGTTTCCTCCATGGAATATTTTGAGTGCTTTCTCAGTTAAAGAGAGAGGAGTACGTGTTTACAAAGAGCCGGTGCCTTTACTTTGTAAAGAAGATCCCTGCCTCATCTTGAGTTTAATCAGTGCTGCTGAAGAAATTCCATTTTGTGTGTTAAACCTCTGAATATTTGTGGATTATCAGAAAATGTGTTCTGTCCTTTTTATGAATTGTATCACTTGTCTCATGTGAAATTCCTGTGCTTGTGTAACTTAAATCATGTCTTGTGCAGTTTGTTAAAAGCTGTAAGGATGACTGAAAGGAAAATAGTGATATTTTCACTTTCTCTGATCAAATATTTTCTTTTATACAATCTTAGCTGCAAAATGAGCAGACTTCATTAACAGTAACTTTTTGTTACTTCATTTATATGTATTTGGGATGGGGGTTTCTCACTGCAGTGCTTTTGAAAATTTTCTCCTTTACCTTGTGCTCTGAACAGCAGAAGAACTGATAGCACTACAATAATACCATTGCTGGGAAAGTCAGACCTGGGTTAGTGGACTTTTTGCAAACATTTAATTTTTATCTCAGCAAGCTGAGCTTGCAAGTTCAGTGCCATCAATGCTGCTTTGAGTTCTCACAGATGCAGTGCCATCCAGAAGGTGGAATCCTACCAAAGTTTTCCACAGATTGTTACAGTTGGGTGTGGGGAATTATTTAAGTCTGTGCTGGTTTCAGCTGGGCTACAGTTAATTTTCTTCACAGTGGCTGATATGGGGCTATATTTTGGATTTGTGCTGAACACAGGGTTGATAATACAGAGATGTTTTTGTTGTTGCTGAGCAGGGCTTACACAGAGCCAAGGCCTTTTCTGCTTTTCATACGTCAGAAAAGGCGAGGAAGTTGGGAGTGCAGGGGAGGTTGGGAGGAGACACAGCTGGGACAGGTGACCCCAACTGACCAAAGGGATATTCCAGACCAGAGGATATCATGCTCAGTATATAGGGGGAGGCAGAAAGAGGAGAAGGGAGGGATGTTTGGAGTGATGGTGTTTTCTTCCCAAGTAGCCATTGCTCTCCTGGGGATGGCTGAGCACCTGCCTGCCCATGGTAAGCAGTGAATTAATTCCTTGTTTTTCTTTGCTTGTGTATGTGGCTTCTGCTTTCCCTGTTAAGCTGTCTTTATCTAAACCCATGAGTTTTCCAGCTTTTACCCTTCTGATTCCCTCCCCAATCCCACTGGTGGGGAGGGGAGCGAGCAAACGGCTGCCTGGGGCTTGGTGGATGGCTGGGCTTAAACAACAACAAACTCCAAGATAGTCTCTAAGTACAATAAATATAATTAAATGCTTTTCACTTTCTTATTTCACTGTAGACTCAGAGAATCCTTTTGTATAAAAAGGGCCCTGAAAACTTCTCTCTCTAAGCTTAGCCTCTAAATGTGATTGATTTAAACGTTTCCTTTAGACAGAGGAAGAGCTATCAGAATAAACTAAGCATGCTTGGAACACTGGCCTTGCTGAAAAGGGTTCATGTCTCTTCACCAGGCCCAGTGCTAGAGAGAAAATGGCCAGGCCTTGCTGCCTGGTAAGCTCCAGAAGAGTCCACTGCTGAAGTAACTGAATATGGGAAAAGTAACTCTTGGGTATTCAAATGGCAGGGAGGGTATAGGAGTGGAAGTAGAGATGCTTTCATTATGCCAGTCCTTTACATTTAATGACTTGCTGTGATAGAAGCTGCCCTATCGAGGGATGTACATGTTTTCAAAGTTTCTGCCTTGTGACATATGTGGGTGGCTTTTTCCTTTGAAGAAATGATAATAATGTGTGCCAAAATATATATATGTTTTTCAGCAAGATACAGATTCAGAAAATATTTATGTTCATGGCTGGTGGTTGCTTTGATTTCTGGTGTTGCAAAATCTTAACAAGATAATATTTTTGCAGTTTTGGGGAATTGTTTTCGGATGTCGAATACAAAATCTTTGGCAGTATCCAGAATGTTTGCTGACCTGTTCAGTACACACTGTTCAAAGATGGAGTCTTTTTTGTTTCTCTCTTAAAATTTATTTTTCAATTCCTTTCTTCACTACTAGCTTCCAGTTTCTTTAGTTATGTTCAGCTGATTATTGAAAAAATATTCTAGTTCTGGCTGCTTGTGTTTTTTATCTTCTGCAAATTACTTGGCTACCTTCTGAAAAGGTCTAAACAAGATTTTGGCAAGCTGGAAACCCTGCTGGGTCCCTGAAAAGAAAATATTCCTAATAATGAAGGCTTAATTACATCCTGGATTTAATATTCCCCTTCTAAAAGGAGCTTGAAAGTTGGAAACCTGGGAGCTATTTTCAGGCATTGATAAAGTATTTAAATGAAAGGCTCAGCAGCAGAATAGAGAGCAAAGAGCAAATCAGTATTTTTAATGTGATAATCTTATAATCTGTCTGTCAAGAAATTGAGGTTCTAGCTCATGGCAGAAATAAATTTGGAGTAGTTGAGTCTTTGTGGCTTTTGCTTTTAATTTTTGGGTTTTAGCAGACAACATCCACTCAATCAAACATAGAATCATAGAATGTTAAGAGGTTTGAAGGGACCTTAAAAAATCATCTAGTCCCAATGCACCTGTCATGGGTAGGGACATTTCCCACTAGACCAGGTTGCTCAAGGCTGTATCCAACCTGGCCTTGAACAGCTCCAGGGTTAGGGTGTCCACAACCTGCCTGGGTAACCTGTTTCCGTGTCTTATCATCCTCACAGTAAAAAATTTCTTCCTGATACCTAAATTAAATTTCCCCTCTTTCAGCTTGTACCCATTCCCTCTTGTCCTATCACTACAGTTCCTGACAAAGAGTCCCTCTCCAGCTTCCCTGTAGTCCCTCTTCAGATACTCGAAGGTTGCTATGAGTTCTCCATGCAGCCTTGTCAGCCTGGAAATTCCACATGCATCTGGAATTGGAATTAGGGTTTCTGACTCTTAGCCTTGAGATCCTGGCTCAGCCCTCCAGCAAGAGTAGAGTTGGGGGCTAAAAATCCTAACTATTTAAAGAGGTAACTGTATCATGAATGGAACTGCATATCAACTAGGAGAGGATGGTGTAAGAAACCAAGTGAGGAGAGGCATCCCAACCCCATGCATCAGCTTTTGCTTCTCAATTTACTTTTTTTTTTTTTTTAAAGTTTCAGGAGAGCTCTAGAGGACGCACGAGAACGCACACAATGGGGAGCATAAACAAGGGGGCAGCCTCCAAGTTCCCAGCAGCCCAGCAGGCTGTGCAATTGATAACTTTCAGCCACAAAATTCAGAGATTAGCCTTAAAATTAACGCTTATCTTTGTCTTTCTTCCCAGCCATGTTAAACTTTTGGTAATTTCAGTGCAAGAGACTTGGAGAACATTGGCCCATTTTTATTTAGGGTTCCTACCATGGCCTTAAACCCCTCATTTCTGTTGGCTGGGTGTGAAAATACCAGACCTGTAATACATAGTCTGGAATTGCTGGTAGATAAGTCCCTCAGAACAAATATTTGTAGATGGGTGTTTGTCTTTAGTAACATCTCTTTCTGTTGCTAAATGCCCATGTTTTACGAGGAAGAAAGAACAAGGGAAGAGGTAGGAAGAATACCTATGAATCATTTCAGATTAATGGGGCTTTCCTCACTTCAGCCTCTTGGTCATCTCTTTTGTTCAAGGCAGTCTGTTGTTTCAGAGACAATCAGTGGAGTGTGTAATCAGAACTGCCAACCCATGTTGCCTGATGCAAAATGGTTTTCTGAGAAATATTTGGACTACAACCAAGTGAAATTGAGTTAAACTGTAAACATTTATTGTTTTCCATTTTGTAAACTCACTAGTTTTCCTGTGTGAATGGGAATGTGTGACCTTTACAGTTGTTGTTTTTCAGTACATGTATGTACCTCCTTCTCAAGTGTTACAGGCTGCTAATGTTTCATGGAGGACAAGCTGTCATTGTACACAATAATATGTCCTTGCCCCCAGCCCCACCATTCGGTCTGAAGTCTGTGAAGAGGGAGAAGTGATGTTAATGCAGGAACTAGAAAGAATTAAGCAAAAAATTTTCCTAAGAGAAATGTATTTCTGTGTAAGACCCATGTTATTTACTGCTCATGTCTTTGTTCTACTCATGAAGATAACAAATATGTTTTGCTGTAATATTTTGGGTTTTTTAGTGTCCAATTCTTTATTTCAAGAGAAAATTAAAAGTTCTTAATGAATATTCTCTGATTGCAATACTGTGTGTATGTGTATATGTGGATGGCATCATTCCTTACCATTATATGTTACTAATAAAATATATAATGCCTAAATTGATTGGAGCCAAGATTTTTGACAGCTGCTGATAGAGCTGCTAATCTAAAAGTGATTTTTTTTTTCCTTAGAACCTGTCTTTTGTTGTAGGAAAATGTGTAAGTGTATGACATACTGTGTCATTAATAAACATACATGTACATGCAGAGTGCATGTATGCAGGGTACAGAAATTTATTCTACACAAGACTATTGGCATCCAGAGAAATTTTCTTGGGGTGTGGAATTAAAGTACTAGCATTGGTAGTCGAGTTGTACTGCTCCAGAACAGAGATTTCTCCTTTGCTTTGGAAAAGGTCTGTGAGGAAAAGAAAGTGCAAGTCAACTCCTAAAGGAGAGCGATCCAAAGGCAGCTTCTTGAAGGTAGTGCAGATATTATTTTAATAAAGCTCTTGGTTGCAGAGAGATTATCTGGGGGGAGAGTGTAGGATAACTTCTTAAACAGGATAAAAGTGAGAAATTACATCCAGTTATGGCTGAAATCAGAGTTGTCTTCAGTGGGAGCACAGCAGAACCCTTGTGAACACTCTTCAGGGGTTCTGTCACCTTACCCTCAGGTATAACCCAGCTGTGAGCCAGGCAAATCTGAGGAACCCGCTTCAAAGAAAGTAGAGTCACGGTAAGAAAATGTTTTAGTTTTTTTTATCTCACTTCTCCACAAAGCTGGGATTCTCTCTCAGCTATTTTGGTATAGGAGATGCTTCACAGAAGGAGGTTGCATGTGCTGCAGAGCACAGCAAACACAAGCCTTGTGTCATAAAGCAGCACTAACATGCAGTTCAGCACTGGGTTGAACTCTCAGGTGGGTTCTTTGTTTTACAACCAGGACCACAGGGTCATGCTCCTCTTATGGTACCTCTATGAAAGCTGCAGGCAATATCTCCGTTTAGCACTGTAATTTAAACATTCCCACAGCTAGGAAGGAACAATCCCAGAAAATTATTATTCCCTAAAGTTTCTTTGGTGTTGGTGTTTTGGGTGGGTTTTTTTAGTTTTTTGATTTTGTTTCTGGTTTTGGTTTTTTTTTTTTTTTTTGGGGGTTTTTTAAATTTTTTTTTTTTTCAGACTCTCAGTCCTTGAAAGAAAACACTAGAAACCTCATCAGGTAAATGGGAGATGTGAAGCCATCCCGACTATGATTAGTCAGATAATAATTTCTACAGCTGGGAGGAGGCCCTGTAATCCAAAGCTAACAAGTATTACCCCTTCCAGAAAGTGATGTGGTTTGTGTATGGATAAAATAGGCAGATGCTCAACAGTCCAGCTGCTTCCTGGGGTGGAAAGGTTTCTTAGAAGTCTGCTGGATTTCCTTCTGTCTGTGCTTCACAATGAACTAACCCTATCTGACCATGTTCTAAATCAATATTACAGCTTTATTAAACAACAACTTTAAGAAAACAAAACAATAATAACCTGAACTTTGTAGAAAGGACTTCAGCAGGTATGTCACAAAGGTTAAGTATTGGCAATGGTCAGGCATAATTACTGATTTGTGAGTAATTATATATTTGTGAGTAATAAGCTAATAATGTGCTTCATATCAGGGATTGAAATTCAGCCTCTAGGATGCTAATTTCCAGTGTTTCCTCAGTAAACTGCTTCTGCTTGTAACAGTGTTTAGACCATTAAAAAGGCAGTAAATAGTATCTAAAGGGCATTGTCAGTATTGTGACCTTGTGTTACAAGTTTCCTGAAATAGACACAAGATTCTACAAGAACTATAAACTCCATGCAGGAAAAATCCCACGGAAGCATTGAAGGCTTCAGAAGTTTTTCTAGCCTGCATTAGGCTGAACCAGAGAGTTCCCACTTTTTCTTTTTCAGAATGGGGCAGTCCTATGGTTTCTCAGATGTTGATCACCAGTTTGGATAAGGTAAAAGAGGGACTGCAGATAACTGCAGAGTTAGTTATTCTTTTAGAAATCAAATTGTCCAGCTTGCTGCCAAGAGAAAAAGAAGTTAAATATAACAGCACAGTTTCCAAGGCTGCGCATGTTTTCTCCATTAAATATTGGAAGGTAACTTGATTTTCTCAGAATAATTCATCAGCTGGTTCTGAACAACCCTGCAGGCATTAGACAGAACGTACATCCTGTGTGGAATGAAGAGGCACTGTCCCACTGGGGTGAGAATGACTCACCCAGGGATCATTGACTGGCTCCAGGGACTTGAATTTGTGTTATCTTCAGCTGCCAACGAACAACTGAATTTACTTCGGGGCCTAATACTAAAAGCCTGAAATTCACTTAGAGGCTACTGCCCAAAGCTTGAAATACTGTCATTTCTCATCTTGTCACTGCCCCACTGAAGCTTCAAAAGGGTAGAGAAGCTCTCAAAGGCTCGGAAGCTTGATGAAGTTGTCCAAACCAGACTGTCACCAGAGGAGACACAGAGGTCCCCCAGCTTTTGGGGAACAGAATGCCCCATGGTCAGTGTGATTTTTCTCTGACCCACTTCATCTGCTCAGAATGTGAGAATCTCATGAGGATTGAAATGTCTCTGTGCACTGAGGGCATTAGGGAGTCTCCTCGAAGTCTGCAGCTTGTGTGATTACACAGCATTCCTGGGTTTGATTCCAAAGTCAGAAGGTGCTCTATAGGCTTGAGTTTGCTAGTTACCTCTGAAAATTACTATCATTCATGTCATGGCAAATTATGAGGATGACTGAAAAAAAGTAATTTTGCTCCAGATTACTGTATTTCCTTCAAGAGCTTTATTTTTAAAATGACCACAGAATTTGAATTTTACTGTCACCTTCAGGCACTTCTGCAGTGTTTTGATTACTCTTCAATCATTCTCTGGAAAGGGGGACTCGTAATCTGCAGAGCACTGTCTCCCAGGGATGCTTGAAGTGATGCTTCAGATCAAAAATTGTTTGCTGAAATCATCAGTGTCGTGATGACACCTTGTTGCACCATAGCATTGAGAACAGTAAATCACACATTTCTCTTTGCAGGTTTCACACAGCATCTCAGTTCAAAGGCTTTTGGTGTTTGGGCTTGTGACATGTCCTATTGCTAGGCTTAATAACTTTTCTAGTCTACTTTTCTTTCTTCCTGGAAAGAAAATGCATTTGAGGAACTTTAATACATAAGGATGACCTTTGGTCAGTGTTTCCTAACCAGCATCATACTATTGCTAGAGGGCACAGATTATCCCATAGCAGAACTAGATTGCTTAATTTATTTCTGAACAGCAGCAACAATTGAGCTTCTAATCTTAAGCAAGCAGGGGTTTATTGCAGTACATTCCTCTCTCCACACAGGCAGGGATGACTCAGGTGCTCACTTGGCAGTGGAGGCAAGTCCTGACTCTCACCTTTGGTGACACCACTGGCAGCTCCCTTGTGACAAGGCCTGTAGGCGCTGACGATTGCTGAAAAGAAATCTCATTTCTAAGTAGCAGATTTTTTTCAGCCACTGCCTTTCTTTACTACCTGTATTTTTATTATGCAATTCCCCTGAAAAAAAAAAAGTGGTTGTGCTGGGTAGTTTACCCTCTGACTAAAGGTTAAAGAAGTAATTAGTAAAAAAAAAAAAAAATTGCCAATATTTCTGGAAGGTTATATTAATGTTTTCTTGTTTTTGTAAGCAGAGCTTGCTGCAGAGACCAAATCATGTGATATGTTGACAAGTAAGACCTTCACAGCAAACTATTGACGTAATTATTTTCCCAAGCTACTGCAATGTTTGAGACTGAAAATCTGGAACGAGACAGAAGGAGTAAGGCAGGCTAATTGGGATACTGATGTTGTACTACTCAGAAACAACAGTTTCACCTGTATCTGATGCCATCAGTTGTTGACCAGAGTGAGGTGACTGTAGGAAGTATGGAAAAGGCTATTTCACTGTCAGAGAAGGCTTAGTCAGGTTACTAGGACATGCTGACCTGCAGTTGGGAGTGGAAAGTGAAAATTTGCAAACCAGTTTTGGGGAAGGCCTGATTTATCGGCTTTTCATGACACTTTGATTTTTTTTTTTAATGCTTTTAAAATCTTTTTTAATGCAAGAAAATCTTGCTTGTTGGATTAGACTGAGAAAACTGGAGTCCAGCTAGTGCCATCTAAAATAAACACTGTAATGATTTGTTGCAGTAGAATTATTGCAGGAGATCCTGGACTTGCCCAGGCAGAAATCAAAACATGCTGCTGAAGTTCTTCATTGGTGCAGCCAAGGCAGCTGATGGCTGTTTTTCCTGCTAGACCATTGCAAAACAAATAGTGTGTTAAGAGGTCTCAGAAAGGGCTACCTTGGGGAAAGCTCCAAGGAAGCACACCCTCAAGCATTTCTTTTATAGCTTGTTTTTTTTTTTAAAGTCTGCTTTACATATTTATTTTCCCAGTGATCACATGGAAATTTTATGAGTACAGAAAGTTGTTCTTATTGGTTATGCAAATTGGTCCTGTAAACTTGTATCAACAGCCATTCCCATATTGCCATGGTTACATCCTTATCACAGTTTGACCTTTTGTTTCATTACTAAAAAAATCCCATTCCAGCATAACATTCAATTTAGGAAAAAACCCCAGACAAACAAATTTTATTTTCCTTCCAAAGGATCAAATGAGGTCACTATGGTCTTTTCAGGAAATGGGCCAATATTTGCATTGCAGTAATGCAATTTACTTACAGCAGGCAAACTTTCTTGACCTGTGCTTTTCTGCTGCCCTCTGCAAAGCTGAAGCACCTTTGTAGGATTAACCACTTTGGACTGCAGCTGCTCTGCTGGCTCCTAAATGCAGAAAAGGCCATTAAGATCACTTGGCCTGACTTCAGCAGAACAGTGTGCCCAAGCTGGTGTCAGGAAAATCCACAAACTCCAGAGGTTTATGTCCAAAAAGAAGACAGAGGGGTCCTGCAACTTTATTTGAATAAAGGGAGAGAGCCCACCGGGACACACTCCCGTGAGGTTTTCTCTCTCGAGGTTTTGGAAGGTGCAGCCTCCTTTTATCCTAAACTCCTGGCTGCATGTTGCCCTCTTCCTTTCCCCCTTGGCTGAGGTACTAGGAAGGTACAGCCTTCTTGCACTGCCTACCACATATTCCTCCCTTGAACCTACCATTTTACCCCAAAACTCAGAAACTCAGGCTTGTGCAGACCCTTGCCTGTTTCAGGAGCCAAGCTGTCTAGGCTCTGCAACAAACCTGCTGCCTGAAGTGAGTAGAGACATTAATACCCATTTCAAAGACATCAACACCCATACCTTCACCCATCAAATGGTTTGTAAAGACATGAGCTGTCCTCTCACTGGGAAGACTCTGTGAGGTACCTAGGCTTCAGGCTTTTGCACTGAGTGCTGCCAGCTGGAGCTACTGGGCACATTTCCTGCTCCACCAGTAACTGATACTGGTACAGGGACCTTCAGTGAGCGCAGAGCACTTAGTGTCCACTTTTACTGACCTGGGAAACAACTCAGGTCCAGATCTGTTCTGTTACCATCCGATGGAAGGAAAGAGGAAAAGATAAACAAGCTTTTGCTTCCCAGCACTGCCTTGGACAGCAGCAGATTTGAACACCCCCTTCTTGCACAAAAGAGAACTTCATCTGTTCCTAGGAGTGCTGGAACAAAACGTGTGTCCTGCCCCTTCTGGCTGGGCTGCTGGAGCAGCTCCCCACTGCCTGCCTGCCGAGGCATCAAAGCAAATGCTCCAGGGCCAGCTTCGTGGCATGGCTGTGGCTCTGAGAACGGCGCTGTTGTGGACTGGGACCAGGGGAATGGCCACATGGCCTGGCTTGGAGGGGTCCAGAGTATAGGCTGCAGAGCCAGGAGTGACCAGGCAGGACTGGGGCAAGGGCAATCTGCTGACCAGCCCATCTTTTGCTGCAGTGCTGCTGCTGGTCTTGTTTCACTGCTAGGTTTGTTGCCCCCCTTGTGGCCCTGGTAGCACAGAGTGGCATTCCTGTTCACAGTGAGAAGCATTTTCACACAAGGTTTGTTGATAGCAGAGTCTGGACAAGGCCTTACAAAGGTCTTACAAAAGGCTGGAGCTGTGCTGGCAAAAGATCTGCAGAGCAGCAAACCACCGAATTTCAAAGCAGCAAAGCAGGAGCATGGGCAGTGCATGAGACCTCACACGCCATGAGACAGCAAATGACACCAGTTGTCCATTCCCCAACCTGGTGGCAGCTCCCCCTTCTGAGGCCAGGTAGGCTGGAGCTGCTGCCCAGGAAAGCCTTCTCCTGCTGGCTCCTTGCACAAGAAGGGCTGTTTGGAAACAATGGTTAATAGAGGAAGTGTTTTCCCAGATAAGCCCAAATAAATACATGAATGAACTTCCTCTGATCAATATCACAGGGCAGTGAGGGTTTACTGCATGGCCGGGCTGAATGCATTGCTGTTTGCAAGAGGATGCTTTCTGAGGAAGGGGATCATGGGACTCCTTGTGTGGGTGTGGGGGTGGCACTTTGGAGAAGAAGTCTGCTTGGAAAAAGTGCCGATGCTGATATCACCTTGCTGCCATGGTGCAAATTAAGAGCTATTAATTTTCCTGCACTTGGTTGTGTAATTGCACTGCAGGGCCTTTTGAATGCTGCATTTAAATGAGTCTGCAATTGGAAATAATGAAGGTTAAAACCCTCTTACGTGATGATTTTATGATCAAATTAGTTCCTTTGACCCAGAAAGCAGCTGTGGTAGCAATGAGCTCTGCATTAGGAGTAAGACTGTAGATTCGAGGTGCTGCTCAGAGCTAGCTTTAGAAAGGTACATCCATACAAAGTGACTGAATTTCAAAGTCAAAAAGGTCTGGCATGCTGGGACAGAGGCTGGGCAGGAACCTGGTGTGAGAGGAAGAGCTGCAAACTGAGCAGGAAGCAAGGCAGCTCTGCTGAGAGTCACAGTATCAAAATTAGGTGACTCCATGAGGTGAAAGCCATTGGATACTGGGGGCATGCTGCATATCCCATCCTGCTTTCACTCATCTTCAATGTCTGTTCGTAACTAATACCAGGGAGGGCTTTGGCTAATCCAAAGCAGCATTATTCTATTTTTACTCTTAATTTGTCACTGGCAAGAGGGTTATTAAGACTTTCCTTTAGTTGTGGGGACCTAGGGACTCTACTTGTATCTTAGGCTGCTGTTTCAAAGTTGCCTTTAGCTTCGGGACCTCAGCTAACTTCTGCCCTGCCTGTCCAGCCCACAGCTGGCCTTGGACACAGAGGCTGACCTCTGGGAGTTCAACTTGTCACTCTTCAGCCTGAGCATCAAGGAGGAGCTGGTAAGAATTTTCTTTCAGTCCTGATTGGAAGTGGTCTGGATGCTGCAAAGGGCTGCTATGAACAGAGCTGTGGTGTCCCAACCTTGCCATGCCCCTTACCTGTCTGGCCAGGGAGAGTCCTTCCCTCTGGCATGGAGCATGCCCTGACATGGTGGATGCAGGAGGCTTTGAACTGCAGACCACGTAGCATCACTCTAATCTTCACCCTCCCAGGGTGGCTAAGAAGTGGGTGGGTGTAGGAAAACACAGTCTGAAGCTTCCTGGCTGCTCCGGGCAGTGAAGCAGCACTGAGCAAGGCTGTGACAGCCTCAACATGGTTGCCTGTTCCAACAGGGAACAAGGCTCTGGGACATACGTGACTGCCAGCTTGTGTATCAGCATCCTTGAGGATGACATTCCGCTGCGTAATCCCAGCACTCCAGGCTCTGTCACATGCAGTGTGCCCTCATCTGCTCACACATGGATGCCACCACTGGCACAGTACCATTCGTTCTAAGATCCAGGTCTGAATGATTTTCAAGCTTTCCCCTGGCTCTGCTCCAGTGAACTTGCAGACTTTCTCAGCCTTCCTTTCCTTGCACTGTCTTGCCTGAGCCTCCCTTGGCTCCCTGAGAGCCCTCTCCTCTGTATCTGCAGCCATCTGCAGCCTCTCTGGGGCTCTGTGCTTCCTCATCTCCCGTCTGGAACTCATCTTGGTGCTCTCACATCTTGCTGATGTTCAGCATCATCTGCACTCCAGAAGGAGAGACTGTGCTCCCCCTGGGATCCTGCTTCCAAACTCAGCAGGGGGTGTGTGTGTGTGTGTGTGTGTATCATCTCTGCCCAGCATGGATGCACATTTTCCCTCCAATTGCAGTGTTTGCTTGATGATTAGGGAAATGCAGGACATAGTGGAGAGGGTGAAGACTCCACAGCAGCTCTAAATCTGTTCTGACCTTTCCTCCTTTCCCCCCGATCGTGTTGCCATTTACACACCGAGCCCCCACATTCAGCTCAGGGGGTTTCCTAGACCAAAGCCTCCTGGGCTGAAAGCTGACACTGGGCAAGCCATGTAAGCTGAAGCCCTTGATTTGCCTTAGCTGATGGAAGAGCTTTTCTCTGTCCTCCCTTCTATTAAACCTCCTGATGAGATTCTGGCATACCATGTGGCCAGGGGACAGCAGGGAGGATTACTGGTAGGACTCACAGAGACACCAGCTCCTGTGGAGAGTGATTAGCAACTCAACATACGCTCCTGGCTCCTGGGAACCTTCGGGAAGCTGATTAGGGCACCGCAGAAATGTATTCATGTCCGGGAGCAGGGGAGATCAGAGTGGCAGCAGTGTCTGAGCACATTGGCAGGGGATGGGAGCAACATTTTTCAGACTATTTGTATTTGATGGGG
>VWZW01005671.1:3546412-3599732 GCA_013397115.1 Edolisoma coerulescens
GGGGGCTCGGAGGAGGAGGAGCAGGAGCAGCAGCGGGACGGCGGCTCGCTCTTCCTGGTGAACAAGAGCGGCTTCCCCATGGACGGGCAGACCTGGGAGCGGATGTGGGGGCACGTGGAGCGGGTGCACCCCGACGGCGGTGCCGTGGCGGCGGCCATCCGGAGCGCCGCCCGCCTGGCTCGGGTAAGGCGAAGCCCCCGTGTGTCCCCTCGTGCAGAAGGAGCGGGTGACACAGAGCCCGAGGTCTGCGGTCCGGCGGCTGCCGCCTTCTGTGCGCGTCGAGCGGCCGGGGAGGCTCCAGGGCTGGGTAGGAGGGTGTGACACCGCAGCCCCGAGGATGCTCTCGGGGCAGTGGGGAGAAGGATGGCGCATCTGCTGTCCGAAAGCGCCCAGAACGGGCTACGGGGGCTGCGGGGTGCTTAGGGGCTGGAGTTGGTGTCCTGGGGAGCAAGTAGGAAGAAAATTACTCGTTTTAGCTTGGGGAGAAAAAAGCAGAAAACAAGAGTTAAAAGAAATCTTCAGGGACTGAGTGAAGCACTTAGTGCAATTTAAAGCAGGTTTTTGTTTTTCTTTTGGAGCACAGACATGTCCTAAAACACAGCCTTAGTCCTCAAATGTAACAAGGGATTTAAAACTCAGACATTTCATTTCCAGTATGTGGAGAGATTCCAGATGCTTTTGTCTTGTACGTTCCTCAGTACAAGTCCCAAACAGCTCTGCCTCACCCAAGTCTTTTTCCTCCAGCCAGCAAATAAAATGTTGATGTCTGCTGTTGTTCCAAGGCTTCTCGACAGTGTGCTGCATTACTGATCACAATGTCTTTAACACTCTCTGCTTTGGCAGACTTTGAGCTTGAGTCACTCCTCGCATCAAGCAGCATTAATCTGAGCTGACCGCTGAAGTCTGGCTTGATTCATACCCCTCTGCGTGCTGGGGTGAGATGGTTGGGCTGCTGTTGTCATGGTCCAGGCTGTCAGTGATACTGACATGAACCATATGCCTGTTCTTTATGTGGAGTAGAAAGGAAATTCTGTGCACAGGGAAGTTGAAAGCTTATTGCATAGGGCTGTGTTGAGAAGGTGCTTGTCAAATAAGATGCAGGCTGAAAAGGCCTTTCATCTCTCTTCTGCAACATTTAGTCCAGTGCAGGTGCAAAAGGGACGATCTCTCTCCACTCTGCTCTCCTTGTGCTGGAACCAGCCTTTGTTTGGATGGGGGAGCATATCTAGCTAAAGAATAATCAGGTTATGCTGAGTTTGTGGTTCCTCAGTGTGGTGCATCTTGTACTTACACAAGCACTTGAGGTGGAAATAAAGGGGCAGGGAGAGGGCAGAACTTCTCGTTTCAGCAGCCTGACCAGCTTATGCCAGTCTAGATGGCCAGCAAACCTGTTTCGTGCTAAGAGATGGCAAAGCATGCCCTAGACTTGACTTTCATCCTTTACTTCCCAGCTCCAGAGCATGTAACTTTTACTGGTGACACCCATGGTGACTGACAAAGCATCTGGTGAGAGACATGCTAGTGGCTCCAGAGTGCTGACTTGCACACTGTATTCCTGTGGGAATGTCCAAGAGAGCATTGCCCATGGCTTCTTCCTCAGTGCCACAGCACTGGGCTGACTCTCTGTAGCATGTGCTGAAGCTGGGCAGAAGAAAAAATGTTTTGAAATCTTCCTGGTTGAATCATTTGATGTTGATGATCAATGGAGAGTGCTGTAGGAGTTGTACTCCTCCAACACTGCCCGGAAGCAAAATCCCTGTTACTGTGATTAATTTCTTCAGGGGCAGGAAGACCTGGTGCCCTCTGTGGCTAAGTAGCTCTTGCTGGCTAAGTTTGAGACCTCTGGGGTCAGAGGGTAATTTGAGGACTGCCTGGTCCTTATTAGGGTCAACACAGCTCAGGTGAGCAAATGAAGGTTCGGAGCAGGGGGTTTTTGCCACAAAGTGATAGTGGATTACTAAAGTTTTGATGATAACTTCTGGGTCAGAGTAGGAGTGCGATGGGAGACTTGTTCTTTAAATGGTGGTACAAATTTTCTTAATTGGCTTGTGCTGCTGGGTATGTGTCACCCTGCAAAAGACCAGGTACTGCTGACTGGGAGTGATGAGGAAACTTGTGCCTGTGAGCAGATGATTTGTAATCTGCTTGTATTGATAGCTGGTTCAGGCTGAGTGAGTGGCGTGTGCAGCTGCTCCACTTCTGCATCTGATCTGTTCTTAATCCCTAGTGATGGGAGAGAGTTTTCATCCCCTTCCCAAGAAGCTCCACTTGATTGCTCTAATCATCTTGGTATTAGTCTCAGCAATCATACACGCAGGGTGGTAAGTAGCTTCTTAAGGTGTCGGTGAGGTTGTCCTTACTGGAACAAATGCAAGCTGCAGAGGTGCAGGGCTGCGTCTCTCTCGGGAGGCAGAGTCCTCACAAAAAGCTGCCTTGTCTGCAAGGGCAATTTTGGAACCTGCGGGGTCCCCACCTCTGGCTCTTGGCTTGAGCTCTGGAAATAGTGCAGGCTCACAGTTTGGAAGGGCTGTGCAATCCTTTATGTGTTCTGTGATCTTGGAGATACTTGGAGATCTTAACAAATTAAACCTCTCAGCAGCTTTGAGGACTTGCCTGTCAGCTTCATCCGTGCTGAGTAAAAGTGTGCTTGCAGGGGGAACTAGTAGAAAATGACTTTCTGGTCATTAGGTGAGACAGTGGAATCAGGCAAAATGAGTTTCATGCAGGATGTCTGTGGTGAACTGGGACTACAGCATTTCCAGCCATGGGATGAGTCTCCAGCTCTGCCACGTGGTCTTGCACTGCAGCGGCTCCGCTATCTCTGGAGCTGCTGTTCCTTGGAAAGACTGATATAAGGTCAAGGCTTTTCATCTGACTCGTCTGAATTTCACTCGCTTTACAAATTCATGGTCTGTAGTGCTGTGTCTGCATTTCCTCTTGCTATCCATGACCTCGTGCTACAAACCCTTGCCTGCTCCTTGCTGCTGCAGACGCGTACCAGGAGCTGCCTCTGGTTACTGCATCCTCAATCACAGCACTGCTGTGCTTTCCTTCACTTGTGGTATCGTGCAGCCCTGGCTTCTGCTCCGTGCTGGGTAGGTGCCCAGGATCGGTCCTCCTGCAGCTGGGGCAGGAATCAGGGAGGGTAAAATGTTTGGAAGGAGTGGGAGTGGCATGTGGCTCCCCCTGGCCTGGCTGGTGGCACGGTGTATGTACTGCCTGCCCTGCCCTGGAGGGGGGGAGAGTGGTGCTGGCCTCTGTGGGCTCAGGGTGATGGACGCTTTGCCCTCCTTGCCTGAGATCTGGAGGGGCTTGGGCCTCCTGGCTCAGCAGGCCTGCTGAGGTAACTGGAATGTGTGCCAGCCAGTGGGAAAGCCCTGGCTTTCTTTTCCAGACTATGCTCTGGTGTCTGACACAATCATCCTCCTTGCATGATGATGTGATCACCCACCTTGGAGGTGGGGAGCATCTCACTTGGAGGTCCGAACCTGTCCCCTCTGGTGAGGGTGGCCACTGTGGGTTACAGGAAGGGCTGTGTCTGTTCACAATGGTGCTATCCCAATGGGATTCTGTCCAGGGTGAGGGCTGGGAAAAGGATGAAATCCCCACCTCTGCAGCAGCCAGGCCCCTCACTGGCTGGGGCTCCCATTGCCTTGGTGTGTTGTATAAGTGCAATGTATACACCTAGAGCTTCTGTATCTTTGAAGCAAAAGGATTGAGTATATTGGAGCAGAAATGGCCACCCTGGGGAAGGTGTGACAGCCCTGCCATAATTCCCTTTGTCAGCTCCTTGCTGCTTCTGAAACTTGAGCCTTATCTGGTGTGTTGAGTCGGGACTTCGTGCTGGAAGGGACAGGTGAATAATTCATCCAGACCAAAGGGGCTGGGTGAGAAAGCAACCTGTGGAACCAAAAAAATGCCTCTAATGAAGAGCTTAGGCATGAAAATTGTGATTAAGAAGCGCTAATGAGTCTTGCTCATGACTGCTACTGGTGAGAGGAGAAGGCCCATGTGTGCAGGCTTGCCGGCACCCGTGTAGCACTGGGATTGCGGGGGCGAGCTGGAAGCCTTGCCATCTGCTTGCCACTTACAGTATGTTTGTGTGGGCCAGTAGTGTAGGAGTCTCTGGTTTGGTTTTTTTTCCCCCTTCTCTGAGGTGTATTTACTATTTGACTGTAGTAACTCGCTGCATGTGGTAAATGCTGGGTTTTGGTCGCCTTGGGATTACCGGTGCTCGCTGTCTGAAGGCAAAAACACAATCTTAACAGAAATGGGAACTGGAGAGGAAAGTCTCTGTGGCAGACATGGCCCCATCCCACCTGAACTTGGTGTTCTTATCTGTAATTGCTGATTTGAAGTGTATTAAGGACAGCGATACGTCACTTTATGAGCTTAAACGATGGTTACAGCGATGTCGGCCCACAGGTGCTTTTCTTTGCACCTTGTCAGAGCTGGCCAAATTGCTGGTTCCTGAATTCAAATCTGCATTAATATTCAAATAAACTGCTTCCTCCACTGTGTTTGTGAGAATTGTGCTAGCTTCTTTTTAACCATGCTGCCCACTTTATATATCCACTGACCCCACGTTTTGCAGTCTCACCCCTAAAATAAGTGGACTTGGGACAAGGCTGTGCCCCTTTCCTGCATGGCTGCAGGCTCAGGAGCCAAATAGCTGTGGGGATTAAACATGGATTGAGGGCCCGCCTTCTTAAAATGCTTAGGCACAAGCAGATGTCTTATGAGATTTTGGAAAAATCCCATTATGTTGCCAGTCTATATCTTTAAGTGTCCTAATGCCATTAAATATTTGGGTCCCAGGTGGTCTTCTAGGTACCATGCTCTCCCTCCCTAGTAAGTGTGCTGCAGACACACAGCAGATGGGAAATTATGCAGCCTGGGATCCTTGTCTCCTTTTATCTTTCTCTTGTGCTAAAGGAGGCCAAAAATTAGACTTGAAATGGCTTCCTGGGGGAGGGAGAACAGCAGAGTCAGTACTGGGACTCTGCTCATCCAAACTGCCCTGTGCCGGGGGGAAAATGGGAAGCATAGGCTTTCTGTGCTGGACTGGCTGCCCGCATAGGGTGGTGTTTGAGGGACGCCGGCGGCTCTGAGGGTCAGCCTGCCACGGCCTCTCTGTGCAGGGCCAGGGCTGGCTCTGCTGCTGGGGCAGCCCCTGTGGTCAGCAGGATGATTTTGCCTGCTGCTTGAGTTCACGTGGGGTTTAAGCCATCTGTGCTGCCACGCTGAATTGCACTAAGCACATGCCGCCGCTCGAGTAAATCACTTATCTGCTCTGCGGGGAGCAGTGGCTGTCTAACCTCTTTATCTTTTTTCTTGTGTCCAGCCCTCAGTGCCGCCAGTGCCAAACTACAAGCTCTCCATGTCAATCCCAGAATGGCTCCAGGCAATACAGACCTACATGAAGATGCTGCAGTATCCTTCCCGAGCGCGTGGTCTCCGGAAAGAAGGCTGAGTTGTGCCTGGCCTGAATTAACAGAACTTAACTGAAGCTTTAGCGGGTTGCAAGGGCTTGGGATCATTTGGGGGTAAGAGGACGCCTGCAGGGATTTGTGATAGCACCAGCAGCACTGAGCTTGTCATAGCAATCCTCTGGGAGATGTAATTAACTTTAAATGATATGGAAAAATTTAACTGAAGTGACGTTGGTGGGAATAGAAGTGCTTATTTTGAAGTTGATTTATGAGGATATTATGATCGCATCGTGATGCCTGGAGAAATAATATGGCATCTTGTCATAAGGTGACTGAGAGAGAGCCAGTGTTGTGGCAAGCCCTTTCTCCCTCTGCCTTGGCAGCCCCTGTGGGCTCCCCGAGGATTGCCTGTGTGCTCATCTTGCAGGGAGTGCTTGTCATTGGGGCGAGGGGCACAAGCAGCTGTCCTGACCCCAAGGTGGGCAGGCTTGCCTGTGACACAGGAACTGACCAAAGGAATCTCCCTTCCAGATGTCCCACGTTGCTTGGGGGACTCATCAGGGATCTACACATCTGGCTGGCCTCTCTGTCACTGCCCCATGCCCAATTCCTGACTGTTTCTATTGCTGACAGATAATTTCAGAGAAGGTTGCTGGCCATATGCTGCTCTTCTGTTTCCCTTTGTCTCTAAGCTCTGCCTTTTTGTGTGCATGTGTACGTGTGTGTGGGGAAGCTGTGGGGATGAGGAATGAGTGTAAAGTCCTGGTAAGGATTAAGAAAGGATATGGGTGGCAGCTGGAAGAACATCCAAAAATAGCAGGCGCGGTTAGCTTGGTGGGGAGCCGTGGCTGGGATCAAGGCGGCAGCCGGGCCTGGAGCCGCAGCAGCTGCCATGGGGAGGGAGGCTGGAGCCTGCCTGCTCTGCAGGGGGACAGTGCATTTCTCTTCTTTATGTCAGCCACTTGGCCAGGACAAGAGGCTTGTTGCTTGCTGGGATTGTGCCAGAGAGGATACCATGTCATACAGAGCTCCAAAAATTACATTATCCCCCACCTCACCCCGTAGTGGTTTTGAAATCCTGCATTCTGCTGTGTAGCAGGAGCAGGCCTTAGGCACAGGGTTTGGATCTGTGTTAGAAAAGCTTCAAAGTGGGCTGGGGAGCAGCGTCTGGGCTTCCTTTGAGGGCTGAAGGAGGATGTATGCTTTGTTCAGAGCACCCTGAAAGGGCCTCATGAATTAGGTTTTGAAGGCAGGAGGGAAGTAAAGCCTTGTTTGTGGAGAACTCTGAACTCTAATTGAAGTCAGTTCAGAGCATCCTGTTGAGAGCTGGAGTTTTTATTTAGGCTGTGGTTATACATCTAGCAGCTGTGCTATTTATGCCTTGCAAGCAGCTCTTTGCTTCCATGGGGTCACCTGCCTCTGCCCTGGTATCTGCCTTGGTATCACCAGTTTTACTGGCATGAACATTCTAATGGGAATAGAATTTGGGAAGTAGGCTAGGAAAGAGATTCAACCGGAAAAGTAACCTAGCAAAAGTAAGGGCAGTGTGATTTTTTTTTTTTTTTTACACAAAACTTTGTTGGGTTTTTTGTTTTGTTTTTACTGAACAGATTGGTTTCCTGGTCTGATTTATTGCATTGCTGCTTGAACAGCAATGCTCAAGGAGCAGGGAAGAGGCTGCTTTTGGTGATACTGCTGCGTGGCAGCCTGTGCTTCTAGGCAAGTGGTGCTGAGATTTGGTTGACTGTCTGCTGGCATCATTTGTGATGAACTTTTCTGCTATCCTCATAGTGTTAACTAATGACCTTGATTTGCACATAGCTGGTTGTTTTCATTTCAAGAACATTGTATTTTTTAGAGAATTACTTATATCTCCTAAGTGTAAATAGATGCACCTGCAATGGTTTTGGTTTACAGGTCATAGGTGAGCCATGTGGCTGATGGAGTTAAAAGACTTCTAAAGGAAATAAGTTTTTTCAGACCAAGGATTATATTGATTGGTTTGGGTAGGCTATGAAAGCTTTCTCTCGTCCAAGTGGGAGACTTTTTTTCAAACTTGCAATGTGGTAGTGAGTGGGACCTAGTGGAAAAGAGAATTTATAACCTTCAAGTGCTGAATTTGAGTGTCATTTTAGATGGACAACCTTAATACCTGACTCTGCACCTAGTGCCGTTAATATATCATATAAAAAGACAAGTGAAAAGTTTTGCTTTATTTCACACGCCAGTGTTTCATATCTGAGAGTCAATGGCTTTTACTGCCTGTTTTGTGTTTCAACAGGAACTCAGAACTGAAATTCACCTTTTGAGCAGTGTTATTTTATTGTTTGACTGTTCAAGTTACTTTCCTTTAACAGACAAAATACAGATACAATCACACGGGAACACAGTTCTTCGAGATCAGAAAAACCAGACCTCTAAGTGGGTAAGTGTCAGTGGAATTGGTCTAGTGCCCTTGTCCCTGATCACGTGGCATTTAAGCACTGCAGCACCATGGTGTGGGAGGGCTGTCTCCTCTGTGCCACAGCTTCTCTGGGAGGGCCAAAGCTGCCTGTGTTGCTGCCTTTGTGAGGAGTGTCCCAGCTTGCTGCCGGGTGGCAAATGGACCATCGAGAGCCAACAAGTGGAAGGGCTGTTCTTGCTCAGCAGCTGCGTGGGGACTGCTTGGCTGCAGGCCAGAGCTGCATGCACAGGGGTGGGAAAACTCTCTGCTTATTGGTGTTGGGCTGGGAGGACTGGGCTGTTTTTCTGAAAACTGATTAAGTCCTGATATTCTGGTTGTGCTGCCCTTTGTGGGTGGTAGAAAGGGATTAGCTGTGCAAAATGCAGCAGGAATTTTGACATCCTGGGCACAGTCGTTATCCCTGGAGGCTCGCAATGGACTGTTTAAGTCATGTCCGTGCTTCTCCCTTGCTGCTCATCTTGCTGTTCCTTCCATGTGGTGGACTTGTGCTGGTTGCTCATGAGTTGTGCAGTGCAAATATGAACATATGCCCAGGGAGCCTGGCAGCAGAGAACTGGGGTCTCTTGCATGTTGGAACTGCATCATACTTAGGACAGCTCTTTAACAGAACCCCATAAATTAGCAGGTTAGGGCACGAAGGGTGTTGACAACATTATGCTTTTATTTTAGGGTGAAATTTAGATAAGCAGAATATAATTACTCCCGTAGACTGGTCTGTCTCTAGCTCTTCCCAGCTCTCTGTCATAAATCTAATGGTCCCTCACTCTAAAATTCCAGTTCCCATCTCAGCTTTGTGCTTCAGGTTTTCATCTTGCTGACAGCAATCTTTCTCACCTCCTTTATCTAATGTTCACTGCTCTGGTGGAACTAGTTTATAACAAATCTTGTGCCTTGGATGATAGATGGGTTTACAGAAGCTTAAACCAATTTTCAAGCTGCTCACTCATTTTTAAATTTGTCCCATTACTTTTTTCAAAGGAAGTGAAGGATGAAAATGAATTATGCTCAGCACTTAGCACTTAAAAGGTCGTCGTCTTCCTGGTCTGATAAAAGCCTGGCTTTTGAGGATGGTGCTCTTTCCTAGAAGGGAACAGAAACAGTGCTCACAGCTGGAGATGTGCTTGTGGCTTTGAATCCTCTCCCAAGTGGAGCTATTTCCTCTATTTATCTGCCTTAGAGTTTGCTTGGGGATGAGTGTCTGACTCCTCTCATTGTCTTGTTCCTGCTAGGAACTTCTTGGAATGGGGTGGCAGGACTTCTGTGGAGTTAAGGATGGTGCCCCTGGAAATGGTCCAACCCCTCAGGGGCTGCCAGCTTTCCAGGCACAGTTGCCTGAACGTAGTGTGTGCTGGACTGGAGCAGTGTGAAGTCCCAAGACCTGTGCTGCTTTGCTCCTGGGTTGGGTAGGTGGGAGTGCTGGGAGGAGTGGAGCTGTCAGGAGCACATGTTGCTACACAGATCCTGCTGTACTGCTGTGGAGCTCCAACACTTGCCTGGTCTTGGTTTCTCCAATTTTGAGAAGGACGACACGTGCAAGGCTGTCTGAAGTTCCTGCCATTTTTATGAAACCAAAATTCCAGTTGTTTTTATGAAACTTACAGTTTCTGGTTTAGATTTCAGATCTTTTAAAATTCACCCGGCCAAGTCAGGAGGATGGGACCAGGCTGTTTTCAGTGGTGCCCAGTGACAGGACAAGGGGCAGTAGACAGAAACTGAAACTGGAAGTTCCATCTAACTGTGAGGAAAAAAATTTTTACTTTAAGGGTGCCAGAGCACTGGAACAGGCTGCCCATAGAGGTTATGGAGTCTTCTTCTGTGGAGATACTCAAAACCTACCTGTGCAACCCGATCTAAATGAACCTGCTTTAGCAGGAGGGTTGGACAGATGATCTCCAGAGGTCCCTTCCAACCCCAGCTTCTGAGATTCTGTGTGAATACTGTGTTGACTGCTCTGTAATTTTGAGGTGTGCATGAAAGCTTTCCTTTCCTTCATCTGGTGTGCAGGCCAGTTTTCATCAAAGCTGAAAATTTGCCTGTACCTCCAAGTTTTTTTTTTCTGGGAAGTGCGTTCCACTTTGCAAGAAATTTGCTCCCAGTATGGCAACGACAGGTGTCTTGTGCCGAGGTGACAGGAGCTGCTCTGAGCAATTTCTGTGGTGTGAAAGGCCTCCCTTGCTGCAACACAAAGTTTGCATTTGCAAGTAGATTGGGCAAGATGCTGAAAGCCTCCAGTTGCCACTGGCTCTTGAAAAATGAGGCTGTTCCCAGAGCTTTATTGACGCTAAACATATTGCTGATTTCATAATGTGAGGGCTCAAAGCTAATGAAAGTATTACCAGATCTTTGGCAGCCTCTCTTCAAGACAGCAGTGGCTGGACACAAAGAAGCTGAGTACTAGATAGAAATTGAATATTCATAAATTCATGTGAAAGTGTCCTAAAGCAGCTGGGGCATATTAATGAGTTTTGCTGTTATGGAGGGAGGACTAGATATTGTAGAGATTTACTGCCAGCATCAGTGTGATGTATGAGAACATAAAAATGCGTGGCTGAGCGTAGGAAGAAGAGCATAAATTATCTATAGGAACTCATTAAGGGATATAGTCTTGCTATAACTCAGTATTTACAATCTCTTTAAGAAAAAGTCACTCTTATTATCAGCTTAAGTTTTAGAGTGTCAGACACCACGTGGATTTGTCTAGACTACAGATAGCACTTTTGGAAATGTTAGATTTCTGTTGGCGTAGCTGTGTGAGTCAGGGTGGCAGAGCTGTGAACCTGTAAACTTTGTGTGCTGTTCTTGTTGTACAGGCAAACTGTGTCTGAAAATGCGCCTGGATCTCACCTCTCCTGAGTTGGCTGTATTTGCACGAAATCCAAATTTACAGGTGTAGCTACATCCACCGTGGGAGTGCTTTGCTAACACAGGTATCCTAACCTGGGGCAGTGACCTCCACAGGCTTCATGGTGTACCTTTTTGTCCCAAGTAGGTAAAGGGCACCCTGTGAAGTTCAGCTCTGCTGATCCATGTGTGTATGCATGTCATATGAATGTTTCAGATGCCAGTAGGACTGGTTTTCCTTTTCCCATGCAGGATTATGCTGGCTTAAATCTATATTACGAGTTTTATTGGTACAACCAGTCTGATAAAAAATGGTACTTTTGACTGACATAGCCATTATTTTTAAAACTTCTGAGCTCAGATCATGTAAGAGCTTTAGGAAAAAGGTGCCTGGATATCTGGTAATATCTGTAACTGGGAATTCAATGTTAACAAGCTGCTACTACTGGGTTGACAAGGAGAGATAAGCCCCCTGGAAGCTTCTGTTCTAGGATGCAGGCGTGAGGCACAATGAGAAACGAATCTCTTTGTCCTCCACTGAGACCTGGGGAGGTGCAGTATTGTGCTGTTCCTTCCAGTTAACAGCTGAACAGGGGGACCTACAACTGAAGCAGAAACTGATGTTTGGGTAGGTTCTGTGGTCGTAGAGGAATTGGAGCCCAGAAGCTGCTCTGTGAGGAGGGAGAGACATTCAGTGGCTGCAGATATAAAAATGTGTACTCGATTGCAGTAAAGGAGCGCCATAGGAGCTGTCACGTGGCAACCACGCAACCAAATAACAGGGAAGGGGAGACGGGAAATAACACTGCTTCCACACACCATGTTATTAAGGAACACTGATGGGGCTGTAAAGAAAAAGGGGCTCGTACCATTTCCAGACAATAGACTGCAGAAGGCATTTGAACATCTGCTTCTCTCTCGCACAAAGGGGAAATGTTACTGATATGGTGTGGTGTTTTCAGCATGTGGTGGAAATGCTTTTGCTGTTGAAACACTGTTTTTGAGAAGATTCGCAAGATCAGTATCTGCTCTGCTGTTTTATCTCCTTCTGCTCATGCTGGTATCTTTCGCTTCTCTCTTGGGTTCATTATCATGAATGAAACTGTCAGGAGCCTTAGAAAAACTTGGGAGAGGGAGATTTTATGGACCTCATGCAAAGTACATGGGCCTGTGCAAGGAGAATTTTGTGGAAAAATGTGCTGGAAGATCTCACTAATAAAAAATTTATTCAGTATTGTAGGGGTCTTTCTGGTGAAGGTAATGGGGAGCCTCTCCTAAGCATGGTCATCTCTGAAGGGACCCCAGTGTGATTGGTGTTAGCTGGTGAGATCCTCCAGTTCTGGGCATGCTGAAAGGTTTTAAGATTTTTCTAACCTGTATATGAAATTGGGTGCCCAAGTGAAAAATGTGGGAGCAAAAGGAGTCCATGGTTCCCATGAGCTGTCTTTAGACACTGCCATTTTAAACAGAAAGCATCCTAAAGAGGCTCCTTTCAGGGCCTCTCTTACTGCAGAAAGCAAGGGAGATAGTCCTGGTGGGCTCCTGAAAACACTGAAAGAAATTTGAATCAATTACCAAGGAAGTATCACTATCTGCCAAGGACTAGATCTTGAGGGAGGAACAAGCAGCCTGTTCCTGTTGGCTACATTTGTTAGAGGCAGAAGTGTTCACTGTGGTCTGGAATAGAGACCTGCCTGGCAGACGTCAGATAGTGGTGTAAGTGCCGCAAAGGGAAGCTCCAAGGTGCTTGTCTTTGACTGTAGCAGTCTCCCCTAAGTTCCTGGAAGAGATGGGCTGCCCCCCATGCTCACTGGAGTGTGGGGAGAGGGTGACTGTGGGCTAATTCCCATCTGTCTGATATAAGACTGTAAAGAATAGCTATATATGTGAAATCTTTTCAGGTAACTGTCAAGATTTAAGGAAAATCCCGGAAGCAAACCCTGCTAAGGCAGGGAATTGAAATGCTTGATGCTATTTTTAAATTCTTTTCTACCTTCCTTAAATCTCCTTTCACAAGTTTAACTGTGCAGACTTTCTGGTCACTATTAATGTCTGAGACAGTGTGATAAGAATTTAGGAGTGAGAGAAAAGAGGGAAAGGACAAATCAAAGAGTACCTGTAAGGAGTTGTTTCCAAACGAGCTGAATGCTCTGTCATTTGCCATAGGTCATTTGCCATAGATCCCTTAGAGAGCTGACAAGCAGCCTCCGACCATTAATATTTGTGTTAGGGAGGGTGGGTGCTGAGGAAGGCAAAGATAGCAGCCTTTAAAAAGAATAAGGGAAAAGATAAGTCTAGGAACTTTGAGTTTATCTGCAGTTCAAGGGAAGGGAAAGGCAACATTAATATTGTTGGGCACAGTTTGTTTCTGAGAATTTCCTTCTATGAGGGTGTAAGAGCTGTTGTCAACCAGGGAGAAGACGTGGATGTAATAACTCCTTGTTTTAGTGTGGCTTTTGATAAGGCCATATCTTATCTCTGCAGATAAGGGACTTTAAATCTAAATAAAACCATTTAATGTAAGGACCCAACTTGGTGAAAAGCAGCACGTAGAAAGTGTCACTTTACCAGTCTTGCCTAGCAGAGATTGTGAGTTTAAGTGTGCAGTGTCTGTCCCAGCTCAGTTTTTCCTTAATGGGATGGGTAAGACTAATTGTTTGCTGATGGACGGTTTGCTGTCCAGGCTGGACAAGGTGACAAGGCTTTGAAAAGTGAAATTGGGATATTCAGAGTGATCTCTCAGGCTGGAACAAACAGGAGATAATTTAGTGAGGGCAAATGCAGAGGAGGGTTTGGGAATAGCCAGCTGTGGAGAACAAAAGACTAGTTTTGCAAGGAAAAAACTGAGCTTAAAAAAATAAAAGAAACCAAACAAAATTCACCAAAAAAGCCCAACCAAAAAATCCCCACCCCTAACAAAAAAAACTCCCAACAAACCCACAAAATACCCCCACCAAAAACACCAACAAAAAAAACCCACAAAAAACTCCCAGAACCTGACTGAGAGTGGGCCAACGGGGAAAAGCCAACAGCACACTGGCTTGGTTGCAAATATGCACTGAAAGATGGGTTGAGAAGGAAATTGGTCTGTACTGTTGTGGGCTTAGCCAATGGACTGTGAGAAGTGAGTTGGTTGAAGGAATTCCAAATTTGAAGGAAACAAGCATTGTCCTAAAATCATAACTCAGGGGGAGTGAGGGAAGAATTAAATAAAAATTGGTGTCTGCTTTCTCATGTTTACAGAGGTGAGGGTAGATTATAGTCTTTTGCATATACAAATGTCTGTAGCAAGAGGAGAGATAATAAATGGTCTCCATGCCCACTGCGGAGAGCAGAAATAGCTCTTGATTTAATTTGCAAAAAGGGAAGGATTTAGTTTAAACATTAGGGGACCTTCTTAGATGCAAGGTTAAGTATAGGATAGATTAGCTGGTGGGTTCCCAGGCTTTTGAGAAGCCAGTTGAAAGTAGACTGAAAAATAATCTGTGAGAAGTGATTTAGATTTGGCTTGTGCTGCCTTGGGCAGAGCAGTGGCTTGGGGATTCTCTGGAGACTCTGCTTCCAATACAAACACAGGGTTTAAGGCCATGCTTTGACTCAAGCTTGTTAAAAGTGGAAGTAAAACTCTCAGTGGCTCTTGAACTGGGTCATGCACATAAACCCCACGGTACGTGCTGTAAATGCAGAGAGAAAGCAAACTGTTTGCAGAGTATTCCCCGGGATTCCAGGATGGATGTGTGTGAGGGCACAGCCTGCCCCAGGGCTGCAGGTGGGCGCTGCTTTGCTGACCACTGGTGGTGCCTCCTGAGCGCTGCTCCCCTCGCACAGACCCTCGTCACTGCCCTGCTCCAGAGGTGTCTCTGAGCTGCCAGGTCCCACTGCAGCTCCTGGATCCGGGTGCAGATTGCTGTGTGTGCCTGAGGAGGAGATGCTGGCCCTGCCCCTGCCCCTCAGACCGTGTTAACCAGGCATAGGTCACCCTAAATGGCTTGAAGATAAATAGCTTTACAACTTGACATTTTTCCTCATGATGCACATTGATAATCAGCTGTCCTTTTCTTTTCTTTTTTTTTTTTTTTGGTAACTCCCATGTAGTTAGCAGATAGGAAATTCAGTGGATTATCTTGTTTATGGTTACCTCCCATGCCTCCTCTGCACGTAACACTTCTCAGACAGAGACGGGGCTTTGCAGTGGCCACTGCTGTGACCAGCACTGGGGAGCCTCTGTGGGGGATGAAGGAGCCCCATTGTGTGCCCTGGCCAGGGCTGCTCTGTGCTTCCAGCAGTTCTCTGGGGTTCTGTGGCTGATTGTGAGTGTGGAGGAGGCAGGCAAAGTCTAATTAGTGTTCTGTACTGCAGGCAGAGTGTAAGGGGTGGTTGTTTACAAATGAAAAGATAATTTCTAACTTGGATAAATGGGACACAGAATGGCTGTGACACGCTGTAATAGCAGTGGAAGCTCTGATGTCACTTGCACTCAACGCAAGGTTTAAAATGCATGAGGTGGGTGAATCAGAAAGTGGGGGAAACAGACTCTGATGGTTTCAGATGCATATTTTCATAATCTTCTCTAATACAAATATTTTTGTCATTTAATGTTGTGTTTCCTTACAGTAGGGATCTGTTTACAAAGCTCTTCCCAGGAAAAGGATATGGATAGAGAAGACTGCAAAATAGAAGTTATCCTTTGGCTTAGTTTTCAGCTGTGCCTTTTTTAGGGGGCAGTTTTTTGGTGTGTCATTGGATGTGCCTCTTCTGGCCTTTTTTAGGCTTCTCCCAGTATTTTTTTTTCAAACTGTCCAGCATTTCAGGATCTGTTTGTGGAAGGGGATAGGTTACCTACTAGGTTAATAGTGCAGTGTCAGTCTGGCACAACAGCTTTCTCAGCTGACCTGAGGTTGCTTGTCCCAGTGCTGTGTCCCTGTCAAATAACTGTACCCCAGAGATAGAGTCTAGAATGTAACTAAACTTTGTGAATGTGCAAAATCCTGGGCATGCATAGTTTCCTGCACTCCTGCAGAAAATTGTGTAGAATTTGACACTTTCCCTGTCCACAGGAGGTGTGGAGCAGCAGCAAGACAATAACTCAGCTTGCAGTGGTGTGAAGTGTCTGTGTTGGTGGAGCTTTCTGTAGAGCAGGCTTTGATAAAAAGGCAATAAATTCTGGTCTGCAGCCATAGCTATGGAATTATGGAGGCATTTGTAGCTCCATTTGTAACCATCCTCCCCTGGTTCATTTTAGGTTTGTTTTTTTTTTCTCTCCAGAGGAGAGCCAGGGTTGTTTTGAAAATAAGCGAAACTCAGCCCTGCTCTGGGATTTCCATGATTGCCAGCCTGTGCAGTTCAGCAGGGCTTTGTGTTACAGTCTGAAGTGATGCTCAGGGAGTTGCTGTGAGAGGCAGAGAGGACTGCATTCCTCCCATCCACCTTCAGAGGCTGAAAGGCACTGGGATGCCAAATAATCTTTCTTTTTTTCTCTTCTTTTTTTTTCCCCCCCAGTCATCCTCCAGAAGTCAACAGGACTCTGACAAGTCACTGAAGGGGAGAATCAAGTTCACCAGCTCTTGCTGAGATAAGAACTGGAGGTGCCTGGCTCTCACTCTACGAGAGGACCTTCTGATTCCTGTCAATTGCTCTAGCTGGAAGGACTGAAAACTGTTTTGTTTCTGTTCTAGGTTAATGGAGACAGCAAAAGAAATGACCAGGGAGTCCTTACCTATCAAATGCCTTGAAGCAGTTATCCTGGGGATGTATCCTTCCACATGCCTCTGACTTTTTCCACTGCAGCTCTGTTTAACACATTGCCCCTCCTGCATGGTGTTTGAGAGGGTCGCAGCCAAAGGTGAGTGCCAGCAGCTTGGGGAGCTGCCCTGGTGTTCATCACCAAGTTGCTGAGTTGCCTGGGTTTGTAGGTGGGAGTTGGGATGCTGTGTGCCCAGGTCACAAGTGTTGTGGTTTGGCCATGCAGACTTTGCCTCCTGCCCTGGCAATCTGCATAACGTCAGGATCTGTCCCACAGTGCCCAGATGAGTACCTGTCGCACAATCCTTGTTTTCTTTGTTAGCATTTCTCTGTTGGTTGTTGTTGGAGCTTGGTAACACCCGAGGAGTGCGGGTTCTTTTCTGTTCTTTTTCTTTGTGTTTGTCTGATGTTTACAAGGCCAAGTCATGTTAGCTTTTGTCTCCCAACCCACAGCTTTGTGCAGAAACGTGTATTATAGTCAAACATTTGAGCTTCCCCTTAACATAATGCTTGCTTCCTACTCAGTCTTCACTCATTTAGACACTGACTTGCTTCTCCGCCCTCTTGTGCTATCACTGATAAATCAACCTGCACCATCCTAAAACACTGGAGGAGGGCAAGGCAGGGCTGCAGGAACAGGTTGCCAGATACATCTGGTCAAAAATGATCAAGTTCCGTTTAAAACAAATCCCAACCCAAAACAAGCCCCAAAGCAAACCATCTCCTGGGATGTCTCTGCAGCGTTCTGCTGCCCCCTCCCGTGGGAGAAGGAGCTGGCAGAGCCTGGCAGGTAGTGCCTGTGAGAAGGGATGGCTGCTGGGGGGTGGGAAGGGGATGTGGACTGAGCAGTGTGTGCCAGGGATAGGCCTTGGATCCGAGTCTGAGAGGTGGCTCTGGCTGACAGGGCTTCCCCTGGCAATGCTGACAGGCTCTGCATGCAGCTGGAGGGATTGGGGTCCTGGGAGCTTGATCTCAACGAGAGACTCAAACCCCCTTCAAAGCCCTTCCAGAAGGAGAAATCATAGAATCGTAGAATATCCTGAGTTGGAAGGAACCCACAAGAACCATCGAAGTTCAGGCCCTGTGTTGTCCAAATGCTTCTTGAACTCTGTCATTTTGCTGCTGTGACCACTTTTTTGGGGAGCCTGTGCCAGTGCCCAACCACCCTCTGGGTGAAGGGCCCTTTCCTGATATCCAACCTAAACCTCCCCTGGCACAGCTTCAGGCCACTCCCTCGGGTCCTGTCACTCGGCACCACAGAGGAGAGATCAGTGCCTGCCCCTCCTCTTCCTCTCACGAGGAAGTTGTAACTGCAATGAGGTCTCCCCTCAGTCTCATCCAAGCTGAACAAGCGAAGTGACCTCAGCCACTCCTTGTGTGGCTTCCCCTCAAGGACCATCTCCATTGCCCTCCTTTGGACACTCTCTAATAGGTTTATAGCCTTTTAAAATTGTGGCCTGCAAAACTGCCCCCAGCACTGGAGGTGAGGCCGCCCCAGTGCAGAGCAGAGCGGGACAATCCCCTCTCTTGCCCGGCTGGCGATGCTGTGCCTGATGCACCCCAGGACAGGGTTAGCCCTCCTGGCTGCCAGGGCACTGCTGGCTCATGCTCCCTCTCTGTGGTGCTGCTCTCCAGCCTCTCATTCCCCAGTCCATCCACACAACCAGGTGTGCCCTGTCCCAGGTGCAGAATCTGGCACTTGCCTTTGTTAAACTTCATAGGATGGTGATTGCTCAACTTTCTAATTTGTCAAGGTCTGTCTGCAGGGCCTCTCTGCTCTTGAGGGAGTCAGCAGCTCCTCCCAGTTCTGTGTCATCAGCAAACTTACTAAGCATACCTTTGAGTCTTGCACCCAAGTAATTTGTGAAGATGTTGAACTGGCCTTGAAATGGAGCCCTGTGGAACCCCACTAGTGAGTGCTTGCCAGCCTGATGTGACCCCATTTGCTGTAACCCTTTGTGTCTGACCCGTGGGCCTGTTGCTCACCCGTTGTGTTACGTATTTCTCTAGCTGTATGCTGGATATTTTGTCCAGGAGAATAGTGTGAGTAACAGTATTGAAAGCTTTCCTGAAGTCCAAAAGTTTACATTAACTGGTTTCCCTTGAAATTATGTCAGTGGATCTGTTATACTTGCCCTTGTGACAGGGTTGTGTCCCAAACTGTTTGGGGATGAAAAGGATGGGGGAAATAGTCCCCAGGTGGAGTTGATGCTGCTCTGCAGTGTCAGTGTGGCTTGCAGTGCTGTATTTCTAGCAGTGAACTGATTATTCCACATATCACAGGAGCAAAGGGTGATTAGTGGCCTACAGATAACCATGATAACCTAAAAGTGTTGCTGGTTTTTCTGCTTGCCTCAAACCTGACTTGGGGGTTCAGTTTGGTGTTTTGGGGTTCTTTTTTGAGAAGTGAAGGAAGCAAAATACTTGAAAGCTATATTTTATACTATTTGGTGTCATTTGAAGTTTCTTCAGAGTTAAGATATGTATAATTTTTCTGTCTCTAGATGCTAATTAAAAACCCCCAAACTTATGGCAACCTTTTTTTTTAAATTGAGAAGGTTTAGTCAGAGGAGAGTATGGCATCGGCTTGTCTTTCTAGGACTTCTGCTTCCTATCTTGGAAGTATCTGTGTGAGAGCAGAGACTGTCTGCTGGCTGGTAGTCCAGTAACAGATGCATTAAAGTTTACCAGATTCCAGCAGTATAAACCCCAGGTATTTTGCTTGAGGTGTGGGTTCTCAAGGAGTGTAGCAGTGCTGAGTGGATGGGCCACCTGAGTTTGTGTGTCTGGGAAGTGGCTGGTATGGAGCCTGTGCCCATGTGGAACCTCGTAGTGCCGTAATGCGTGCACAGCATGAGGGGTTTTGGGAGGCATCTGTGTCATGGCACGTGGGGAAGTTTGCTGATTTTTGTCAGCTGTGAGATTTTGATCTTCAGCATTGCCCTCTGGATGCAGACACGGTGAGGCCCGCGGCGTTCCAAGGCCAGGTGGTTTCCAGGGAAGATACGCTTACCCTCTCCTGAGTGTCCAGCCAGTGCCTTCACATGGGCCTGAGCTGAGCAGCCCTGCGTGTGTTAACCTCTGGTTCCATGCCATGGCTCTGGAAATAAGGTACTGCTTGTAATTTGTGTGCTGGCAGGCCTTGAGTGTTGCTTGGATACTGAAAAAGCACAGCCCGCTCCAGCGGACCCTCGGTGTGAGCCTTCCCTCAAAGGCCAGCTCGCGCAGAGCGGCTTAGCGAGATGTCACTTTAATTGAGCTGCTCGCTGGCTTGTGCAATTGCCTTTTACTGTGTGACTTCTTATAAAATGCTTCTATAATCCCTCTTGATGCAGAATTAAGTTTTGCATAATTGCCTATGCACTTGATCTTGAAGCGTTTTTATAGGGCAGTGAGGTAAAGTACTGAGCTACCCTGTCTGCGTGCACCAAGGAAGCAGCTGCTCTGAGATGACTCAAAGCTCAAACAGATCTTCCAGTATTATTTTGCAGCAGTCTGCACAGCTCTTTTTCTCTGTATAGCTGTCTGAACTGGCTTCATATCTCTCTGCTTACATGATCTGCTTGTCAGTGCCTAACCAGAAGCATTCCTCCTGCTGTCTTCCCCAGGGCATTTCTCAGTTCAGTTGTAAATCAGCTGAGTAATGGTGCGTTCAGCCCACTCTTTCTGAGCAAAGATCCAATTGATTTCAGCTCATGAAAGGGAATAGTAAACCAGAAAGTGCCAAGGGAATTTTATCTGTGCTGCATTCACTTTATTAAAAGGTGGAGAGCAAAATATCAGAGGGGGAGAGGGAAGCTGCATACTGCATCCCTCCTCAGGGAGTCTTGCAGAGTGTGTCTGCATTGGCTGAGCATAACTCACTCCTATTGCCTTCAGCATCCTTCTACCAGTTCATGTGAGGTAAAGCTTGGACCCGTGCAGGGTATTAGACCCCCTGGCCAATAATATCATTAAACAAGGAAGAGAAGAGCAAAAGTGTCTCAGGAGTGAGAAATTATTCAATAGCGTCTGCACTGTTCCTTCTGTGGATGCAGTCAGTGGATGATATTTATCACCACTGGAGGCCTGAGTCCATCCATCTCCTCCAGCCCAGCCGGTACATCCCTGGGCTGGGAGCAAGTGTTTTCGGTAAGGGGGAGAGTTTCTTGCAGTCATTGCAGGATATTGATGTCCGTGTAGTGCTCCTCCGCTTGCTAGTTGAAATATAGGAGAGGAGGATCCTGCTGAATGTCTATGGCCCCTCTGGTCACTGTGAAGAGCTGGGAGAGAGGTTTTAATTGCTTATATTGTCATGGTCTAATCTTTAGATAGTCACCTCTGACTGCAGCCGGGCACTGGAGAGTAGGTTTCTCAATCCAAGGGGTGTCAGCCTGGCAGTCCTGCTTTGGGAAGCTCAAGCAGCTGCTCGAGCCTTTCCTACATGGACCCTGGAGCTGCCAGGGGGAACTCTGGGCCCTCTGTGTAGACAACATCCAGATGTGGGTTTGGTAGCACTCTGCCTCACAGTAAGCAATCCCAAGCCCATGGGAAATGCTGTCTGACTCCAGTTGGAAACCTCTCTGAGTGTTTACTGCTGGTGGCTGGGGGCCCTCTGAGCAGTTGCTTGGAGAAACAGCTCTTCTGGTTTTACTGAAGCCTTATCAGATGGTTTTGAAGCACAAGGTTTATTTTCCTCCTGCTCCACATCCTGCTCGGTGCTAGCAGCTTCAGCATTGCTGATGTAACTAAAGCTGCTTCCTTGCTCCCAGCTCTCTGCTGCCCAGTGGCACTTGCTCATGGCCCCAGCCCATAGGAATGGCAGGAGAGGGGAGAAACAGACACCCTGTAGTTTTCTGTGTTCATCTTGACCAGACTTCAGCAAAAACACCCTTGCTGGGCTCTTAAGACATGAAGCACTGCCCCTTTCCAGGTATAGATTCCAGCACCTGCCTTTGTTAAACTTTGTGTGGTTGGTGGTTGCCCATCTCTCCACTTGGTTAAAGTCTTTGTGCAGGGCTTCTCTGCCCTTCAAGGAGTCAACAGATCTTCCCAGTTTGGTGCTGTCCCCAAACTTACTTACTCCTTTGAGTTCTGTGTCCAAGTTTTTAATGAAAATGTTGAGGAGACCTGGGCTGAGGATGGAGCCCTGCAGAACCCCTCCAGTGACTGGACTCGGGGCTGATGTTACCCATTCACTGGGACTCTTTTGTGCCTGACCTGTGAGCTTCTTGTGCTTCAGTTTCTGCCTGTTGCCTCTTGTCCTGTTGGTTGGCACCACCGAGAAGAGCCTGGCTCCATCATCTTGATTGACATGAAGACCCAGGATCAGGAGGCCACTGAGCTTTGCTGCAGCTGCTTTTGCCCTCTCCTGCTCAGCGCTGCTTCTCTATTGTGACATGTAATTTACTCCCCGACTCTCCATCCTGCAGTTACAGTCCCAGCTCAAAAGTGTGATTACAGCTGCAGCATTGCTGTGTGGTTGCCTTTTGTTTGCCACAATACAGCTCTCCTTGGGCAGAGCAGAAAGGAAAAGCTATAATAATGATGCATGGACAGAGGGGAAGATCTGACGTGCCTTTCCAGCCCATTTGCTGTGTATTTCATCTCGGGTGGGGACTCTCATTAACCAGTCCCTCAGCAGAAGCAACCTGTACCTAAAGGTTAATTTCCACAGCGGTTGTTGCTGGGTTGTTTGACGGTGGGTAATTTCTGCCCTCAAAAGATTCTTTTACTCCTACTAAGTATTTAATGAGATTAAATTGCAACTTCTCTGAGACCCCGTGGCAGAAGTGTGTATGTGTGGCAGGTGGCCACCAAAGCTTTGTATGGACGTAATAGAAAGGCACTCGGGGAGCAGAGAGAAAACCCTTTCATAATGAGGGGGAAAAATAGTGGCGATGTTTGAAAGCTTCATAGGTGTTAATAAAAGATAGTGCTTTTTCAGTTACACAGAATGATAAATACAATGGGCTTTTGCAAGAATCAGTCTGTAGGACACAAATTATTGTAACGTGACTTTGATGTACACAGGATGCACCTTTTAAGGCCCAAAGCAAGGTGACCTTTTAAATGAGGTGAGTGTGTGCTGAGTTTTCCAGTTGACATAATGGCGCTAGGGCCCATTCTGCCCTTGCAGTTTATTTATAATCTTTAATTATAAATCACCTACTGATGGTGAGGTGGAGGTATTTTTCTTGGAGAAGCTAGTCCTGAGGCAGCAGTGATCCAGTGAGACCACCTAAGGCACGTAGAGCTGTTTCTGTTCTGTGTTGGTGTAGGTGATATCGGGGTGGGCTTTGGCAGTCGCTGCAGGGTGTCTGTGTTTGATGGCAGTGGGGTCGAGGTGGGTGCACATGGCCTTGGCTGGGTGACAGATGTGTGTGGTAGGGAGGGCTGTGTCTGCTGTGCACAGTCTTCCAGACTCGTGGCCATACAGCCAGTGAAGTGCACCGTGAGCTGAGCCCGCAGTGTTGTCTGTTCCTTTACCCTCTAATGTTTTCTCCAGGCTGCTAAAGCCAGCCGATGACATCTAGCACTGAATGCAGCTAAACATGTTTGACATGGACCCAAAAAGCTTCCCTGTGGCTGTTCTGAAAGTTTTGGGCCAATGCGTTTTTCTTGCCTGTTTTTTTTTGTCTGTTTGTGAAACTTCTTGCTCTTGTCCTCGGATTCTGGGCAGTTCATGAACCTCTTATTAGTTGGTTTCTGCATTTACCCAGAAGCCAAAAGTTTGAATATGTGAAATTAAACAAACACTGGGTGAAATATCCCCCTGAGGAAATGGTTTAGAGAGAGATGAGAGCCTCTGGATGCTTTGCGTGCATCCCAATAGAACGAAGAGGTGAAATGTGGGGTGCAGGCAGGGGTCAGCAGCCCAGGGAGTCACACTGGTGGGGAGGTGGTGGCATGTCAAGCTGGGCAGAACCAGAACTGAGCCCAAATTGTGTTTTACAGTCTTGATACAAAGGCTTTTTGTGCTCTCAGTTTCCCAGCAGCTGTCAGGCAGCCGTGCTATGCAGGCAGGGGAGAAAGGCTGGTCACAATAACATCCCAGGATATCTCAGCTGTGCAGTGGCTCTGGTTTCACTGCTGTTAAATACCTCCTTTTCGGGCATGAGGCAGGGAGAGGAGGGGATGCTGGCGATCCCCCAGAGCAGAATCCTGCTCTGAGCACGTTCCTGCAGCTTCAGTGGGAACTGAGCCCACTCCTCCATCTGTCAGGATGCCCTGGCAGTGCTGCCTTTTGGGCTGGTGTATTTTGTGGTGGCAGCACCATGACCAAGTGATTCAGGGGATGGCTCCAAGGTTACAGCAGGTGCCTCTGGCTGGAGTAACCCCAGGCTGGAGCGTTTTGCTCCAGCCTTTTCTGGTCATCCCTCCTTCATCCCCCAGGCGTGGGTGGCGGCCTCAGCTGCAGAGGGGACGGGCACCTGCTGTCCTAGAGGCCAGGTGCCAGCACGTGGAGCCAGGGTGAGTTTCAGCTGTCCCAGGATTAGCAGCCGGGAGCTGCGTGCACCGTAGGTGCTGACGCAAAGCTGCTTGCGTGAGGGATTCTCAGCCTGTCCTTTCCCTGGCACGGGCCAGCGGCCTCCCAAGGAGGTGACCTGCATGTAATTCCCCTCTGAGATCACACACTACCCTGGCACGGAGCTTGGTCCTGGCCCCTGCATGTGGTGCCTTTGAAATGGCCAGTCAGTGATTCCAGGGACAGGGTTTGCTTTTTAAGAGCATTGTTTCTGACCATGCTTCTGTGCTTATCTAATTAATTATTCATCTCAGAGCTTTCCTTGGGTTCCTCTCAGCAATATGTTACAAGGGTGACATGCTAAAACATTTGGTATGAGGAGTGGCAATGTTGAGGGCCAGTTTACAGAAGGAAAGGCAGACTCACCTTGGAGATGAATAAATCCAAATCTCTTGGTACCATTTGAAGACATGAGAAAATGAGGCTCAGTAAACTAAGTTGTGTCAAACCCTCAAGAAAGGAAGGTAAACACTTTTCCCTTTGGAAGTGTGGGAGTTTGATGTTGGTATCAGATGAGGAGCTTCCACAGATCTGGGGAGGGTGATCTCTCTTTGGGTGTGCTGACCTGAACAGTGTTGTGGTTTTTATCTTTCCCCTAAGTATGATTAAGAGTCATTCCCTTCCCTGTTTGAACCGTTCCATCTTATTTTCCAAGCAATGAAATGGCCTTTGGCAGCATTGGCTGTTTCTAGGTACAGTGAGAACAAATTTGTGTTTGCAAGGAAGCCCTTTGCCCTGGCAGTTAAAAACCCCCAAACCTGCTGAAGATGTTTTCCAGGTGCAGTTGTACCTGCTGCTTTCCCATCACCGTTGTTGCCTTGATGCAGTGCACCCCAGCTACTTAACCAACGGGCAGCCCTCCGTGGAACGATTCCCCATCAGCTTTAAAACCCACTTCTCAGGGAACTATTTTCATCACGTGGTGCTTGGGATCTACTGCAACGGCCGCTACGGCTCGCTGGGCATGAGCAGGCGATCGGACCTGATGGACAAACCTCTCACTTACCGAACTCTGAGCGACCTCATCTTCGAATTTGAAGACTCCTATAAAAAGTACTTGCATTCGGTCAAAAAAGTCAAAATCGGATTGTACGTCCCGCACGAGCCGCACAGCTTCCAGCCCATCGAGTGGAAACAGCTGGTCCTCAACGTGTCCAAAATGATGCGCACAGAAGTCAGAAAGGAGCTGGAGAAGTTTGCCAGGGATATGAGGATGAAGGTAGGTCCGTGCACGTGGCTGTTGGGCTCAGGAGGCAGCTGTGCCTTGTCCCATTCTGCAGAGACGGGTCTTGCTCTGTGTCAGCAGACCGACCCCAGCCTGACATCACGCTGGTGTCAGGTGTGCTGGGGGCGAGCTTGCATCTATCTCAGTGCTGCTTCCCCAGGATTTGATGTATTTTCAAGCCCTTATGGCTGTTTAGTTGAAGGAACTCCGCTTCAGCCTGGGAAACACTTGAACCCTTACTTGTCCCTGGATATCAGGGAGCTGTTGCCCACTTTGCTTTCCTCAACGACTCCAGAAGAAGGTGGTTGGGAAGAATCGGCATGGCTGGGGCTGGAACTGCTGGGAAGAGTGGCCTGGTCGCAGGTAGGGGTCTCTGCTTTTTGCACCCGAGGTGCAAGAGGTGCCGTGGGACATCTCTGTCAGTGGTTGCCTCTCCTTGCAGGACATGCCAGGGGGCTGATGTCCACCATCCTCAGCTAAATCACAGAGCAGGTTATGTGGGAAAGGCGAGTAAAGTGACTCCCTGACAGACTGGTGCTTCCCTGCTGGCTGGTTGGACTGAAGAGCTCATTGGGAAACAACGGGGAGACAGGGCAGCCTGCCAGGGGGCTGGAGGGTTTGGCTGCCCTTGGAGATGAGGGGTGTCCCTGACCGTGCCTCTGAGCCTGGCACGGGCAAGGAGCTGTTTGTGGTCATGGTGGAAGCAGATTTGGTGCCTGTCCAGCTGGCTGCCAGCAACAAGAGCAGAGCAGGTGTGTTGCTAAGTATGGGTCTGGCTCTTGTGGAGAGGTATGTGGCATCATGTCCAAGTTATTCTGGGTTCTCGTCCCCTTCCCTGCTAAAGAACGGCTCCTACGCAGCAGCCACGTGCCCTTTTGGCTGAGGCACCTGCCCCCTTGCCGTGACCTTGGGGTCAGCCTCGCCAGTGGCATCGTAGCCCCTACGTTCTGCTGCCATCTCTCCTGCCCTGCCAAGGAGTTTTGGGGGCCTCCATGTACCATGCTATCACCTTAAGCATATGGGCTTGATAACTGATGTAATTAAGTTTGGGTTTTTTTCCTTCTTCTCTGTTCATACGCTTTTAATACTATCCAGAGAGCAAACAGCTGAAGCAGGCTCGAGTTGAAGAAGTCCATATGGGCGAATGACTTAATGAATTTTGTACTTGCTTTGATAGAGAGACCAGTTCTCTGTGTGTGCTGAGCTGTGACACTGGATCTAGCCCTTGTGAGTGCCTCAGGGCCAGGGCCACAGCCCTGAACCCTGAAGGCTGAAGGCCCTGCATCTGATCTTTCCCTTGAGTTACTACAGAATTCGAGCTGCTTGGTTCAGAGGGCTTCCATTGTGAGTGGGCTGAGTTTGGAGGATCAGGTCTTTAAAACAGTCCAGAGTGTGAGTGTAATGCTGATGGCCCTCTGATGTTGGAGGGCGTGGAGGATGGGGCAAGTTGGAGACCTACTGAAAAGCCTCACTGTCAGAGTTCAGCTGCCAGCCTGCGAGATGGTCATCTCTGTTTGTTGAGAGAAAAGCTGGAGAGGAAGATTTGGCTGCCTGAGTTTCTTTCAGCTGAGGCTCAAAGCTGTTTTTCTTATCTCTTGCTGTTGCCAGCTCTGAAGAAAGCTGTGGATGAGACAGTATTCAGCTGGGAACTGAACTGGTGACACCAACTAATTTTTGCAGGGGGCCCCCGAACAGCTATCACATGATAACAGCTTTGAGTTCCTCTTAACCTGGGCAGGGTTTGAATAAGCCCCAAGGGACTGAAGGCTCTTTGTGTGCCATCCCTGCTACTGTATGAGGCCCTTTATTTTAATTTTTTATTTGCAGTGAATCATTGCCTTTATTGAAGGCCACTTCTTTCCCTCCCCCATTTCTCACAGATTCTGAAACCCTCAAGTGCCCATTCTCCGATGAAGGAGAGACCCCGGGGTAAGTCGCTGTCCCCTCGCCGGAGGCAGGGCAGCCCTCAGAGACGGGCCTGCAGGAGAGATAAATCGTGAGTATTCCTGCCACCATTCCTGCTGGGGCAGAAGGGGAGGGTGGTGATGCTCCTTGGCTGTACAAAACTTCTGTGCTCACTGGCACATCCAGGAAAACTGCACCAGGTGCCTCAGTTACCAGAGAGGCTCCAGAAGCTGCTGGCACTGCTGATGTCCTGGCATTGCTGTGCTTCCTGCTGCCTGATGGCCCCTCCCTGCAGGGTCCTTGGACTGTCCAGCTTACAGGGGTGATGGAAAAGAAAACCCTTTCTCTTTCCAAAGTGAAAACATCACTTGGATTGTAGTCTTTGATTTTCATCAGCTTAAAAAAACCCCAGACTACTGTCCATGTTTGTTGTAGCTAAGAGTTGTTCTTTAGCTGTGTGGGGAAGGATGGACTCACTGCATGCAATTCCTCTAAATGGACAAAACTGAGCTTCCAGATCCACAGGCCTTTTACAGCCACTGGCAATTCAGACTCCCTTACCTTAGATGTGGAAGAGCTGAGTTTTAGCTGTACTGCTCCGTGCCAGGAAGCCGACAACTGTGAAAACCTATACGTAACCCAGATTAGTCACATATTTATGATCATTGCTTTTTAAATAGGCTCCCAGACTAGTGTCTCAGCAATTATTTATTTATTTTAAAGCAGCTAACAAAGACATTAGACTAACCTTCTAAAGATAACTTCAAGATACGTTAGCAGCAGATGATTTCACAGCAAGCTTTTATTTTTACATGTTCATTCACAGTCCACGATGCTGTACTTTGGGCTTTGTCACTGAGAGCTCCTTGTTTAGTGCATAGATAATTATAGTTGTAATGGGCTCAGCTGCTTCAGGCTTCTTCACCTCGTAGATTCTCTTTGAGGAACAGTTTCATTTCTGAGTTTCTGACAGTGCTTCTGAAGTTGCTGGAGTGGATCATGTATTTCTGGAGAGGAGTGAGTGTCACTGGGCTTGGAGACTGTCCAGTTGAGTTGGTTTCCTGAAAGAGCTGCTGGATGTGTGGCTGCTCTGCAGTGACTGACCCCTCCTTGGCAGCTTTGCTTTTCCAGGACAGAAAGACAGGTCGTGTACAGGTGGCCTTGCAGTGGCTTCAGCACCTGTTACCTGCTCAGTGGTTCTGCTCTCTTGCTCTGTTTCAAGAGCAAATGATAAGTTACTCTAAAATAAACCCTGGGTCACCATGACAGAAAATGCAGGACCCAGATACAGTGTGATGAGCTCTGAGCCCTGAAGGGGGAACAGCATCCCCTGATCAGGGATGAGCTGAATGACACATCCCAGCATGTGCAGTGGTTGACATAGGGCGAGAAATACAAGAGGAGAAATTGGGTCTTCTCATCTCCATATTGATGGATCTCTGAGAACCTGATGGAGTGAGAAGCCTTTGTGTTACACACAGAATAGGAAAGACTCAGGTTTGCTAGGCTTTAGGCTGGAATCCTAGCTAAAGAATGGCTGTGCTTATCAACACTGTGTTTTGTTTCTTTGTGGATCTCTTACTCACGTGCTGTAATTGCAGCCTTTTTGAGCTTGCTGGGGAAGGGGAGAGAAGTATTTTGCTCCAGTGTGAGCTGGCAGGGGCTGAATAACACATTCATTTGAAAGGGTTCACCTGCTGATGACAAGTTGTTATTACAGCCTGGGTTTCGTCAACAGTAAAATTACATGAGCCTGCTGGGAGAAATCTCCCACTGAAGGATGTGTGAACTGGAATGGTGAACTAGAGCATCTTTGCTGGATTGTTTCTGAAGGACAAAGGCTGAAACTGTGCTTAAGGATGGAGGAGGATTTTGCAGCCTCAAACCTTTAACTTCTCATCTTTGTTCCTTCAAGTTTATTAGGTAAATGTTAGTGGTGGCTGCCAGCAAGCCCATGAAGGACTTTTAGCCTGGAACTGCAGCTGAAAGGGAGGTGGGGCACATTGCAGGACAGGTGGCGGGGCAATACCCAGTACGTGCTTGCCTAGGAGGCTGGTGTGTATTCGAATTGCAGCTTGTTAACTGAGCTATGCAGCAGTCCATGTGCTCTTAGCCCACAGCCGGTGTGATCCTGCATGAATACGGAGGATATAGATAGGGTGGTGTGAATCTCTCTGGTAAGTCAGAAGCTTTACTGTGTCCACTTGCCCATCCTCTGAAGTCCCAAAGCAGGAGGGTGCAGTAAATTGTAGGCCTGTGCTGGAACAGGCAATGCAGTGTTTCATCCTCATTAGGAGTGCTTTGGAGCTGGAGGGGCTTGGGAGAGTTGCTATGAGTTTGGAAGGGAGGGTCACGCAGCAGCCTGGAGAATCTCTGCTCCTAAATGCCAGTTCACCAGATCTATTTCCTTTCAATTTCATGTTGAGGCTTAATATACACGTGCTCTATGAGTTTCATGGCAACACTGGCCTTGTGTGCTTCCAGCCCAGTGTAGCTGCTGAAAGGGAAATTCTGTTAGTCTGTTTTATTGGGATGTGTAAAATCAGGCAGCTCCAGTGCAGACAGCTCATGAATACTGTGTGCCCAGCAGCTGGGCACAGCTTGCCCACCTGCTCATGATCAGGGCACTTAGGATGGGAGGTGTGATCTGATGGGCCAGTACAGCAGAGGCCACTCGCCTCAGAGGGCATGTTTAGCATGAGGTCATTTGCCAGCCAAGGAGAGTGGGAGCTGTGGTGCCTCTGGTCCAACCAAGTCTTTGTCTTTTCCTGAAACTGATGGAGGACAGTCTGTTTGTAGCTAAAAGCTACAGACAGTTATGGTGGATTGGTGGAAATGGGCACGTTGCCATGGGTGTACATTGACTTCCCATCTCCCTTGGATAATCAGAGAAGGTAACTACCATCCAGGCATGCTTTAATTAAAACCATATTCTGACCTTAATTAAAGGGAGGGAGGAAAAAGGTGTGAAGAGGATCCCTAAATTGGAGGGAAGGAGGAAGGAAGGACACTGGAAATTTCATACAGTGCATCTCTTGCTGGTCTCTGACTCCTACGCAAGCTCTGAGGGATGCAGCTTGTAGCTTGTTTACTGGTTAGTCAAATCCCATCTGCTCTGAAGGAATAATGTGGAAAAATCCAAACTATCTTACAGTGATTTCTTTAAGTGTGATCCCTTCCTGCAAGTGAGAGAGACCAGTGAAGACTCCTTCACTTCTGTGAAGTATTTAAATTGAGACAAACACGAGGCAGGGTGCAGGGCAGTACTGCAGTGAGGATGGTGGGGTTATTGTGAGAGGTGCTTAGATGAGTGGCAAAGCAACAGGTTTCATTCAGTGTGCCACCAGGCAGAAGAGCATTAGCTGTCCTTAGCAATGTCCCCAGCTCTCAAATGCTGCACAGATTCTCAGCAGGGATCTGGTGTTAGCAGTTCTGCTCTTAAAAAGAAAAAAATAAAAAATTCCTTATTGAATCAAAGAATTAAAAAAATATTTCAGAGGTTCTGTTGCACATGTGTATGTGTCAGCCATACACCCCCAGCTCTTGGGGCTGCAGCAGTACAGGTCTTCCAGTGGTGTGTGCCCCAGGCAGGGCTGGGCTTTCCCTGGTTTCCAGCCTGCCTATGGCACTGCTGCCTCTCCCGCGGCCCTGCTGCCTGCCCTGAGCTGCTCCAGCGGGAATGGGCTGGCAGCCTGCAGCGGGGAGATAAGCGCCAGCCTGGCTGTGCAAACACAGGGGTCACATCTGCTGCAGAATGAGCAAAGAGTAAGCACACAGAGCTGGAAACCAGGGCTGAGGAGCTGAAAGCACTGGAGCCATGATCAGCCTCCATTTTACTACTGGGGCTTTAGCTGTGTTTCTGCAGGGAAGCAGCCATGCTGTAGAGTACTAGAGAAATGTGTGCTTTAAACAATGTCTGTCTTTAGAAAAGCAAACAGACAGCTTACTGTGAAAACAGCCAAGAGCCTGCAGTAAGGTCTCAGATTACACACTTCCATAGACTATAAATCAGCTGGATAGTTTTGGTTTGACAGCTTTGTTGCAGGAGCTTTTCCATTGCCTGCTAAAAAGAGAGACTGATAGCTCAAGGTTTCCTTTGGTTCAGGCTGTTGGTATACTTAAATAGCCTAACAGCATCCGTGTGTGTGATTACTCATGTGAATGGTATCAGAATGTTGGATGCCAGGAGACTGAAGGGAGTCCACCCTGTGTTTTCTGTTTGGTGGGCTCTAGCCCTTCACACAGATGCAGCCAGGAGGAAATGGCAGGCTGGGAGAGCCAACATGCAGTGGCCATGTGAGAGGCCCTGCCTGTTTGCTCTCAGCTGTTTCAGCTTTATTCTAAACGCCGGGGTCCTGCTGTGGGGTAGATGACAGGTGGGGTGTGTCATTTAGGCCCTCTCAAGTCAGGAGGAGAGGGTGCTTCAGGCTCACATCCTGGACCCCAGCATGGCACAGCTTGTCCTTCACTGGTGCGTGGCTTCAGAGGCAACACACAGACAGCAGTTCCTGTGGCAGATTCAGCAGGATTGTGTCTTAAGATGACAACATCAGGTCTAGCCAGCCCTCCTCTGAGGCTTTTCCCTGCGTGCCTGCTGTGCTCTCCACCCCTGCGCGGCGGTGCGGGATCGCTGGTCAGCAGCGCCCTCTTCCCTCCCCTGTGCGCAGGCCGGCAGTGCTGGACAAGAAAGGAGACCTGGCTACGCTCAACGAGGTGGGCTACCAGCTCCGCATCTGACACAGCCGGACCACGGGCTTCGGAGGGCTTCCCGCTGCTGCCGCTGCACTTTACCTGCACTCCCTTGGAAGGAAAAAGGAATGGGACTGTTTATTAACTTAGGTACTCTTACAATAAAAGTTTGACCTAGAAAATTTGGGGTAATTTTTTTTGGTGGCAGTATTTATTTCAATTTATAGAAAAGGCATCAGTGAAGAGAACCTAAAATTAGATTTGCCAGGATATGAGATTTTTTTTCTCTCCCATCATGTAGCAGGTGACTCCAGTGGTGTGAGTTTCTTCAAACATCATTTCCCTGTACAAGTGTTAATTGAACTTGGCCTTATGCTAGGTGGTAGCATTGGAATCACTAAGGAATCATATTCTTAGTGTTGAAGATGTGCTGGGGTGCAGTGCAATTTAAAAAAATCATATTCACTATTAATCTTTAATTCAGCAATAAAAGCAAGCAGTGCAAAAGTGGCATAAGTTTTTAAAGTATCAATATTACCTCAGTAGACTTAATAGATATGCAAAACTGTCAGTATTACTGTTTTCTAACTAATTTGTACTGTTTCCCAGCATTACTGGGAGTATTAAAACAGCACTGGATGTTTTACTGCCACCTGTATTATTATTTTCTGCATGTTGCCGAAAGATGTTAAGTAATAGTAATATGCAAGTGTATTCTGAACACTGACATCTTGTTAGGCAAGATATGAGGTTTGAGGTTTTTTAAATGATGATAATTGATGAATAACGAATTTTTAAACTTTCATAATTTTTTTTATACTTTTGTCACAAGCTTTTAGTCTTTCTGAACTACACCGCTGAAGCACAAAACATAGGGATTGCTGTTTTGTAGAGACAAGTCAGCTTTTTTCTCATGTATGTAGTACCTGGAATAATGGGAAAACTGTCAGAATTGCTAACCTGAGTCTGTGTGCTTTTCTCTCCACATTTATGTGCAAATTTGAACCTTGTCTTTTAAAGGCTGAGCAGTCTCCTATGGTGATGCCTTGACACCTTGTGTTAAATCAGACATGGCAGGATGAAGTTAACCTTCTGCTGTGCTGTGCAGGGAGATTTTCCTATATGTGTTGTAGTAACAACTGCTTAGTCAGACTTGAGTAAGGCCGTATGTCTGAAATAGATGAAAATCAAGTTTGTCTGCTTCCTCCCTGCTCAGTTGTTTTGTTGTAAGACTTGGCTAAGGACCTATGCTGGACAGCAGTGTTCTCAAGTGATGCGGTAAGACTCGCTGGGGTCCACCATTTGACTTAGTGAAGTTCTCTGGAAGCATTTGAGTGCTGCATTCCTGGAAATGTTTCATTAGGTGCCTAAATATAAACTGGATTATTGTACAAGTCCAGCCTCTACCCTCTGTGCTGTGCTCATAGATGATGCTGCCATGGGCCTGGTGTACCTCCCCTCCTGGGCACTTACTTTTTTGGGATGTCGATGAAGATGGATGCTGTTACAGACTGACAGTAATGCTTATTCAAACTGAATGATTTAAGCTCCTAGAACACCTCTATCAGCCAGAAAGTGAATGAATACAGGAGGAGACAATTGCTTTTACACAGACCTCATTGCTCAAAAAAGTGAATTGCACCTGCCTATGACAGGAAGAAAAAGCCAAGGCCCAGCAACCTTCTACAGACAGTGAAAGGCTTTCTACTAATTACGACTTCAGAAGCCCTAGAAAGTAAACTTTTCAGATGTGTGTCACTTCTTTATCTACGTTTACCATATCAATAACAGGAAGGCCTTTCCCATCCCTCTTTCTCTAAATTTTTCCACTTCTGTGTTCACAGGAAGGATTTTTTTGGTTAAGGAGTAAAGCTGAAGAGAGGGGAAATACTCTTTTGGTAGAAATTCTTGTGTAATTTGACATCAGCTGCAGAGTTTTAGTTTCAAACTTCGTGCTGCCCAGGGTCTTGTGACCGAAACAATTTTTTTATGACTTCTCATGGATAAAATGATGTGGAAAAACTTTTGATCAGCTGTACCCTATAGCACAATGTTATCTGATATGTTCCAAGTTTTTTCTATGAAACCATGGTTTACTTCAGCTCAAATAATGATTGTAAATAGTTTCTACCCTTGTCCAGCACAATTTATTTTCTCTTAACTGATACTGAAGCTTTTTAATGCTGTAGAGATGTGTGACAAATTGCTTTTGGTTCTTGTTTTAAAGTTCTTCTGAAATGTTCTCTTGAAACTTCCTTATGATGGCATTTGTCTTAAGTGTGGTTCAAGTGACAGCAAAGTGGTCAAATAGTGTAGAAAAACATGCATGACTTTTTGGGCTTTTTCTCATCACTTGTATATGCACAGCATGAAACTTCAATAAAAGTATCATGGTAGTCTTTTTTTTTATGACTTGCGTGTTTTCTTGTCCTTGCTCTTACCAAGGGTTGCTACAACTGAACAATGTTTTTGGCTGTAACCTGGATGTACCCAGAAATTTGTTGCCTCGAGTTAAGTATGTTTGCATCTCTGAGATCAAGCTTTGAGATTACTCAGATGCTTGAAACCAGACAGCATCCAGTATCAAACACGTTGTCATCCTCAGCATCAACCTGACTGTTAACAGGTAGAAGAAAGATCTTTAGTTACAACTACCTATGACAAAAGTAGCCCCCTCCAAATTCTCAGCAATATAAGCTGAATGTTGTGGCAGGGGGTCATATTTTGTAATGGAACACTGAGGAACTTCTTTAATTTAACTGGTTTTATGATCACTACCACTGCACTTCCTGCATTATTCTCCAAGCACAAAGTAATTGCAGTTGTCTGCAGTCAGGGAAAGGGAACACAGATGAAAATTCCACAAGTGCTTCAGGGAGACAAATGTGTCTGAATGTGATTTCAGGACCATGGGTGCAGGTTTTCCAGCACTACACTGAAAGACAATTCTGTTACTTGGAAGTTGGTTCTACATACATATCCATGTAGAGTTTGACTAAGTTACAAGATTTGTTTCCAGCCCCTCTACATTTCCTAGTCAGGCAGTCTGGTGCTTTTTTAATTGCTTTGTAAATTGTATTTTACACAGAATGTTTGTAAGTGCATAGTGAGAGTAAATATAAAATCTTGATCATTTAATACCTAAGGATCTGTCATTTCAAGATATAACATGGCATTTTTAATAACTAAAAGGAAAAAACCCACTCTGTCACCAGTTGTTCAATATGCGTAAAGCCTCAAGATGTCAAGGGCTAATTTTTTTTTTTTGCTCCTATAATAGATCAATTAAGTTGCTGTGATGTGGTGTGCTCATTAGGCTTAGCTTTATTTCAGATACTTTAAAAAAGATTTCAGTGAATGCTACATATATTTAAGCCCTTATAATATTAAGCAGCAAATTCTTAAAGCATAAATATTTGCCTATATGCCTTTCTTCCTTTGGAAGTTCAATCTTGCATCCTCTGCGCTGACAACACTGAGTAAATTCCTTTGCAGAAGTATGAAGATGGAAGTGTCCACAGAGCACATTTGTAGTAAAATGTTATTTTCAACCCATTATAAAATGCTGCGGGCACACAAACACGTTCCCCTTTGCTTGAAGAAACACACAGTTCTCAGAATAGTCCTTTTTACTGTGATTTACAATAAAAATCATTTACAACATATCCATGAAAAATAATGCCATTTTGAGTCTGGCACAGATGTCTTCCTTTATCAAAGAGGAAGCTAATGTAAAATCTTTTCTTTTTCTCCCTAAAAGACTTCATAAAGTAAATTTTTTTTTTTTAAAAAGAAAGTCCCTTTAGAAAGTCTACTTTACACAACACTAACAAGTCAGCATGCAGGCAAACTTATTTAAACCGGACCAGCAGTGCTTGAAGTAACCTTTTAAAAAAGTAATAATCATCCCATGAAGAGAGAAGGTAAAGGGAACTTTACCTACACCAAATGTCCTTTGGATATTACCGTTCAATAAGCCTGAACTCTGCTAGCAGTGGCAGGTGGTCAGAAGAGTTATTTTCATTGGGAAGACCATTAACAGTCCAAAGATCTTTCTCTGTTAGAAGTGCCAGCCTGCCAAGAAGTTTCAGACCCCCACAAAAAGAATCCTCTGCTCCTGTTAAAAAAAAACAAAAAGGAAATGTTCATCAGTGTGGGCTAAACATCACATGTTCATACATATGTAGAAGGAGGAAAACAGTATGGCAGCAATAATCCAAAGTTGTTATTGTTCCATTAAAATCACCAATAAGACAGTTCAGAAATTCTTTTATGACCCTCAGAGTACAGTTTAATCAGTAGAGCTCAAAGTATTCAGAAGGACACTATTTTGCAGAGGGATAAATGGAGATAAAAAGGACAACGGATTTATTTGTTCACTGTAACTCCCCTGAAAAAGCCTCAGAGAATCCAGTCCTATACTTTATACAACAGCATTGCTAAACAGAGCTGACACTTGCAACATTAAGTGTCTTTTTAGAGTTACTGGTTCACATAACATTTTATTTCTGTATCCTCAAGCACACAGTTCTCCAGCAGGCAGGTCATACATTCTTGCTCATAAGGATGAAAGTACTCTAGCCTTTCCCTTTCTAACTGTTCATCAGAAGAAAGGGATCTTCCTCCCTTATCTCCTGCTGCCTATTTCTATAACTGCCTAAGAAACCCACCCCCACCTCCTTCTCCAGATGAAACCACACTGCTCATGCAAGACAGGAAGATGACACAAGCCTTGCAATTACTGCACAATTACATAGAATGGTTTGGCTTGGAAGGGATCTTAGAGACCATCTAATTCCAACCCCCTGCCATGGGCAAGGGACACTTTCCACTAGACCAGGTTGCTCAGAGCTCCATCCAGCGTGGCCTTAACACTTCCAGGGACAGAGCAGTGCCAGTCCCAATACTGATCCCTGAGGAATGCCACTTGTCTCCACCTGGACATTGAGCCATTGATGGCAGCTGTTTGTTTCCAGCCAATTCACTGCGTGGTGCAGCCACCAAATCCATCTCTCCAGCTGTTGGGCAGGACCGTGTTAAATGCCTTGCACGAGTCCAGGTAGATGGCATCAGTTGTTCTTCCCTTATCCACAATTGCTGTAAACCTATTACTAAAGGCCACTAAATTTGTCAGGCAGGATTTCCCATCATCAAAGAGCAACCAGCTTCTTCAGCTCAGGTAGAGAAATTCCACAGAGATCCTTCTATGATGTGTCAGTCTTTTAGACTTCCTGAGCTTAAGTGAGACAACAACTCAGCAACCCTATCTATTGCTGTCAGTGTGCAGAGATGATACAGAGCACGTTGAGTGCTTTCAGGACCAGCACAAACAGCAGCTGTAACTTTTGACAGAAATACTTTCTGTGTGACAGTGCTCGGCAAATTCAGAACTTCCTGGCTGAACCTGGTACTGGCTTACCATAAGAGATACTTTAAAGGACTATCCAGCAACTGCTGAACTCCTCAGGGAGTTCAACAGCTTCATCCTTTGCCATCTGCCAGCCTTCCAGCCCTGTGACAACCCAGCAGCTGTTTGCTGCTCTAAAGAAAAGCTTTTTTACTGTGAAGATCTCTTGGCAGCTCTAGAGCACACGTCCACCAAGTCTTGAGACAAATTTATCATTTGGGACAGCACCTGCAGATCTACAAAGGAGCAGTTTATTGCCACAGTGAGCTTGGTCGGCCTGCAGTGATTAATGTCACTCAGAACACTCAGCAAAATTGTGCCCTGCAGGACTCAGGTAGATACTGAACCCTGATTACATGAAATCCTGAATACCAAACCAAGTATTTGGCTAAACATGACAGAATAAAGCATGAATATTTTAAAATAAAACCCTTTAAATGGAAAAACCCAATCAGTCAGCCTACATTTAATATTCACGTGTTCAGACTTTGGTAACTTTAAATACAGAGGCCCAGGTCATAAGAAAACTGAAAATCCAAACCATTACTTAGTTTCTAAGAGCTCATGAATAAAAACTATACCAGTTTAAAGTAGTTGGAAAATTCAAGTTTGGTTCCATTCTGTGCTCTGATGTGGGATGAATCTATTTGAAAAACAAGTGCAAAAATAAAAAAGTGCTGTATCTCTGCTGGGGCAATGATAGTGCAAAGAATATATAAACAAGTGAATTTGGATTCAGTTTTGTGCAGGGATGCACTCTGAAACCACACAGCACTCTGTTAAATCACATGGCATTCAGAAGTCATTTAAATACTTCCCATATCCTGGTTTTTCAGTCAAAGCTTTTGTATTTGTCATTTTACATTAAAGTAGCATTTACTGTGCATGTTATGACAAATGAGACTTTTATGAATTGACTCAATGAACTTTAACAATCTAGTCTCAAGTTACGAGAGATGAAGGTGGTGTTTTCATTCCACTACTGAAAGCAATATTAGTTTATAAAAATCAGTTGCACTCTACAGTGGGAGCAGGAATGGAATCCAGGTTTCTTTGCTATGAGTTTGCAGAGCCATTTATCTGCTAGCCCTGCACTGTGGAATGCCGTCTGTTGATGGCATAAAACACAGAACTCATGAGGGCACGGAAAGCAAACTGTTCAGAAGCACCCACGGAACGAGTCCCGGTGCAATAAAGGATAGAGAAACACTCTGATACCCATCACGAAATTCCCACAGAGCTAACGCGACTTTCTTGCACCATCTGGTGACTTTTAGCTGCAACTGCAAACTGGAGAGGGACAGCTGGGCCTGTGCCAGTGACCGTGCTCAGAGCAAAGGCCACAGAGTCTGTTACTTGGCAGAAATTACTCCAAGACAAGCTGAGAAGTAAATTGCCAGGAAACAGTTCGTTTATCAGTTTTAATCCACATCATAAATCGCTGTTCACCGTTGTGTTGATCAGATAATTGGAAATACTGCCTTGCTGCAGGTCTGGCCTGCCTTACTGACAGCAATATTTCCCAGGTGCTACTTCCACTGCTGCTTTCCTAAACCTCCAGCTTGTCTCCATGCTGAGACAGGAACTACAGAAATGTTCAGTCAGATGGAAAGGTTTGCCCTGTGTGGCACTACAAGACCAGCCCTGTTTCTCAGGTAACAGCTGACATTTAAAGCACTACCACAAACCTCTGAGGATGGATGAAATTATCACTACATTTAAACAAATACTGTTGCTTAGCATTTATGAAAAATAATTAGAAGTTGGTTTCTTTACCTGTCTGGGCAGCAGTATCATCATTTGCTGCAGAATAGAAAATATAATCCACAGTGACAGCACTTCGGGAATGACAAGTTGTCACTTCTGGTATCCCAGTTTCAGGGAAGTAATGAGAATAGACTGAAGACAATTTAAGATGGTGCCGCAATTTTGAAGACAACCTAAAGAGACATCAAAGAAAAGAATTTTATTTTCTTGCATTACCAAGAAGGAATATGCAAAGAGGAAATACCAAATAGTTCCTGGTTACAAACAAAATGAATTATTTGGATATGCAAACTAGTGTTCCTCTCCTGCAAGCCATCCCACAGCCTGTTGTGTGAGAGGCCTAAAACTCTGAAGGCAAAATGCAGGCAGCATTTTCAAGTAAAAGAGCTGATCAGAACTGGCTTAGCTGACACTTAATTATAGATAGCTCTCACCTCCGCATACATTTTGTAAGCATTCACATGTCCTCACTCAGCAATCTCTCCCTGACACACAGGCAGAAATGTCCATGAAAGCAGCTCATAGGAAAGCAAGAAAGCACAAACTCATCTAACCAGACCCTCCAGCATATAGAGAAATTCAGATTTTTAGAGTTCCCCCCCCCCCCGCCCCCCAAGCTAGAGCTATCAACTGCTTTCAAGTTAGGCTGAACTGAAGAGGAACAGACAAATGATGGGGAGACAAAATGGGAGCCTGAGTGGAAGAAAGATGACTAAGCATAGCCTATCTTGTCTCACCTGTCTTTTCAATCTTGAAAGCAAACTGCAAAACTGCACCTTTCAGTGAAAGAAGTCCTGTCTCCCAGACATTTGCTTCCATCATCCCTGCAAATCATCCATCCCTCAGCTGTACCTGCCTCATCTTGCATTTTAAACCTGGGCTGCAATGTGTTCTAGTTGAAACCCAAGCAATTAAAAACAAAATCAGCATGTTACCTGCCTGATTCAGAGCAGAGACAGACAAACATGCCAGTTGGTACTACACACGGCAAGTAGTAATTTCTGCTTTTGTTACATGACATCCCTTTTAAGATGAGGGGAAAAAACCCTGCAAGAAGCATTCAGCATGCTATGGGTTTTAACTTGTAGCATAGAGTTTCCTGTTTGTTATCACCTTCTCTCAGAAATGCCATGACTTACTTTTTCATCACCAAGAGTTCTAATATGACTATCTGCAGTGATACCAAGATCTCATTTCTGGTAAGAAATGGGTGACTTGGAGCCTGACATCCCATATGTACATTTAGGGCAATTTCCTTCTTCTATGCCTTACTTTATATGCCTTTACCAGTGTGGTAAATGCAAATATATTCTTCCTTTCAAAAAGCAGTTACATTTTCCTTTTCAGCATTCTAGCCATGGCTTCCTCCTTCAGTTTAACAAGCAAATGTTTTGATCTGAGTGAAAGTCATATTACCAAATCCATAATACTCCACATTTCTCAGACTCAAAGAACTTAAATTCTTCCACAGAACTCATGACAAGGAAGATTTTATTATCTTTCCAGTTCCTTTCCCTCCTTGACCCAAATTTCATGCTGTATTATAGGATTTTACAACATCCATAAACCAGTGTATCAAAAACAATAAGAAGAGAGAGAAGTGCCAACACTTAAGCAGCTGGACAACACTGGTTTATTTTTTCCTCTCCCTCTTTTAAAAACATGGCTTCTGCAACTGGACTGAAGTTCACAAGTTTCTTGCAATGTCCCTACAGAGGATGATGTCCTGTTTATGTCAAGAAGTGACAAAAAATGCCAAAAGCATTCTTTTAATAATCAGACAGAAAGTACCCTCTAAACAGCACTGACACCTCACCCCTACATTATGAAAAAATAGCTCCAAGTTCCTGAAAGAACACACATTCCATTATTGCCAGTTCCAGTCTTTTGCTGTCTGATCAGCCTTTTCATGTCTAAATGGACAATGATGTTTTTGCCAAAAGGGCAGTCTGGGCTGGGTGACCATCAGGTATCCACAGCTGGAATCAGATATAAATTTGGTCTAAAACCAAAACCAACCCCCAAGCCAAGGGCTTCCACATTTTTCCCCAACACATACTTTTCAGATGCTATTACAATCTCCTGAGGGTTGTCCGGTTTTGCCGCTTCCATTTTTTCTCCTGCAAAATAAAAATAAATTCAATTTACATTTAAAAATAGGATATAAGTGAGACCAGTACTGAAGAGCTACAGAAAAGCTACAGGAAAGAAGTATCTTTAAGTAGATGTATTTTTTGCAGCAGGCAAGATACAATTCACAAAACTGCGTTAAATTCTTCTGTTCCATTAGTAAGATCCCTTCTAAAGACTCTTTTACATTATGTCCCATTCGTTTTAAATTGTTTTTTCTGTCAAAGAAAAAAATAGTGGATGAAAGATGTAGCCATACTCAGGAAGGAATCACTTGCTTTTCCCAGCTGCTCCATGAAGTGCCAACACTATAATTCAAAAACTCTGAGGCAGAATGCAGGTTCACACTATGTCCATGTGCTGCATTCCTTCACCTCCCTCTTCCCAGGCACAGCACAGCTGGCTTTCAGGATGCAAACACTGGACTTTAAACATTACACACCAACTCCTGAATGGAAATTTCTAACTATTACCTTATAAAGATTCAAATTTGCAAAGTTTATGTGAATAAATCACTTTACACTCTAATAAGCCCAACAAGGAAGTTTTGCAAGCTCAAGACTAGCTGTTTTTCTCCCACTGGAACAGAACATCTGGTTTTCAGTACTACCTGAATGGTACTTTCAAAGGCTCACAAAAATTTATTAATCCAAAAACTCACCTGCATTTTCTTCTTTTTGTTGCTGTTTTATTTCATATACACAGTTTTGTGAAATACCTAATTTTTTTGGCCAAATTGGAATAGATAAGATTCTTTGTCCCCTTGGAAACTGTTCTTGTCCAGAGACCTGAAAGACAACACAAGCTTTTTTCAGACAGAAATCTGATTTAAAAAACCAAAAAACCACCAAACAAACCTGGAATAAATGAACATTTTTTCTAAAGTTTAAAGAAAAATAAAAAGGCCCAGTCCCTTAGAATAACTCTTTTATAATGAGTCAAATCCCTGTAAAAATGACACCCTCTGTGTACATCCCCTTTGTTTATTCTTAGCAAGTTCTTTGCAGCTACCCAATTTTTCCAGATCTTGTGACACTGAGAGACTTCCAAGGACACTTTTAGCCATGTGACAGGACCGGCTCAGCATAGAGAGCTACCCAGCAGACACTTCAGCTTCAGAATGCTGATCCTTCTGGGAGCAAGTCAAATGGGGGCTTGAATCAACTACCCACGAGCAAAGAACACCCAGCAGGGCTATTTTTTTGTCATGTTCTCTCATTTTATGTAGTTCAGTCTCTCCTATTAAATAGCATGAGACACATCCAACAGCTGCATAAAAGAGCTCACAACAAGACACCATTTAACATGAAACAGTTGAGGTTCAGCATCTAATTGCAGCTTTGCTTTCACAATTACTGCAGCCACCAAGTTTATCTACAGTAAGAGTCATCTTCCCACAGAGCACACAGTAGGTTTTTGATTAAGTAGTTATTTTATCCTACTTAAAGACTGGGACACTTAAACACAGTGATAAAATCATCCAAACACAGAGATACAATCACCCTGTGGATTCACCTTCATTTCAAGAATGATTGTTGCTGAGTTTTTCCGTTCAGAATGCTGGGAGAGGATACAATATTCCCTAAGGCACAGCTAATACAAGCAAGCTCAGGAGGTAACTCTGCACTAACTTTTGCTTTGCAGGCTGCAGAGAGGGCACTAAGATAGGCACTGCAATGGAAACAATCACAGCACCACTCAAATATTTCTCTTTAATCAGCATTAACAAGTTTCTTGGTGAGAAGTGAGAAGCACAGCCTACCTTCCCTATAGCAAGTCCTTCATAATTTAACTTTCCTTCCTTTATAAATCTGTACAATGGAGAGCCAGGAACAGAATTAAAGTCCCCACAGATGATAATTGGGCAGAAGGAACCATCCTTCTGAGGGGCAACACTGGCAATCTCTGCCAGGAGCATTGCAAGCTGGGTCAGTTTGATGTCCCCTCTCCTTGGGTTGTACAGCAGGTGTGTATTGGCAATACAGATGGCAGCACTGGCTTTACAGTGAAATCTGGGCCGCAGCAGCAACACCAGTCCAACGTTGTCCCTGTCCAAGAGTGGGATATCACGGCGAAAAAATTCCACAGGGTTTGAGGAAATCAGGCTAAATTTGGAAGTTTTGAAGCAAATGGCACAGCCATCAGGTTTTCTGCCTGTCCTCATTTTATACTCACAGTGATACCCTGCAAAAAAGGCAATTAAAAACATAAAATACCATTTTATAAATAGAGATTTTGAAACGAAATTAGAAAAATCCCATGCTGCTTTTCTCACTTGACAGCCAACCCCCAGTCTGAAGTACCAAAGTCTGTCTGAAGTTCACATAGACTCGTGTTCACTTTTCTTTCTGCTAATCTGAGCTGAAGCGAGGCAGGACAGGAAGCCTGGTCCAATACCTTTTGCAATATGTAAGCATCTACAAGCTCTAAGACACAAGCCATGTTGTTATCTCCTCATGTGAACAAACCCAAACCAACCCAACAAAGAAAGCCCCCAAGTCACATAAAAGTAGCCTTGTGCCTTGAAGTTTTTTCTGGATGTTACAAGAATGGTTTAGGAGTAATACCAGTGAAGCATTACCAATCAAAAGCCTTAATCACGCTAAGTCATTAGTCAATGTCTAAAATGATTCATAGAACAAACATAATTGTGCAATTATCCAGTGAGCAGCAAGTGGCCAGCTTTCACCAAGGGAACAGAGACACTTATCAAATGACAGCACTGGAGTTCAAACAAGTCCACCTAAAAACAGTGATCTGCCAATTTCTTCATTTTATGTAGAGGTGATTTAAACAAGATTTAAACAAGACCTTATCTACGTAAGGAAAAAAATTTAGATCTTGAAAGAGTATCTAGTTTTTGCCATTTTTAAATGTTCTCTGCCCTGCCCAGACCATATGAATTCATGAAGTACAGCCTTAGTCAAGCAGGGTGAGTTGACCTGAGCTCACACCAGTGCTGGAACAGGGGATTCCCATTCCCCTCTCCCAGATTCAGGCCATATTGCTCCTGCCACTTGTTGCAGCACTTATTGCTAACTCAGAAAGCCAGAAGAAAATTAACCCAGAAAAATAAAATTAGTCTGGATAGCATTCTGCTGGACTGGTGGATTTCACTAGTGAGTGCCAGAACTAGCCCAGGATAAGGGGTAGGACAGGCCTCTGGGAGCTAGGGATGGGGAAAGGAAGAGCTAAAGCAAGCTCCAGATCCTCCTGTACAGTAGCTTGCCCCCACAAGCCTGGCCCCGCAGTGTTGTTTTACATTTCAAGTGGATTTCAATCAGTACTGCCAATACTCTTCTTCTTTGCAAACACTCAATTCTGGGAGCTAGACTACCTCAACTAACCAGGAAAGAAAAAAGTATCAGTCCAGTGCTGCTCCGTTAGCGTGTCCTCCTGGCATCAGACAAGAACCAGTGCCAGGATGGAAGCGGGGCCCTGGGACTGGAAGGTGGTGCAGGGCACAAAAGATTTAGATCAGTTTAAACCACGATGGAGTCGAACCCTTCCATAAAATCACCTGAGGGAGAGTGACAAGACAGTCTATTCAGACTGACTGGCAGCACTTGTATAAAAACTAATGAATATATACTGACCATGGATAACATTTAGTGCTGATATTTGGAAGGCTTCAAGGCAGAAAAACATGCCCTTGAAGAGCTACCCAACAGGAACACTGGTAAAAAACATAAAGGTAGTTTTACGAGAGCACTTGATGGATTTATAAAAGAGGATACACAACATTGTTGCATGTGATGGCAAAAGACTTGATTCTATAATCTATGAGAGTTTTTTTTGAGGGAACTAGTACTGAGCTCCCAAAGGGTAACAAGTTACCCCTGCAGGGGAGAAGACAATGTATTGGTCCTAAGAGTTTCATCATACCCAGGGATTCCAAACTTGACTTGATGTCTGTTCTATAGTGGTCTTCTTGGACTTCTTGTAAGCAGAGCACCTAAGGCAAAGGTTTACAATTAAAATATATTAGTAAGTACATCAAAATATTACCACAGCATATCTCTGTTGGCCAGTCTGTACAGGTATTTAAAAAAAAAACTCAGAAGCTTTTTGACTCCATAATCCCACAAAAGAATTCATTCTTCTATAGAAAATGCTCCTTAAGATTAGGAAGAAGGCCCCAATTCCTCCCACCCTTTTTCAGACAGACATTTTCAGAGGTGAGAATAAATTCAATCAAAATAGTAACTTGCTACTACATTCTCAGCAGTTCAGGGGAAGGCTCAGGGCCAGGGAGGAGGGATGAAGAGGCCAATGGCATACTACAGGGTGGAAAACAAGCTTCCATATTATAAGAACCTAAACCAAAGATCAAACTCAAAATATTAATTTAAGAGAGTTCACAGAGTCACAGAATATTTTGAGTTGGAATGGGCCCACAAGGATCTTCAAGTCCAACTCTCCTTGTGAGCATCCTTGAGCCTTCCCCCAGCAGTAACACAGATTTACAACCACCACTGGGATAAAGGACTGAGTTCCCATAAGGGAACAAGTTACCCCTGCTTGCTGAACTGCAGCAACACATTCCACTTGCCCAGCTGACATTCAAGGTCTCAAAGAAGAATCAAATCCCAAGCAGCATTCTGAAGTCTCTGCTTCACTTAAGGTTACAGTTCCAACCAATGAAATAGTTAAAAATCTATGTCCTTTAGCAAGAAATTTCTCTGTGGAAAGGGCACCTGCACCTATCAGGGTCTGACAGCAACTGTTCCTCTCAGAAAGCTATCTAAGGTATCTCATTGTAAAGATATATGCATACAGGACGTATAAATTTATTAGGAAGAAAGAAAGAGCTTGAAGGGGACTTTTAATTTCCAGATTCCTGGCTATGTACTAACATAACTGCATTTTTCAAATGGTACAAGGCTGTTTTTCTCTGGCTTCCCTAATACAACCACTTTTTGTCAGTACTGTTTTCTGACACAAACAGGATGGATTCTATCACTGAACTTTCGTTGGTCTGAACAACAACTGAAGCAAAATTTTACTGACTTGACTTCCTGAGTAAGACTTACAATAATTTATGTGTCCTCAAAAACAAACAATAAACTCTACAACCAACCAAAACCACAGCAGTGTTTTTTCAGACACCAATACAGAGTAGCAGAATTTGCTACTTCTTTTATCAGTTCTTAAGAAATAGCCACATACTCATTTTCTACTCACATCTGCATCCAGCTCTTTGATTTCTTGAAGAATGTTGGGAAATCTGTATGTCCAGAATAGCAGTCGCTGCCTGCAGTGTTTGTACAGGTGAGAGTTGTCTTCCAACAAATTCTGTGAGAGAATATTGTAGGACATGACTGTAAAATCAAAAGTTGCCTCACTTCCTGTACTGCTTTGGTCAGATCCTTTATTTTTAGTGATTTTCATTGTTTTACTCTGCTGGCAGAAATATTCCCAGTGTCTTTTGATGGTTCCTGTTAAAAGCACATGAAGCAGAAAAAGGTTATGTTATAGACCATATGACTGCTCTTGGAAATCACTCTACTGACAACTATTTGTCTTTCAAATTGCTTAAATAATTCTAAAAGCTTATTCAATTAGCAGTGATTCAGACCCTCTGTTTAAGATGAATTTTATATAAGCATCAGTAAAAAAAAAAAATCAAACAACCAAAAATCCCCAACCCCAAAACAAACAGCACAAACCCATTATATGTCCTGGATTTCAACTGCTTTGAAATTGGGAAACTGGCATGTTCTAAGGAGATTGTTGCAATCAGACTACACCCCCTGCTCCTGCACAAGGGCTGTCAAACTGGTGAGCCAAATCCAGTCTGTTGAGAGTCTTATGCTGCCTTCTGCCACTGCCTCCTCAGCAGAGATGCTGTATGTCAGTCTGGGATACACTCCTTAGAGCAGCACATGGGCATCTTGTTGATCTCTGTATCCATGACTAACAAAGGGTTAGGAATCAATCAATCACCTCTAGCCTGTGTACAGTCTGCAAAACTCAGCCATAAGCTGCAACAGGATCTACTACAAAAGTAGTCCCAAAACAAATAATGAACCCAATTTTCCTCAGTGAGTTGAGAAATCAAGAAGTTATTAAGTCTCAGAATTACCAAGAACTTCTGAAAAGGCCTTCTTTGCCTTTCTGCCATTTCTAATTTCATACTTACTATTAGTATGAAAATTCATAATAACTTATCTACCCATCATTAAGCATCCAAATACTTTTTAAGAAATGTATTTCTCCACTTAAAAACTCACAAACAGAGATACTTTTCACCCTTTATATCTGACCTCATCTGAGAGCAAGCTGAGGTCCAGCTACCTGTGCTCAGAACCAGTGGCAGACTGCAGCTATAGCTGTTACTATCTGTTCTATTTGGATAGTAAATTTCATTGCTGTGCTCCGGAAGATGGATACAATGTTTCTAAGACTTACGGATATTTGTGTCCAAAAGTCCCTTTGGGATGCTGATAGCATCTATTGCCCTTTTCAGTCAAAATACAATTTCCAGTTTATTTTGCTAAGGAAGTCATTTATGCAAGAGGGCCATAATTTTGACTGTGTCCCTCTATTTGTTTCACAGTAGACAAAACTGTAAATATACACAAAACTCAGTAAAATGTTTGGATGCTATGTAGAAGATTGTAGCTGTAATAAGCTAACACAGACACTTTGAAGTTTCATGGAAGTTTGTTACTGAGCCCAGTAGACAACTCTGCACTTCTTCCTGTATTTCTCTGGATAAGCACATGTGCTGCTTGCTCTGTCAGATGTGATCTGACACAAAACTTGCTAACATGCAGAAGACAGTTGTAAAAACAAAATCACACAATCACACTGGAAGCAAGCACCATTAAGTCTCCATCCACTAATTCTCAGTTTTCTAGGTCACAGATAACGCTACTGGTCTGGAAAGAAACCAGTTCAGGTCCAGCAGGGTTTATGAGCTCAGGCAGAGTACAAGGAGTGAAGCTATACAGCTGCCAGCCCAGCTCACCCTACAGCAAGTCGGCCAAATCTTTTTGCTTTTTAGAGTTTCCAAGTTAACAGACGTGACCTGGTGACAGAGACAGAGTGTTGTCTGAACCAAGCTCAGGACTCCCCAGACTGGGCAATCCCTCACACAACTGACTGTGTTCTACTGCCAAGTGCAGTGAACCTAGTTCTGGTGCACTGTTTGACAGCACAAAATACAAGTTTACAGACTAAACAGCATTACAAAACTGGACCATTTTTAAGACATGTTTTCCTGAGAGGGGTGCCAAGAAAAGCAGTAACTCAAAAGGAGCAGGCAACACTGCTCATAACTCTAATGCATTTGGTGTATTTAGCATTACAAATAAACACAGAAAATGAGCAAAGAGCATCTTTTACCTTTCTTGCTGCCCTGTTTGTCTTCATTCTGTGCTACAGAAAGACAACATACTTCATTCTGATTAGACAAGTTTGTTTCTTGTTCAGGAGTTGAAGTATCATCCTGGCCACTGAGTCTTCTCTTCTTTGTCAATGGTTCTTCTCCCTCAGATTTCATACTGGGGTTGGGTAGGTGAAAGCAACAACTTTGTGTGTAGTTATCAAGATGCCAGTTAGAGCTCTGAAATTGTCTCCAAGGTCCAAAAAATGGAGGGAATCTCCAGTTTGCTGAGAAATCAGCTGAAATTGGGAGTGGAAACGAGGCCCAGGGAGGATAGTGTCCAGCCCATCTCACACAGCTGGAAACTGGGCTGTTCAAGGCGAGCATCTGGGAGCCATTCCAGTGGGTGATCCAGTCTCTGCCCAGCCTCTGCACATGCCGGGGCAGCATGGAGTGTCTACCAAAAAAGCACAAGTTTCATTACTTGCACACAACTCCGTCTGCCTGTAGAAGGCTATAGAGGCAAATCATCCCGGTCAGGACTCACACAAGATACTGTTTCTCTACAAGTTAACACATACAAGATATTCAAACACTTATAGAAATGTACAAGATATTAAAACATTTATCTAAATGATATGTGAAATGGGACTTTACAAAGTGATCTTGCATCCTTTTCCCCTCCTCAGATTTAGAAGTGTCATTTAGTGTCCAAACCCTATCCATCTGAGTAACTATTTACAATTTCTTTTCTGCCTTGTTGAATTCAAGTGTCAGATCTTTCAAGCGCTCACAGGAATGACCTTTTCAAAAGGTCGTTTTTGCATGCTGCATTAATTTTATCAAAAGGCTATTTGTAAGGAACGGGATGACCACTTTCTTGCAAGCAGTCAGAACTTTGTTTGGAAAGCCATTGATTTGGCTCAAATCCCAACGCCAACACGGCAGGGAAATAAAGGTACTAAGTCTCAAGGCATCACTAGCACCAGCTTAAAACTAAGCTTATTTCTTATTCAGGAGGACAAACCACAGCTCAGCAACTAAAGCCATGAAAAAAAAGTGGGGTTTTCTCTTTTTTCTTTTTTAGAAGAAAAAAGAAATCTGTCTCTCAACAAAATTATGGGAAGGAAGCTGAGTGACAATAATCTGTCTCAGCTTCCTCACTGCTTAAATAAGAAGGCGTATTTTGAGGTTATAAGCAAAAGACAACAAAGCTTGGTATACCTGAAGTTGAACTGAAGTGAGAACCTCCCAGCTGCCATTCAGCCGAGCAAATAAGCCGAAATATCACTGAATCACAGAACATACTGAGTTGGAAGGGACCCGCAAGGATCATCAAGTCCAAGTCCTGACCCTGCACAGGACATGCCCAGGAGTCACACCATGTGCCCGAGAGCATTGTCCAAACGCTCCTTGAGCTCTGTCAGGCTGCCTGGTGCTGTGACCACTGCCCTGGGGAGCCTGTGCCAGTGCCCAGCCACCCTCTAGGTGAAGAACCTTTTTCTACTATCCAGCCTAAACCTGCCCTGATATAGCTTCAGGCCATTCCCTCGGGTCCTGTCCCTGTCACTGGGCACCACAGAGCAGAGATCAATGCCTGCCCCTCTCTTCCCCTCATGAGGAAGTTGTAGACTGCCATGAGGTCTCCCTCAGTCTCCTCCAGGCTGAAAATGACCTCGGCCGCTCCTCACATGGATTCCCCTCAAGGCCCTTCACCATCTTTACTGCCCTCCTTTGGACACCCTCTAATCGCTAACACAACATGCAGCAAAACCCGCTTAACCTGAAACAACCCTTTTCCGCCACAGCGCGCCAGATGCAGTCCGGCAGACACACAAACAAAACACCCCCCCGGACACCACCGCATTACTGTGGAGCAAAAAGAGCCACCNCGCAGCCCCGGCGCCCCCCGAGGGGGTCAGCCCAGGGCAGCGCCAGCTCCGCCCGCCGCGCTCCGGCCGCCGCCTCATACCCCGCACGGACTGCGGCCGCGCCGCGCCTTCCCGCTCGCTCCTGGGACTTGTAGTCCAAGGGCCGGGCCCACGGCCATGTTTAGTCCGGGAAGCCGACGCCGAGGCCCGGCCGCCATCTCGGCGCCGGGAGGGTGACGCCCCCGAGCCTGCGCCTCCCTCCCGGGGCCGCTCCGGGGCAGCGCCCGCTGCAGAGCGCAGCAGAACCGGCATGCTGGCAGCCTGATTGCGGGCTTCTGAAGCGTTTAGATGTTCATGACCACATGAACATTGTGTTCATGCAGTAGTTTCTTCACCCAGAGGGTGGTCGGGCACAGGAAAAGGCTCCCATGGGAAGTGGTCACAGCACCAAATCTGGCAGAATTCAGGAAACATTTGGACAACGCTCTCAGGCACATGGTGTGACCCTCGGGGATGTCCTGTGCAGGGCCAGGGGTTGGACTTTGATGATCCTTGTGGGTCCCTTCCAACTCAGCATATTCTGTGATAGTTTGCATATGTGGTCTTTTCCCTGGGATCACCGTGTGTGCCTGCAGGGTCAAAGGGGCTGAGAAAGAGCTGCGATATATTTCAAGGTGCCGTACATTTCAAGGGCGGCAGCAGCATGGTGCTTAGTGTTTGCAGAAAAAAACCGAACCCCACTCACCCAAGTCAAGTATTTCAACCTTGTCAGGTTTTAAAATGCAGCTGAAGATGCTCTGCTGAGGAGAGCTGGCCTGAGGGACGGGTGGGAGACCTGCCCGCCCTGCAGACCCTGCTGACAGACCCACCGCTGCTTACCAGCTGCAGAAACAATCCTCTGGCTCTGCCGATGTTGCTTGAATAAGCACTTCGAACGCTTTCTTGAGGTCTTCTGAGGACAGAGTAAATGCTGGCCGCGTTTACTGTAAGGAAACATAGCACAACGCATAAGAAAAATTATAGTGCTGAATAGTGCAGATGCTGTGCAGGAACTGTAACCAAGTAAAATACTGTTTCTCTGCATTCCTTTTATATCTGTCATAAAAGCGACTTTAAATAACATTTGAAGTTTCCCCAGGAGTGGTAGGGAAGACTGGAATTGAAATAATGCAGTGATGAGCACACTAGTTAGGCAATGTGTCAAATCCACTTTGGGTTTTCCATTTCTTGGACACAAGTTACTGGTGAAAGGTAAAAATACCCATCCATTTTCTGTTAGTTTCATCATAATATGACAGTGAAGCTACTAGCCTCATAATAAACGTGTAGTAAAGGATCTCCCAACTGTATCTTCAAGACCATCTTGTTTTGGTGGTTTGTTCTTTTCTGCATTTTTGTATTCTTCTCTTTCAGATGTATTTCTAGGACAGAAGACAGTAAGCCATAGCTATAGCAACAACAACTGTTGTTATTTCTAGGAGCAGAATCTACACATAGCATGCAGTTATTTTCTGTATTTTGACCTGCACAGGACACCTAAGTTGATCTGTCACTTCAAAGGTTTTTACATAGTAGTAATCTCAGTAGTGATGATGAAAAAGATAAATCACTGAAGCTGTGGGTTTTAATGAAAAGGAAGATGTGCTGAAAAGCATAAAGGTTGTGTAATAGAGAAAATAGAAGATAAGAAAAAGACTAACCTATTAATATGATGCAAATTGTCTCTCATCTCAGTGTTGCTAGATTTTCTTGCCTTGACCTACAGAAGTCTTAATAAGCCAGTAACACTTAATTGTGGATTTTTTATTCTCATCTAATTACTCTTTTGTGTTGGCTATACCGTGTGAAAAGATATTCTTCAGAATTAGGTATCTCCAAATTCTGATTTGTAAGTAGAAGCCAAATTATTTTATGAGTCATTTGAGCTTTTGAAACTCGCTAGTGAATGGAGGATACTGACTCACTGAGGAATGCTTTGATTGATTATGCTGCACATAAGAACAGCCACGGTGGCTCAGATCAATGGTCCACTGAGCTCAGTTTCCTGCTTTCTAAACGTGGTTAGCAGCAGATGCCTAGAAATGTGCAGGGGCTGGGCAAACTTCAAATGAACACTTTCTCTGCCTCTTGCTGTTTTCAGCTCCGTACATATCCTCAGCCTGATGTGTTTGTCTCTTTAGTTACTCACCGACTCTCTCCCCCACGTACTTGAATTTGCAAACTTCTGATAACTTATATAACTTCCACGAAGTTCCGTGTAACAGCACAAGATGTAAAAGACACGTTCTCCCTCTCTCAGAAGATAAGTGAGAGTGACAAGTGAGCTGCTGACAACCAATGTCCTCTTTCTTCCCCCTTCCTTAAGAAAATGTTCCTCAAAGGAGAGGCACTTGCTTACTAGGAACTTCAGCACAAGACACTCTCGTCTTAATGCAAGACATGCAATTAAGTATTGTTAAATACTTTATGTCATAAACCTGCATGAGAGCAGAGATATTAATAACCTGGTAAGGAAAAGCTGTTTTTTTAACATCTGCAATTAAATGAATGAAAGCACAGTGATTAGAAAAAAAACCAAACAACCAAGCAGTTTATATAATCTGAAGCGTGAGATCTACATTGGTACAGATCCCACTACAGACAAGAAATCGAAGGTAATCTTATGAAAGGACCAGGTACTGCAGCACAGTTATGCTCCTTAGAACTGAAGCAATGCCCCTCAAACCCTGAGGGTTCCCTATCACCAAAGTGTTCCGCAGACCTGTGCACGCACGAGAGCCCATCCGCAGGGAGAAGTCCAGGTACAGCTTAAAGAACCTGGAGGAGACGCAACACACAGAACATGGTGACTCAATAACCATCCAACTTGCCTTTCTGGTAGCATTCCTCTTTAAAATCTGTGAGTCATTTCTGCGTTACAGGCCTATGGATTTAGGGCAGCATAGCTTAAAATAGCCCACGGCAGACGCTGGGAGCGGCGTACCAGGGGCTCATTACTGATTTGTAGAGG
>VWZW01005673.1:0-107804 GCA_013397115.1 Edolisoma coerulescens
GGGAGATTTAAGTTGGATATTAGAAGAAGGTTATTTACCCAAAGGGTTCTAGCTGGGCACTGCAACAGGCTCCCCAGGGACATCGTCACAGCACCAGCCTGACAGAGTTCAAGAAGCATTTGGTCAATGCTCTCGGGCACATGGTGTGATTCTTGGGGATGGTCATGTGCAGGGCCAAGAGCTGGACTCCATGATCCTTGTGGGTCTCTTCCAAGTCAGCATGTTCTGTGATTCTGTGATCTTTTTGCATTAAACAAAGACAGTCTTGAGGTACATGGAGGTGGCAGTAGTAAAGTCTATAACTGGGTGCTGCATCCAGGAGTACAGCAGTGTTCCCAGAGTCAGGGAAAACCAACAGAGAGCACAGAGCCCCACCTTAAGCTGGCAGCTCTAGCAAGGGAAGCTGGTGCAGCTTGGGCTTGCCAGGAGCAACTGCCCCTGGGTAGATTTGAGACCAGAGAGGGCAAACAAGAATCAAGAAGGTGCAGTGGTTTGTGCAGGAGGGCATGTGAGAAGGTCCCTGCACACTGCCTGCAGTGCCACAAACCAGGGAAGTGCTCTAGGCCCCTGTAAGGATGGTGCTCACCTCAGAGTTAAAACCAGTGTTTCTAAAGAGAAAGACCCTACGAGATTTTATGCTTACACTCCGATGGACTAGATAAGGAAGCAGACTTAGTACAGTCAGTAAGTAGTAATAAGTGCACAGACCCTTCTCATAGAGAAAAGACAAGCACCTGTAAAAAATGCACACGTATCTGTTGCATCAGCTGTCTGAGCTGAAGGAATCAGTTAAAAGGCTGTGTGCTATTAGAGGAGCCAAGATTGGGACAGACAAGTGGTTTCAGAACCATGCTCCTATGAGGGACACCACTGAAAATATAGCAACTTGTGACCCACACAAACAGGATCCTGCTTCATCTCCACCCTTTGACTTTTTACAATCAAAACCAGATATGAAGCTTTAACCCATAAGCAAGGTCAGCAATGAGAAACTGTACCAGAAACACACAGAGTATACCACCAAATGGAACAAGAGCACGTAGTTGGTGACTCTGTTATGGGGTATTGGGATGTGCATCTGCTGGCCTGACAGGGAATCACAGGAGGTACACTGCCTTCCGGGAGATAAGGTCCAAGAAATTTTGACTACAAATCAATGGGCCCTGGAAATATCCACCAGAAGGTGTTAAGAAAGCTGACTTAATTGTGAGGCCACTCTCCATAATCTTAGAGGTATCAAATAGATTGAGGGATATCTCAGAAGAATGGAAGAAGGCTAACATCACCCCCATTAACAAGAAGGGCTTAGAAGAGGATCCAGGAAATTACAGGCTCATGTCTTACTTCAGTCCCTGGGAAAGTTATAGAATGCATCCTCCTGGGGACTGTCACAAGTCAGATGAAGCATGTGACTGGGAAAAGCCAGCATGGATTCACCAAGAGCAAATCGTGAGTCACAAACATGATTGCCTTCTACGATGGAGTAACCTGGCAAGCTGGTATGGGACAAACAGTGGACATGGTCTACCTGGATTTCTCCAAGGGTTTTGATATACTTTGTCACAGCCTCCTCCCAGAAAAACTGCTGTGTTACAGTCTAGTGAAGTGGTCCATGCAGTGGTGGGGAACTGGCTGACAGGCAGCACGCAGAGGGTGCTGGTGCATCACTCCTTTTTACACTGGCAGCCTGTCACAAGTGGGGTCCCCAGGGATCAGCTTTGGGCCCAGCACTGTTTGATTTCTTCATAACTGATCTGTGGTGGGATCCTGATAAACCCTGATAAAAGTTAGCTGACAATACCAAACTGAGTGGGGAAGTGGACACTTTGGAATGGAAATCCACCCTGCAGGAAGACCTTTTCACATGGAGTTGCATAAAAAAGAGCCTAATGGGCCTAAGCTACTCCTGGGGAGATTCCAAGAGGAAAACTTTTCACAATGAGAAAAATCAGCTATTGGAACAACCTTCCCAGGGAAGTGGTGTGTTCCCCAATGTTGAACACTTTAAAGATTCATACGAACAGGGTGCTGGGCCATCTTGTCTAGACTGCGCTTTTGCCGAGATAGATTGGACCATATGATCCTTGAGTTCCCTTTCCAACCTGATATTCTCAAAGGGAATAATCAGGTAAAGAGCATGTTTTCAATTTCTGCTAATGCCTTCAGAAAAGCACATTCAATTATTGGAAATATCTCTATATGGAAATTTATTTATAGATTTATACATTTTTGTAAAGAGAAAATATATATTGCCTGAAAATCATAGTTGAATTTTCTTTTTTTTTTGCTTGTTTTTCTTTCCAGAATTTTCCCAGATTACCAGGCAAAATCAGGTTAAAATATTGAGTATAATTCAAAAATACAGCTTTTTTTTTCTGCTCATATTTATGATCAGACAACTACTGATTTCCCTCTTCTATTTTGTTCAAAATATACTGTTTATTAAAAAAACCCCAAAACTTTCAGAAAGCATCAAAACTTGTACTTGATCTCTTGCTTCTCCTTGATATATTTAACTTATTGTATGGATTTAGAATTTTTTTCTCTTTTGAAACTTTCCTTGAGTTTTAAACTTCCTGCCTGGCGACTGCTGGCTACTGAAGTGCTGAACACAGCACTTGCTGCGAACCAATAAAAAGTCAAAGACTTGATGTCAGGCTCTCTTAGACTTATTTAATCACTATGAGTGGAAAAGAAGACAGATTTTGATTAAGACCAGCTAAACCGATCAATAAAGTCCTTGAACTTGCATAAGCCACTACTGGTTACTTTCAATAACATTGATAGCCAGTATCTAGGAAGAAATATCCTTCTGTTAGGATCTTTACGTATGAGACATACGTGTGGACAGCTGCTGAACGCTCCTGTAAGGGAGTGCATTATATTTCTTAGTAGTCTATTGCTGCTGCTCTTGGGGGCACAGCTTCGGCCAATTTCTTTTGCACTGAATCTCTGAGAAAACTGAACTGGAAAATGACACTCAGATACTATATATAAACACAAAAGGAGACTAAATATATAGTGAGCAACATGACAACCTTGAAATGTGCAATTTTCACTAATTCCATTCTTGATATACTAGTCCAAGTTCTAACAGGGGAGAAGGTCAGGGTGGAGGTGCAGTACTTCAGGATCCTCTAGATCCATTGGATATGAGACTTAAACAAACAAGAAATTACTTTCATTGATTAAATGCAGATTGAATTAGTGGGAAAAAATGACAGGCCTTGCTAAGGTTGTGTCCCCCAGTCATTGTTTAACTCAGCGTGACAGATTCAATCTGCTCAGCCCAAAGGAAGGCCAAAGATGTCACTCACAGACTCTGCACAATGCTACAGCCATAGAAGAGCAAAATCGAAAAGTTGCACTTTATCAACTCACAGCCTGGAGCCACTGCTCTCATTCGGGTTGTGTTAGCAGAACAATGAGCTACAGCAGGCGCAAGGCCGCTCCCCATAATAATTATAGGTATCCCACAGGCAAAGCTCTTGTTGCTTTTAAGACTTGACAGAATGTGTCTTGTAGGCATGACCTAGCAGATGGGGGACTTTTTTCTTTCATCTTTTCCAAAAAGCCACCTAGGAGAAGCATATAAAGAATCCTGATAAGGGATATATTTTCTCCTAAACAGGTAGGTTGATTACTATAAGCTGGTCTTCTTTTTCATTCACGCTTAAAATAATTGGAGATTACCTTAGTGGAAGGAAGCCAAGTATAGCAACAGAAACAGGGATAGACCTTTTGCTCTATCCTGCTAATTTGTGTCACCTACTGCACTGCCTTATGTATTGATGGTAGAAAAAATGAAGCAGAAAATTAAGTCTGAAAGGCATTTTTGTCCTGCTGTCACTTTGTACAACATTTAGTTCAGTTGACATGACACTGTGCCTTTTGTTACATAAAACTGTCACATTGTCCCCTTCTGGTTAGCCACAGTTGCCGACCAAATCAATAATGTCTGTCAAAACTGTCAAATAATGAAAACAGCTAAAAATATCTGTTATAATAGATAATATTTTTATGACCATTAAAAGATACACACAAAATTATGTCGCCAACAATATGAACAAAGAAGTAAGATAAACTTAACAATTAGCACAAATTGAAGAAGGATTCTCTCAGATAAATTGTCATGTCTGGACATTTTAATTATTTCACACTAATTTTTGATGTTTTGGTATGCTACTAAATCTTTGAACACAGTTTATGATTACTGCAGGACACTTAAAACATGTATGTGTATGCATTTGTTTTGTTAAGAGTTAGATACAATTGGTTCTGCTTAACTACTAGTAGCTTGAAAGAGTTCAGAAGGAATCCAGTGGAAATGCAAAGAGACTGATTGTCTTGTCCACTCTTGCTTGGACCATGGTTGATACAGAAATTCAAGGACAAGAACAGTAAGAGCTGCAAACCATAGTCAACATCTTATGATTGTATTTTATTTTTACCTTCCATATTTTCAGTTTAAAATTCTCGAGATGCTTTTTTGTTTATAGTTTCAACCCAGAAGCTCTGGTAAACATGAAATTTATCTAGAATGTAGAAGAGAAGATTTTTGCCCCCAAAAGGTATAGTTTGTCCAAAAGACACCCCTGTGCTGGCATTGGAGACTGAGCTTCCTGGCTGGATACTGCTGGAAGATACATAGCCAAACTTGCCTACTGTTCTTCTAAACAGCCACAACCATAAATATCAATCCCATCCATACAACTTTCAAAGCATTGTCTCTTTGTTTAGTATATATTTTTAAGAGTATCATTTGGACTTCAGACTTTAAAAACTGTGGGTTCGGTGGTTATTTCGGATTCTTTTTGGAAGACCCAGCAGGATAGGCAGGACTGGTGTAAATGGTTTCAGTTATGTCCGGTTTTGTAGAGAGAAATACATGGATATGAAAGCCTTTTGTAATTTTTTAACCTGGACAAAGACATTACTGAATTTTTTGCCTTCAGTGTTGTCACAAATGTGATGTCAGTCCCATCTGACTAACTAATTATCTTTACCTAGTCAGGGAAACACATCAATTTTTTATGTGTACTTTGACCACATACAGGTTGAAGAGGAAAGGAAAGATTAGGGGGAAAAAAGCATTCAACAGATCCAAGAACTCTTTAAAGCAAATTGAAATCTATTAAGAGGTTGTCCCGTGTCAATAGATGCCAGTAACATGGGAATTCCATTTTGCTTTTTTTCAGCTCAGAAGAGTTTTTTCTGTGGATTTTTCATCACAGAATCATACAACAGATTGTGTTGGACAGGACTTTGAATGGTCATCTAGTTCCAGCCCGCCTACAATGCACAGGGACATTCAACTAGATCATGTTGTTACACGTCCTGTCCAACCTGACCTTGAATATTTCCTGGGATGGGACATCTATCACCTCTCCAGTCAACACCCTCATTGTAAAAAACTTCTTCCTAAAATCTAACCTAAATCTGCCGTCTTTTAGTTTAAAAGCATTACCCCTTTTTCTACAGCAGCAAGCTCTACTAGAAAGTTTGTCCCCACCTTTTCTCTAGGCCCCGTTCAGGTACTGAAAGGTTGTAGTAAGGTCTCCTAGATCTTTCTCTTCTCCAGGTTGAGGGACCTCAACTATATCAATCTTCCCTCACAGAAGAGATGCTCCAACCCTCTGAACATCTTTATGGCCCTCCTCTGCACCTGCTTCAACTACTCCATGTCCTTTTGTTGGGGGCCCCCGAGATGGATGCAGTACTCCAGGTGAGGTCTCATGAGAACAGATGGGAAGAATTACCTCCCTTCACCTCCCTTCTTTTGATGTAGCCCAGGGTACAGTTAGGCTAAATCCAGAACTCCTTTCACTATGTTTCAGTGCTGTAAATGTGGAGGTTTTAATTGTGTACACTCAAAATTTAGATATATGCAAACACCTTTTGTTTATAGCAGTAAAATTATAAAAATATTTTAATTTTTAAGTATTTTTTAGTTTTGAGGATATTTACCCTATCATTTAGATGCAACTTTAGTTTTACTATATTCATTGATTTAATTCATGAGCTGTGAGATTCCTTAATATAGAGTAAATTAATTGGAGTAATTCTCAGTCTGAGAATGTCATGTTATTTTTCTGAACTCATAAGGTAGAATAAAGTGTTGAAGTCTTTGTATGCTCTGTGTTCTGTTTAAGGTCTTCAATATGCTGTGGTAAATTGCCTTTATATTTCATGAAATTGATTTATTAGACTTTTCAAATTACAGATTTGGTTCATACATTTTCAAGGTTTAAGTCAGCACAAAGACAGAAATTTAATTCTTGTGAACTGATTTCTATCATTTCCCAGTACAACAGGACAAGAAAATCCTACGACAAGAAAAGCCCAACTGACAAGATTTCATTTCACCTGATTTGATTTTGGATTATATTTTGTAGTGTTATATCATATTTGCAAACATATTTGGATTATGTAGCTGCAAAAAGTAACATTATATTTTAGCATATATCTTGGAGGATTAAAAATTGAAAGATTAGTATGCAACTGACACAACAGAAGCATGGTCAGAAAAGTGGAGCTTATTCTCTTCTAGATGAGACAATCTGTAATCTTTATTAATAGCTGGGAATGCTAAACAAGGAAGTGACTCAAAGTTTTACCTCAATTTTTTTTTTTATCCCTTGAAAAGAACTTGCAATGTCAAATCAGTTTTCCACAAAAGTTTTTGCTGAAAAAAGCAAACTTCTGTATTCTCATAGAATATAGTTTTTTTGGACCATGGTCTATAGACTGATCTTGATGAAAATAGGTGGAGATTTTGGCCTGCAAATTTTCCAGTGCTGATACATATTTCTTGGAGGTCCATGCTCTACAGCTCCTATAAAGGTCTTTGACATTCCTTCGTGTCACTATTTTTCCTTCAGTGTAACTTCAAAAGTGAGGTCTGACACCACTTCCAGAAAGAAAAATTCTCTGCGGGAATCTCCACAGAATTCTTATATGGTGGAGGAAAGTAGTTATTCTACCTTCTTTTTTTAAACTATGAGATGAGCAAATTGAGTTCCCTTTTACCTTCTGAAAGTGTAACTGACTGGAACAACTCTTCGTTTATAAGTTGAATTTCAGCCAAGAAGAAACAAGTCTTCAATTCTGATTAGTACACTTGTGATAATTCCTCTTGTGGTGAGAGCCGAGAGCCATCTTTCAGTCCTACTTATTGATGAGCACATTAAAATTTTCAATAATATAAGGTACTTTGACTCCTTGACCACTTATGCTGCTTTTAAAGGCCTCATGAGTCACCCAGGAAGCTTCCATATTGAAAACACACATTCACATTGATTAGATACTTTCTTATGGCCCTTATGAGGAAATCTAAATAGGTTATGTGGCCGAAAGATCTATGGCTCTTGCACAAGGTGCTAATGAAGAGCTGGATTGTCTCTAGGACTGACACAGCTGTGCTCAGGAGTGGGGGGGAATGATGTCCCACTCGCCTGTCCCTTAAGAGCATTGCAGGTGTGGACACCTGTGATAAATTAATCAAAGTCCTAACAAACAATATTCTTCCACTATCTGCGGATGGATGGGGAAAATGTAAATGGCTCTACATAACAAGCAGGCTCTCCAAGTGAAATTCAAGGAGTAATCTACAATCTCTGAAAAGGTGTAAGCAATCTAAAAAATCTTCTCTTTCCTGAATATCTGCCAGATCTGGAGGGTGATTGTGGGGGAAAAGAAGAACAGAAAAACAAAACCAAAGCCAAACCAAAAAACAAACAACTTCCTCCACTGCCCTCTACCCCACCGCTGGGAAAAAAAAAGGATCATTATACTTCTTGTTTAAAATATGACCATCTTTATCCCTTCTTGTGTCCTCAATAAACGTCATAAATGGATGTGGGAAAATTATTGGTAATTTTTTATTTTCTAGATGAACTACAGCCTCTTAAGTTCACATTTAGTTCCCCCAACAGATCCTTAAGGTGGTATTTTTTGCTATTTTTTGGTTTAAAACTGCTATTTTTAAGCCTTGAAGTCTGTATGGGTATGTAATGATGGGAGGCACTAAAGACTACTCCAAGAGTCTAAGAAAAGTCCTAATATCCTTAAAGAAACCACTGTACAACTGCTTAATCCATTGTTTGAATATTTCATATAATTGATATGTTAAAAATTACTGAAAATTGTCCTATACAGTGAGAATATTCCAACAAAGAGCCTGTTTACTAAAAACAGAGCACTGAAATTTTCTGTATTTGAACTTCCATTGAGAGTCTAGATTTTTTAAAAAATAGATGAAATTTTATTTTTAAAAAAATTGTAGTGTTTCTTTAGCAAATTTTATTGACTTACCTTTATATTGCAAAGCAAGAGGCCTAGTCTTTTTCACATTATTATATTTCTCATTTCCTACCTTCTAACGTGTCAGAAAGTCACCTCCAAAGACTGCTGTCTTGTTTACCAATCAAGATTCATTTGAATAAATCTTTTTTAAATTCCGTTGTGCTCATCATCTTGATATAGTTATCCATTGTAGTGGATCCTCAAAGATGGTAAATCTCTATCCCTATACAGGTTAGTCATGTCTCAAGAAGCTTGGCAAAGAAAAAACAAATTTAACTGAGTAAATTAATGTATTAAAAGCCAAACTAAATGACATAAAATGGATAACTGGAATACAATCATGGAAGGGAAGCAGTAGTGCTATCTAGGATGTTAAAGGGGCAACTATAGAAGAGAACTCAGATGCCAAGAATATTAATCCTTTTCTTTATTAAAAATGTGGTGTCCTTGCTGTTTATGAGTATTTGCGGCAGAGATGAAAGGAGTATTTTTTAAAATGTTTGATCTTTTCTTCAGCTGCAGTAATCTTCCTGACCTCTATAGTGAGAGAGCTCTGGAGCTGTCAGGCTCATTCCGAGCAAGGAGGCAGTTCAAAACATTGAGTCACAGCCTGTGTCAAATATTGAGTACCAGCAAAAAGCCATTTATGAATCAGTTCAGCCTCAATAATTATGCAGGCATTATTTGGCATATAATTATGAATAACAAACATATCCAAGAAAATTTCATTTTTTCTACAGATGTCACCATTTTCAAACAGAACACAAAAGCAACACTTCTCACACACTTTTTTTCATTTTGAACTACACAACATGCTCAATTTACAATCAGCACCAACGTGGTGTGTCTAAAACAAAACTCTAATTAGTTAATCCTCAAATACACCTTCCTCGTATTTTCTTTTACTTCTTTGCAAGTATTGTTTGTGTATAACACGGCAAAATTTTTTTAAGAACATTCTGTTATGTAGTAATTTAAGACTGGAACTGAGGAAGGAATGGTTGTTGTATTCCATGGGTTTGAGTGAAGAAATTTACCATTTTTGTACAAAAGGAAAATTGTTCAGATAAGATGATATTGAAATCACAGCGAGGATTTTTTTCCTAGATGAGGTAATTTTCCATTTCAGTCTTCTTTTCACAAACAGCCATATATATGCAACATGCTTCATCAGTGATTCATTAGTGTACTGAACCTCTGCAGAAAAGAATATGAAAAAGATCAATGTTGTAGTAATATTTTTTTAGACACAGGGGTAAATTCTTGCCCACTACAGCTTGCCATCCTGCTCAAAGGAATATTGTATTTTAAAACAAATAATTTTTTCAAGAATGTTTACTTATTATGAACAAAAATGCCTTGACAAGTGGGCCCCTGTGACTCTCATGAGGTTTAACTAGACCATGAGCAATGTGCTGCGCCTACTTTAGGGTAACTTCTGACTGGGGGTTAAACAGATGGAGAAAAGCTGTACCAAGAAGGACTTGGAGGTGATGGTGGATGCTGGACATGACTTGGCAACGTGTCCTTGCCGTTCAGAAAGCCAGCTGTATCCTGGGCTGCATCCAGAGCAGTATGGGCAGCAAGGCAAGGGAGGGGATTGTCCCCCTCTGCTCTGCTCTGGTGAGACCCCACCTGGAGCACTGCATCCAGCTCTGGGGTCCCAGCACAGGAAGCACATGGACCTGTTGGAGTGAGTCGAGAGGAGGGCCACCAAATCCATTAGAGGAATGAAGCATCTCTCCTGTGAGGAAAGGCTGAGAGAAATGGGATTGTTCAGCCTGAAAAATTCACGATGAACTGATTGCAACCTTCCCGTACCTGAAGGGAGCCTGCAAGAAAGATGGAGACAGATTTGTTACAAGAGCCTGTAGTGACAGGACAAATCTACTGAAAGAGAGTAGGTTTAGATCAGATTTTAGGAAGAAATCCTTTGCTGTGAGGGTGGTGAGGCACTGGAACAGGTTGCCCAGAGAAGCCCCATTCCTGGAAGTGTTTAGGGCCAGGCTGGATGGNCTCTGAGGAACCTGGTCTGGTGGAAGGTATCCCTGTCCATGGCAGGGGGTTGGAACTAGATGAACTCTAAGGTCCCTTCCAATCCAGGCCATTCCATGATTCTATGATTACAGTTCTATCCTACTTATTGGTATGCTGGAGACTGGTCAGTGTCTGGAAATATACCTCTCTGTGAGACTAGCAAGCCTCCAGACCTCGAGGCTCTCCTGGGCTATACAGACCCCCTCCCAACATAAGGGGCCACATCTTTAGCAACTGAAAGATTCCTACACCACCATTTTTATGCTTACCAACTCCATTTGCTGAGAATATAAAGAAAAAAAGAAACACATAGAAGAGGAATTATAAAGACCTGAAGACATTATGAAAAGAATAGCCTTTTTCAGATTTGGAGCTGAACCTTTCCATCAGAAGAGAAGTACGTTGAACCTTCTAGTTACTTTCTCTCTAGTTATTAATACAGACTTTGTAATTTGTGTGTCTAGAGCAGTGAACAGATGGCACTTGAATCTAGTCTAAGCTGTTTTAACTAATTTCTGCCAATCAGGAGGGCCCATTTCCTTCAGTTATGATAAGCAGTAATGATAAGAAGGTAACCTTCTAATTGACTGTGACATACAGACATCCTAATACTTTTATCTCTTTCTGCTCAGAGATTTTTCTCAAGACATATTTCTCCAAAGTTTTATTCAACACTGAAAGAACAACAAATGCACTTAGTTATTTATCTTATTGACTATTTACAGTATAACTGAAAAATAACTCTGTTTTCTTCTGAAATGAAGACTTTATGTGTCTACAATTACCTTTACAGTTTCTGCAGTGCACAAACTCTGGGAGAGAGGTGGGTGTGTGAGTAAACAGTCTTCCATTGCCTAGTGGTTATGGCATTCATGTAAACATGGAGGTCTTCTAGGGTAAACTTCTGCTTCCACTACCATTTACGGTTTTTGTGGCTGTTTGTTTTTCCTCACTGGCTATGTCATTTAAAATGCACAAGAGAATCTGAGGGCAGGGATGAGACGTAAGGTCTTCCTCTTCCCATACCAAAACACTCCAGTTTAAAGGGTAACACTCACTAGTTGACTTTCTGGCCGGCTAAATTCTGAATGTTTGTATGCACAGTTATAAATAAAATGAGACAGGCGGGGAACAACCTTCCAAACACAACTGCTATTATTTGGTGCTCCAGATATTTTTATGTCACAGAAAACAATGCTGAGTTCTTTGATCCTACCAACAGTGTAATATTGGAAGGACAAGCAGAACTTCAAATCTGCAACATCAATTGAACTTGGGCTTGAAGGACCAAGCAAAGGCTGAGTGGAGGATTTTTCAAAACCGGATTTTGGACACAGTCAAGCCCTTTCTTACATCTTGCCCTTACTAGACATGAAATAGAATTGAATCATGAAGGAACGCATACTTAATTTGAAAAATTTTGTTATTGACCACTTTCTAAGTTGTAAAATGGCCAATGCTTTAGAGACCCTGAGGTTTTTACAAAGTTTTAAAGGCAAATTAAATACAGTGGCTATGATAATGATCCTCTGGCCCATACTTTTTTAATTAGGTCTGCAAGAAAGAAAATCTCAATTGATCATGTTCCTTGCAAACACATATTTTGCTTGTGTATGTTGCTAAATTCACATTTGTCAGCTTTTAATTGTGTTTTACACTGTTCTGATTTGCTAATGAACCTCACTTTTTATCCATTTTCTAAAATTGCATCTGCAAGCTTGTGTATATTGTTTCATGCTCTTTCCTACCACACTACCTGAACAGTGCTATTTTTTTTTAAACAAATGAAAAATAAAAGGCTCTTTTGAGCTAGAGCTTTAGTTATCAATAATAGAACACCTACAGAACAAAGTTTTAGGCCAGTTTTGTGCATTCTTCCTGTCCAGAATGGATATAGTAAGATGCACCTTATCTGTCTGATTGCATTCATGCAGTGATGGATTTTATGACTTGCTTGTGTGGAATAGAGCCATTGTGAGCATCCTGATCTTAAAAGATGCTCAATAACCAGAGGTCTCGAGGGAACCAACAGGAAATGCTCAGCATCTCTCAGAATCAGTCCCTGCAAAGTCAATTGTCATATTGCAAGAACTTAATGGTACTACGGGAATTATTCTAGTTCTTTTCTTTATTTCCTTAACTAGAAAATTTTGCTATTTTGTAATCCTCTAAGACTGTTTCTGTATAAAAATGAGTCACCATACTATATATGCTTTGGTTGGTTTAGGTTATTTGTTTCATTTTTCCAAATGCTCTATTCTGATGTTTGAGATTTTTGCTTGCTTATCATTATTCACATAATCTTGAAAACAGTGCTGTCTTGAGTTTCATTTCACATTTCTTTTGCAGCTTTAACTATCGTGATCTTACTGTTATTCTAGTCTGGCTCATTTTCCTAGAAACTTATTATCACTTTAGTAAAGAAGAGTGCTTATAATGCATGTTCACACAAGAAAGAAAAATTACTGACTGATTTGACAAAATAAGTGTGTATTCCTGCTGTCCAGTTCCATACTACTTTATAATATTAGGGAAAATTAATATTTTATAAAACCTGTTACAGAGAATCACTTTCTCTCTCTCAGTTTGTAAAATAGGCATGCATTTCAGGAAATCTGGTGTTTGCTACACAGTTTAGGCATTCATTTGTATGCATTTTATACGAGTGTGTATGTTTGTGTCTCTGTGTACAAATACATATATGTATATAGAGAGATAGATAGATAGACAGATAGATAGATAGATACCTGCATTGCAAAACATGCAAACACTGTTCACTGGGTATTGCTAAACGGATATAGAGTACACATACTATATAGATACTGAACTACTTCCAAATAATATTTGTCATGTTCCAGATGCTTGAAATGACAGTCTTTGTGTATAATATGTCTCCAGCACAATTTAGACTACCATACGCTCATTTGCCCTCAAGTGGGCCTATTTAAAGTATAATTGACTGCCCTAGCAATTATTGTGAATAGCAGCTGTCTACTGGTAAAAAAAGAGGCATATATATAATGACAGAGAAAGGATCAAATACAAGCAATAGAAAAAGAACATAAAGAAAATATCTATATGAGGTATTTTAAACCAGATTTTATAGTGGAAAGCCACAAGGCCTATTACCCATTTCCAATTAAGGACTATCAAAAAATAAAAGAAAGTACTCAACTATTTATGAAAGGCAGCTGGGTCTACCCTAAATATAAAACTGGAAAAAGTTTATTTGTTTGAAAATTGTTACAGCTACCCCACTTCATTTATTTTCATTAACTGTGTTAGGTTTTGATGAAACCTTTGTTGTATCATGTACCTTCTGTTTCAGACAAAAACACCTTGCTTTGTTTTTCTCCTAAATAGCTACATAATTAGATGGATTATTTCATGTGTCTGTGCGTGTGTTTGCTGAAGAGAACAAGCCAGATAAATTAGCACTTAGCAGAACACACAATAGCACATAATATGCCCTTGTGTTTCATATAAAGCTTTATTTGTCATTCACGGGTGGTTGGCAAAACTGACTTTGCTTTTGAAAATGACAGGTGGTACTCTGGTGCTTTCTGTATGAAAAAGAGAAACAACCTTCACCAAAACAGTGTCTCTCAATAGCTCCTGTGATTTCGTATTCAACCCTGGGCTTGTGTTTCCTCTAAACTTTTGTTTCATTTTCATCTCTTAGGTCTGACATCACCAAGCCAGTTTAATAGTTGAGATTCTATGCCACAAGTTACATTGAGTCCCAAAAAGACCTTCTTTCCTCGAGGCCTGATTATAAGACAGGTGAAGTTCAGTATATTTCAATAAGCTCCGCATTCCATGTCAGGAATCAATAGCCCTCCTCCTTTCTTTAGGGGTTATTAAATTGCAGCTGTAACATTAGCCTTCTTTATCTAATTGATTGTCTTTTCACAGGGCTGAGAAAATCAATAGCAGTCAATGGGACTGCCCTGTTTTTCCTTAATAGATGTTTTCTCCTAATTGGCTGCCTGGGTGGCTTCAGTGAGCTCAGTATGTTTTCAGAAGTCCACAATATGTTGCAGTTCTTGTAAACTATTTTACCATGTGCAACGGTTATTGATTTTATAATGAAATCTAGAAAATTCAATAGCAATCAGGAATATAGATCAGGATTCCTAGGTACGTTAAAGCAAAGGGCAAACTCAGTTTGCAACCACTTCAAGCTGTGATCCAATTAAATATGCCATTAAAGTATTATGGTAGCTAAATACTTTCTAAAAACACAGTTGGTCATCTCTTCAAAAATTTCATATGGAAGAAAAAGCATCAAAAGGTTTTAAAGTTTTTTGGCCATGATGTCCAAATTACAGATAGCAGATAAAGTAAGACTATAGAATATTTTCAACATTGTGCTGGTCATTGAGTTTTGTCCATCTTGACCTCTTAAAATATTCAAATAAGATACCTACTAGAAAATCAAGTAAGAGATAGAAGGGGTGAGGTAGGTGTGGAGAAACACTCAGCGTTACCCAAATTATGCATTTGACCTTTATTGAAAAGGTCAGCATGTCAAATGCCTGATTCTCAGAGTCCACTCAACACTTAGAAACTCACTTCTGCCTACAGACAAACTTTGGAAGTGGCTGAATTTCATGAGCACTTATTTAATGTCATTTCTCTGTATCGCATTTCTGCACAAATTTTGTTCTATACCTTAGTGGGATATCTTTACCTTCCATGACTGTCAGGCAGAACAGCAGCATCAGCAGCACATCAATCACAGTCTGCAGAGATCAGCAGTCAGTGGCAGATACTAAAATGCAGCCTACATTACATAAATTTGTTACTGACTTAGACTTGCTCTGCATTAGGGCATTACATTTGCAATAAAGCTCTCCAGTTGTATACCATGATAGAGTGACAGCAACTCAAATTTCTCTGATAATGACAAGACTTCAAAATTTCTCCATTGAGGAGAAGCAATTCTGTCATCTAAAGGATAGGAAATGTTTCACATATCTTTGTTTCTTAATCAGCAAAGAGAACAAAAAGAAAATAAAGGAGAAAGAAAATTCCATGTCAGTTAAATTATGTATAGAACAGTATGTTCTCTGATTTTCTTCCTTTTTATCTCTGTTTTATGTCATTGTTGCTGTTCTAAGTAAACAAACCAAACCTTTTCCTTGTTTCCCATCTTCAGCAAAGGGCTCTTCAGTGAACTGGGTCATCCTGACATGGCAAGTTTTTGGTTGCATAAAGAGACAGCTGCTCATATAGAAAGGAACAGTATAATGACACAAGTTTATATCTATACACAAAAGAGTGGTCAAATACTGTACCATTAGAAGGAAGTAACTTTAAGAAACATATGAACTGTAAACAAATTGCCAGCCTATTCTAAAATCAGAGAAAAGGTGTTCTTCGTAGTATATATTTATCACAAATATTATGGAAATCTGCAATTAGAAGTATTGAATTTCCTACAAATTTGCCTGTTTTATATGAAACTGTCAACATTGTTAAAATGAAGGAAAATTTGTTCTTTAATTTGTATTTGGCCATAATGCAGAACTACATGCATGATTTAAGACATTGCATACTCCTTGAGAAAAGCCAAATCAAATGTACATCCATATTAAATCTGGCAACTGCACAGCCTGTATAATAAGAGTAACTTAAGAAAAATCCTGAATCTGCAAAATAATATCCCTTGGACATGCTTTAGCAAATGTTTGTAAATGTGCAATAAGATATCTTTGATTCTACCCCAGATTTCTTCTATTCTGCACACAGACTAACTTAATAATTGTTAGACCATCTCTCTATATGAAACGTTTTCTTATGCTTGCCACTGTGTTCTCTGAGCTGCTAGTTCCTTCTTACCAATCCAGCACACAAACTCTGCATATATGTTTTGTGGTTGTTGGGAAACCACATCAGATCTTCATGTGATCTATCCCTGAGACCTTCCTGAATCTTTTGGGCACACAGAACATGTCCATTTGCCCCGCTGCAGAAAGTGAAAAATGGCTTAGTGGAGGCATTGTTCCTTTGCATTCCTGTTTTATTGGGGCTACATGTAAGTAAGAACTCAGAAACCTGACCTGATAAGATGTTGGAGAGAAGTTAAGTCTCTTCACCTTGTTGTAATAACAAGTCCTGATGTTCTGGTCAATGGCACACAGAAGCAAAAACTTGTCTACTTTCTTTGTGGCATTACGGCCTTTAGGCCCAGTATGGCAGAAGGACATGGCAATCCTTCAAGTAAATCTCTCTGTTATTCTTGGTGGAAATTTAATTCTAAAACCAAAGTGAGTTTTTTTGTTGCCTTTGTTAGAATATAGAAACGTGTAAGAACAGCAAGAGAATACCAAGCAATAAGCTCAGAATAAGGTATAAGCAATTTTTTTTCTTTTCAAAACCCAGTCCAGTTCCTGGGGGAGTGGGGTAAAATCTTCTATTCATTGCAAACTTAATTATGCCTATAGTTAATCTGGTCAAAGCAAGAACAACAAAAATGAATCAGATTTGTTCTCTGTCCAGCTCATGACGTAACTGACTGAGTGTAGGCCAGAATTTATCTAGATTGTTCCTAGCAGCACTTCCATCGTATTCAGACTATTCCAGTCTGAAATATGCAGAGAAATGGTGCTTGCTTCATTCACTTCTTGCTGTATTTAATTATAGTTTTATAGCCTCATCTATTTTTGTTATTTCATTATGTTTTACCTCTGCATAAATTCTTGGAATCAGTGTATGAAGGGATATTTTAGTTAAATACATATTTCCTGTAATTTAAATATTTGGCTTTAGATTTTTCTAAAACCTGAAATTTCTCATAAGACAGGAAGGAAGCATCAGAGAAATGGAAAGGAGAAATATGCCGATAATAACAGGCTGTTTTTTATTGTACCAGTAGAGGGACACAACCAAATGCTTAAGCAGATACCAAAAAAGTATACATTTTTTCATAGTCTCAGAAAACATTTTTTCCCTTTTTTTAATAAGAATAAAACAAAATAAAAATAAATCTCTCTTGCATATGGGGTAAGTGTGAAAGGCAGAAGTCATACACATTTCATTACCCAAAATTTTCAGGAATTTTATCGGCAATCTTACAATCAGGGTATTGTTTTCCCTTCAGTATGACCTACTTGAATTTCATCAGAAGTATCCATTCAGTAGCAGTAGTGTTATGAGGAGAATTGCTCTGCCACTAGCATTCCTGAAATTTCTCAGTATGGAATCATGCCATAGAATCATAGAATACTGTGAATTGGAAGGGACCTTATAGATCATCNGGTATGGGTGCTCCATCCCGCTGATCATTGGTGGCTTCCTTTGGACTTTTTGCAACAGGTCCATGTACTTTTTGTGCTGGGACCCCAGAGCTGGATGCAATGTTCCAGGTGGGNGCAAAGGATTTCTTCCTAAAATCTGATCTAAACCTACTCTCTTTCAGTAGATTTGTCTGTCACTACAGGCTCTTGTTAACAAGTCCCGCTCTATCTCTCTTGCAGGCTCCCTTCAGATACAGGAAGGTTGCAATTAGGTTGTCCTGAAGCCTTCACTTTTTCATGGTGAGCAATCCCAATTCTCTCAGCCTTTTCTCACGGTATGGGTGCTCCATCCCGCTGATCATTGGTGGCTTCCTTTGGACTTTTTGCAACAGGTCCATGTACTTTTTGTGCTGGGACCCCAGAGCTGGATGCAATGTTCCAGGTGGGTCTCACCAGAGCAGAGCAGAGCAGAGCAGAGCAGAGCAGAGCAGAGCAGAGCAGAGCAGAGGGGCAGAATCCCCTCCCTCCCCTGCTGCCCACGGGGCTCTGGATGCAGCCCAGGACACGTTTGGCTCTCTGGGCTGTGAGTGCCATGGCTGGGTCATGTCCAGCCTGTCGCCCCCAGCACCCCCAAGTCCTTCTGGGCAGGGCTGCTCTTGATCTGTTCATGCCCAGCCTGTGCTGATACCGGGGGTTCTCCCTACCCAGGTACAGCACCAGAACTTGGTCTTGTTAAATCTCATGAGATTCCTGTGGGCCCACTTCTCAAGCTTGTCCAGGTCCCTCTGGATGGCATCCCCTCCTTTAAATATGTGAGTTAGCTATGTAAAAGAATATCAATTTTCATGTAGAAATGTGAGTTTCCAAGAACATTAGATGTAGCCATTCAGTATTTTAGTCCTGTGATTATTATGCTTGACTGGAAACTTATACTGCCTGCAAAATGAGCAAACATGTAGAAGATGAGTCTTAAAATTAGCATACTAATAATATTAATGTTTATAACAATATAACCTGGACAGATAAAATATCTTTTTAGTGTAGGTCAATGAAAGAGAAACTTTGGTTTAAGAAAAAAATATTATTTCATGTAGGATCTTGCAATATCGACGGTGGTAACAAGTGTTTCTCCCAACATGACTTGCACCTTTCTGCGTGCTCTTCTGATAGAAATGCCTATTTCTGCAAGGTGCCAGAGTATATAATTCTTGATGAAGTGCCTTCCTGTGCACAAATAAACTGCATGATTTTTTTTTAGAGTTCTTAAAAGTGTTAATGGAATCCGAGTAATATTTTACTGAAAAGATTTCTCAACTACTCAGTAAAATGACATTTAAAAAGTGTGATAAAATTGTAAATTACTATTACAGTGAAAATGTAATATCACAAAATATTTAATTTTGAATTACCTTTTTATATTTACTCCAATCATTTTGCTAAAAAATAATTGCTAAGATTTTGCTAACAATTTCTCTCTGTTACATTTTTCCCCAAGTAATTGTAAGAAGTAATTAGTATTGATTCATATTGTACTACAGTACTTTTGCACTTTTCAGATAACACTCTGTTCCTCATGTTCTCAATTTCTGTCTCAGAGACATCTCTGCTAAACAACAGACTTTCTCACTCAAATCTGCAGTTCCTCTGATATACCATATCTGATATTAATCACAGTCATTAACCTATTTGATTGTATTTCTTCTGAGTACATTTACGCAGCAGGCAGATTTTTCTAACACGTAGATAAGAATGCAAATACCACATAATTTAAACCAGAGATCACATCACATTCAACCATGTTTTTCATTTAAATTTTGTGGTATATTTAAGTCACAGCAGAATATGATTAATTTAATCTTGGTCATTCTATTTCTACAGTAGGCTATGGATGAAAATTATAATCAGGTTTCACATTTAATAAGAAGTGATTGTTCCAGCTGGCTATTTTCATCTGGGGGAATGTTGCTTGAAGTATCTGCCAATTTGCTATACTTCTGCTACAAAATCATAGTGGTCCATAAGAAGTGCACACTGCATTAGGGCCAAATGTAGTAAAGGATTTAAAGGAAGCAAGACTAGGACAGAAGTTAGACGCTGAAGTTGTAAGCTATGGCTCTACTGTGAGTTGCTAGCTCTCTCTGGAGGTGTCTGAATCTCATAAACTGCTCTGTGATTTTGAAGTTTCCCAGTCATCCAGATTTCCCTTAGAGAGGCTCAATTTGTGTCCGTCTTTAGGGAGTGAGCCTAACACTCCCTAACATGATTTGCATCTTTTTAAAGTATTATTGTGTCAGACATTTTGACCTAAAGAACAACCAAAGCAAAAGCTGGTTTTGCAGCTCAGTGAATCAAGTTATAATTTTTAAGAGAAGAAAAGGAAAGAACCACCCACCCCCCCCCAACACACCCACACCCACACACCCACATCCACACACCGTACCAGCTAGACACACAGGTTCAATCTCACTCTCTTGCTGTACTTCACATTTCTATTAAAGCGATCAGAATACAAGCTGCCTGGGGAGGCAAGGCAGATATACCCCTTCTGCTGAAGATGTGCCACTGTGCAGAAGGAATTCAAGATTTATTCAGCCAGAAAGAGCTCACAAGAGTGTGATTCTCTAGCCCTATGAATAGGGCACTCATTTGTGAGGTAAGGGACCACAGCCCTGCTCGCAGGACCACTTCTGTATTTTATCCAATGACTACTTAATGGATGTGCAAGCCCAAGAGAGCAGGTAAGAAAGCAGATCTTCCACTCAGCAGATGAAGGCTGGCTTTTATGTTCTCTATGTAAGGATAATGAAGTGGTTTTTTTACCCCTTACATCCCCATGTGGAACGCTCACAGTTAGAACACAATATGGACAATAATAATTGTACGCAATAAGACACTTTTTAGTCTGCACAGGTTCAGACTCAAGTGTGAATCACATTATAAATAATAGAATCTAATAAAGCAAGATGGAGCAAAAGAAAACAGAGCTTCTGTCCTGCAGCAAGATCCTGCAAGCTTTTGTCTTAATAATTGTATACTAGTGCCTATATGTACTACCCAAAATATCTCCCCTGGAAACAGGACCTCTCTAGGGTGATTTTATGAAGCAGAACCTGAAAAATTGTGCTGTTTCATGTGAAAATTTGATTTATTATTTCTTTAATGTAGAATAAAAAAAGCCCAGCCCTTGCTAAGCTAAGAAAAAAATATATTCTGTAAAGTTGATAGTAGATGAGGCAAAAATCACTAGCACACTGCTAGGCTGGAAAAAAATACTAAAGGATGCAAAAAAAAATTGCTTTAGAGTTTGTTTGACAGGACATTCAGAGCAGGATCATTTCATGACTCTGTATTGCCTTGTACAGCTATCCAATCTGATTCAGAGTGACTCCCTCTCTGTTTTCCCTGAATACTGTGTTGAATGCCTGCCTACTGCTCTGAAGTGGAAGGGCAGAGAATGAAAGGTAGGCCTACTCTTTAAAGTGGAAAAGCAGAGAATGAAATCTAGCCATATGTGCCAAGCAAATGAGACTAGTCCATCACTGAGGTGTTCGTGTCTTTTTTTGTTTTCTTTCCTTCTCAGTCTCTCTTTGTCTTTTAGAAGATGCATTTATTTGAACATAATGTTCACTAACTAACAGAATTCATCTAACCAGATTGTTGCTGAACTCTGGCGGAAGAAGTCAGTGACTGAATATTTCCGGTTTATTACCGGGGGCAAAAGATAAGTTCCAGCAGGGGCTCTGGAGGGGCTATCAAAGCGTGTGTTTTCCATGGAATTAGCAGTCCTCTCTTGTGAAGGAGACAGCTGCTCTCACTCCAGGCTTTTCTATGCCTCAAAACTACACTCTTCACACTTTCTCTGAACTATCCCACACAGTTCAGAGAGGTGCATGTGCCAGATGTCTGTATTCCACCTACATCTCTCAGCAATTGACTTCTTGCATGGTCTGCAGCATGTGGGTTAAAGACGGTATCTCAGTGCCTGGACCTTTTTGTGATGTGGGATCCTTGTTAATCTTCTTGTTGGCATGTCCTTATTGATTCACTGTGTGTCCCAGCTCTGCAAAGACACTGTTAAGTGACTTGATTCAGTGTTTCCTGAATTGTAGGTGCATAGATTATAAAATCAAATGGTGCTGTCTAGTCCTCTCATTTGAGCCACTGAATAGGTAAGACACAAAAACTTCCTGCATTAAATTCTTGCTTAAACAGGAATTAGTCCAGTTACTTAAAAGAGCAGGCGAGGTCCCATATTCCGACAAAAGTTATGCAAAATAAATACTCCAAAACAAAAAATCTCAGGAAGTGATTGACATCAGCACAGGGAATTAAATCAAGCTGGGAAGATACGGCCACTTTCTGGAAATTCTCAAGAAAATTTCCACATCTACAATAAAGGAATATTTATATATATTGAAAGGAATGACATGATAAAATACCAGTCATAAAATATCAACACATGTGAAATGATGATTGCTTTGAAGAAAAAAGTAGCCTGATCACAAACAAGGATGGTTGACAGCTGGACTTGATGACCTTAGGGATCTTTTCCATACTTAACAGTTCTATGATTATATGAAGGATGAAACATAGCTGTTCATGAGAAAATTTAACTTGCCTACTTTTCTGGTCAGAGTGGCAAAATAGAAGCCATGAGATTTTAGTGTCAGTCTTTTGCATGGTCTCTTTACAACTAGTTACAACAGCACTAAATCTGTAGAGCAAATTCAGCCCATTAAAAACTAGTTTATTCACTGGCCTAAAACTGAAATAATTCTTTTTGCCTACACATTGATTTCCCATAATACTACTTGATGCACACCTCTGGTATGTTAGCTGCTGCCATTTCAAAATGTTAAAAGCAATATGTATTTCAGACACTTGATTTATAGCATAGCCAAAGTTTCAGTGAGATGCACTTTCCATTGTTCACGGCAGCTCTGCCTTCAAGCACCTGGCAGAACATAGCCTGTGGGAGGGAGGGAGGATCTGGTATGCAGAGCATGAACATGTCTATTAGTATAACAATAGAAAATTGTTCCTAGCAAGTTTATTTCAATAGCACTGGAAATTGTGTGTGCATGTGCATGTGTGTGTGTGTCTTTATCATGAAGGAACAGTTGGATGCATTTGAAGAGCAGTTTTAAAAGGTGCGATGAAGAACTTAACTTTCAAACAGGAAAAACTGTTGAAGAAAATCTGCCAAAGAAAATCTATCTCCAAAATTCTTACGACCTAAAACTAGGCTTGATAGCTGGGACTTGTCAGAAGAAAAGTCTGCATGCACATTGTAAGCAAGCATCCTAAAGAAGTCACCTAATGTTCCAAAATCCTGTCTGGGCACATGTCTCAGAGCATGGAGGGCATTTTCAAGCTCTCCTCTGGGTCCTTTCTTCCAAGAGCCTGATAGAGTGTGAGCCCTGGTTTACCATTAGCAGATATGCTAATACAGTTTGCCGCTGTCTGAGGGAAAATTGAAGTATTTCTCACTCCCCCTTTCTCAACTCCTTCTGACTCCTACAAACAGCTAAGCCATTGCTGTAATGATTGGGGATGGCCAGCAGAAAGTGAAACTGCATTCCTCTCTGAGCCACAGGGAATGGAAGAGCAGTGCAGTAAGTTAGGCTCAGGTGTCCAAAGGTGCTCTCCTGCTCCAACACTGCAGACCTGCAGACCTGTGAAAGCAGGGTTGTGCCTGCACACTGCATGCTCTGTGAAGAAAAACTGTGATAACCAGCTCAGCAAAACAGAAAATAACATTTCAGGAAGCCCCACCACACAATCACACGGCTCACGTGGACAGTCCTTTCTTTGTTGTTTGGGGAGGTACCATAAAACAGGACATAACCTAGCTCCATTCCTGCTCAGATTTAATATTCTAGAAAACTGAAGAGTTATTTGTTATGTTAGGCAGTTTTCATTCTTCATGAAGCACAAGATGTAAGCAGAGCTCCATTAATATTAATGTACATGTACTTAGAAATGAAAAACATATACTGAATGATTACCAACATCATTAGGCAACCAGCAATTTCCTTATTGAGAAAGAATGGTAATGAGGCTCTTATTAGATCTCAAACACCACCAGAAATACTTGTGGTGTATATCCTTCATGTTCACAGGAGAGCTGGCAGGTACCTGAGCCTACAGTTCCGTATGCTTCCTGCAAAAACATCGGTTGCAACAATGCAATATATTGCTTATGTGGGTGCCAAGTTTTAATTGAAATGTTGTGAAAAATTTCACTGCCTAGGTCAGACATTATTTTCTGGTTAAGGAGGGTTCAAGTCAGTCTCTTAAAAATAACCTCCTGATTTTTTTAGTGTCCAATGATCTGTTCCTGGAAATTGATTTACCACAGATATGAACTGCTTACTCTAGGTTGACCTCTGCCAAAATTGTCAAGACACAAGTTCATTTACAGACATTGGCTAAAAGTGCATTTATTAAACTGGGTTCCATTTTATTTGTGTGAAAATAGGCCTTACCAAATCAATAAGACAGGAAGCCTTCATTTTATTGCTTTAGACTAGAGACTTAAAGGTCAAATAATATAAACAGAGTTAGGCACATGGCAAAGAAAGCAGTAAATGCTAGAAACTCCAAGACCGATAATCTTAGTGGCCTTTCATGGGAGGAAAAATATCAAAGGCATCTTTGTATCTTCTCTTCCCAAACAATAAAAATGTTCAACAATGCAATGAGTTTGCATATAAAACATTTACAGAGCCAGTGTACTTTTATGAACATATAAATTAAAGGGAAGATTTCAATTTCTATGTTGTTTAACAGGCAGATTGTAAATTATGCAATTCCTTGAATAAACTGTGTGTGTGAGTAGAATTAAAATAGAAGCTGTAAGTCTATAAGATATCTTTGTGAAGTAGCTGTAGCCTTAAGAATTCAGTGCATCAAAGGATTTTCTAATACATGGTTTGAATCTTTTTTTTATATACTTACAATAGACCTGTTAAATATCTACGGTGTTGTACATGTACTCAGCAACAAAATTATTTCAAATTACATGAGTTTCCATGTAACAAAACTACATTTTACTAACTACACAGTATTTGGTAAATTAAGGTTATTTCTAAATGGTAACTTTTTGCAGCCCCAAGAAACGAAATATGTAATTGAAATCTTTTGATAACAATACTAAAGTAGAAAGAAATATACCAGACTAACTATGCAGAATCACTAAGAGTCACACAAAATAAACTGGACAGAAAATTATATTTATTATCCAGTGTTCCTGTTTGTTTACTGAAGAACACTTTGGGAAAGTAAACAAGTAGATTCATGAGGAAAAGCTAATCATATTTTTTAATGCAATATATATTAAATAATGTATATTATATATTATATATATACTATATATTACATATTATATTCCCATAAAATAAATGTTTTGTATATTGAAACATCATATTATTCCTGCTGGTATTCAAAGAAAATATAATTCTGACTTCCACAATTACCAAACACAGATAAACCGCCTTCATCATTTAATTCACGTAATTTGATGAAATTTAAGACAAAGACTCAAATTGCTATTTTTAATAAAATGTCAAGACAATTCTAAAGCTTTCAATCAGAAACTGAAATTATTTTCAAGGGAATTTTTCCCTCCAAGTAAAGTTTTCAAGTGCAATACTTTATGGGTATAAAGATATTACTTTTTTAGAAATAGAGACACAGAAAGAAAGAGAGGGAGAGAGACAGAGAGAGACAAAGAATGTGGCTAATTAAGCAGCTTAATGATTTTGCTTCATAGTTTTTTTCACAAGATTTATATATATAATGTAAAGTATAATCATTGCAGATCCAAATGCTTCTACCTTTCAAAGCAAGATTGCCGTGTTCATCTGAGCTGCATCTATGTCATTACAGCCTTTCTACTCCATGTTTTACCAAACTTGTCCAGACTGGGTACATTCCATAATCCTCTGGCATATTGCAAGCAGGAAATTACAAGGTCACAGTAAATCCAAACTGTCCTGGCTGTTTTTGCATTTTATCTGCTGTTGTCAAATCTCTTCTGGGGCATCCGCATTTTAATCTCTACCCTCTGCAGTAGAAGATGCTCCTGTCTGACAGTTCAGCATCCTTTCCTGACACATCTCTTTCTGTCAAAGCACTGCGTCCCTTAAAGAACACTGTCAAGCATCACAAGCACTAGAGGTGGACCTTGGCCCTTGCAGGCTACTAAGGACTGTAAGCTGTTGTGGCTAATAGCCAGGCAGAGGTCTTTGAGCAATTCACACCATGTCATGAATTAGTGTTTTAACGTCCCTTAAAGATTGCAGGGGATCGCCCGAAGTGGGGAGCTGAACAGGGAAGAACAGCAACACTTATTTATACTGATCCCAAAACCACCAGCCATCAAGCCTGACACTATTGTTGGATGATAGAGGGAAAGGGCTCCTTGTGCAGGGGTGATCCTTGTCCTTAAAAGCATTCAGACCCATTTCTTGCTCTAAATTCCACAGCCAGCATTTACTCCATCTGGTCTTTTAACATAACACTTGTGGCCATCTGTCCATGAAGTAGTTACACAAAAATAACTTCATGGTTTTTGCCTCCAGGGATGTGGCAGAGGTCCCCTTCTACAGGATCCTTTCAAGTTTAAACACAGAAGAGGACTGAAGATCAGGTCAGGGGAAAGTATTTTCTTAATGCCTTGAATTTGCTCTTTGTTGCAATTTTATCATGAACAGTTGGGATCTCTGTGGAAATTTGCTGGAATTTTAATAGAAAGAATAATTCAGTCCCTCATTTTACAGTGAGCAATCTTGAAAACATTATTCTGTCATTGGACAGTTAGAATGTGCAAATTTCTGTAATTCTGTAAATGCTAACTTCAGTTACAAGGACTCAGTGGAAAGGTACCTGTTGGGGCACCAAACATTCCTCCTTGCTGGCAAATTTCAAAGCGTGTTTTATATCAAATAACCTTCCTCTCAATAATCCTTGAGAACTGGCATAACAATCAAACTTACTGTTCTTAGACTGCTTTATTTTTTGCACAGTACTGCAAAGAAATGGTGGCATAGTGCAGTACAATGCAGAAGAAGCTTTGATCACCCAGTGAAGACTGGGAGAAAACAGGCCGGTACTACATCCCCAATCCTAAAGGGAATTAGCTCAACCTTAAGCCACTATTTCAGTCATATCCATGTTTCTCGAGGTGAGACAGATACTGCCTTCAACCACAGTACAAGTGTGGATGTGCAGTGCATGCAGTCGAGGAAATGAAGTTTGGGTGCAGATTTGTAGTTAAGAACATTGGGTCAATTAGATGTACTTACTGCAGCTTTGACTTGGTAATAGTTGAAAGCCAACTGCCCCTTTATCAAAGAACTGTAGCCTCAGGATGCAAAGCACCTGCCTGCTACACTCAAATATGCTTCACTATCTATGCTTTGCCAGCCTTCCTGCAGCCAGGACAAGACCAATATAAAAACTTCACGTTATTATAAACTTTGACCTGGTTATGTATCCTTGCTTAATGTAGACCAAACCTGTGATACTATATGATCTGTTACAGAATGGTCCGTGTATTATCAGTCATCAGAATATGGCTTCTCCAAGATCCATATCTGCTCTATGACAACTCATTAATCCAAGCTTGTATGCAAAATAATTGCCTTTGCAAAGCTGGACTAATTCCATCAGGCCTTCTGGGAAAAAAAAAATTTTCATCAGGAAAAGGGCTGACAGAACCTAANAACCTAAGCCTTGTTACAACAAATTAAGATTCTGAAAATCGGTTATTATCAAATATTTTGCTTTCCAAACCAAGCTTCAGCTGATAATTAAAAACGCAAAAAGGCTTTCCCTTGTGCCCATGGTTCACATATAATTTTTTTACACAAGGTAGGGCCTTAGTTGTTCTTTTCCAAAGGATTTTTATTGTGGTTCTGAATTGGCACTCTTCAGTTTTCATTTGGCTTTTTTATCCCTGGAATAATAGTTTTAAATGCAAATCAAGTGGGCTCTGCTCTTGTGTGATCCTGAGCAGATGCCAGCTGTTTACAGGCACAGGTTGTTTGTGGCAAATGCATGTAAACCATTCTTCAGAGTACATTTACTTTAGACCTTATGGGAGATGAACAGCTTACAAGATGTTAATCAAAGTAGAACTAACTGTCCTTTGCTTTGTCAGCTGCTTCTCTGGGGTTCTGCCATTGAAAATCCTTTCCTATTTTATTGGAAAATAAATGGCAGTTATGTCTTTCTTGCTGGCCTTCTTTCAGAGGATAAGTTCCTTTTTTCCAACTGTAGGTTGACTTGAACAGCTAAATGTTACCTATGCAATGGCACTTAGGTTGTGGTCTACTTGTCATAGGCACTTGAAGGTAATTCAATTATTTATTACTTCTGTGCTTTCTTCTCTCTACTAGGCAGTGAACATGGAGAAGAAGTATAATTTTATTCCCTCTGTGAAAGGAAAAGTTACAATGAAATGTTAGATTGACAGATAAAATCTTTGGTCTTAAGAAATTCAGATTTTATTCTAAGGCCAACTTTCTAGACAAAGTATATTCAAATGAATAATCATCAAGCAGTCAAGCCCTCTAAATGTGAAATATTGAGAAACAATTATGTGGTGTTATACAGAAAACTAGTTTTTTTCCTCTCTTTGTCCAGTCATTGTTGCTAATTTTACTTCTTGTACAAATCATATACAATTAAACAAAAATACTGCAAGCCTACATCTAAGTGTCAGGATTTTTAGAAGTGCTAGAATTCTAGTTCATAGAATATTTTTTCAGCAGCCATACACTGTCATTTTTCAAATGCTATTTTAGTGAGTTTTATTTCAGGACATATATAGATAAAAATTGCGATATAAAAGATTGTGTGTACGCATATGTGTGTGTGTGTGTGCATGCACAAGTCTGTGAGTAAGAAAAGCGAAAAAGAGTAAATAAAAGGAGAGAGTCATACATTTAAGCATAAAGTCTGAGAAAAAAATGAAGCAAAAATATTTTAAGGAACACAAGCATTTTCTTTAAAATACCACAATAAGTTTGATAATCAATTTTAATACCAATTTTGACTTCCAGACATTTATCAACAGAAGTGCTTCCATTAGCTAAATCTCTTCTCATGGGATTCATGCCAGGAGGTATTTCTAGTACTGGTTATCAGCATGTCTTTTGGTGCACTGAAGAGAAGTGAAGCTCTCTTCCTCCACACCCAAGGTTTCTGTCCTTTGTATTCTAGTACCTGATGTGTGGGTGGAAGTTTCAAAATTTTCCAGCGCTGCAGGAACTAAATTATATTTAGAACAAGGAATACTGAGCCTATGAACTCAATGTTGAAACCAAGATGAAAAAAAAAGGAATCACACAAATGAGTATTTGAAAGTTTGGTTGCATTTCTTTCTAGAGGTAGTCAAGCATAAAACACTTTTGTCTGAAGTAGTAAATTCTCTGTGGAGTCATTACTAGGCAATGAGCATTATCTATTCGTTGTCTGAAGAACTGTCTCTATAATACAGCAAAAAAGTTACAAAGTGTTCTTCAGTGGAAGATCCTGATTTTCCCCAGAAGATGTATTTTAATTCGGAAAACAAACTACAGAAACATTCAAAGTTATCAGCTAAGCAGTAATTATCTCCATAAAATCTTCAAGAATATTTAATAATAAGTACCCTCATAAGAAAGATTTCAATATCCCACTTTCAGCTCTATATCATCATGGGAAAACAAATTTAGGTAGCAACACAACAAATTTTAAGACTAGAGAATAAATCTATGAACTAAGACAAACTGAATAAATCTATGTATTTGGAGGGGAATATCCTCCTCCAAAGAGCCAGTGTCTGAAATACTAAAATGCAGGTGTCAGGTTTTAGAAGCAAGTAAATGATCTGTAAATGTTCTTATAAGGGATCTGTTGGGTTTTTTAAGGGAGCAGAGCATGTAAGAACATGTTTACCTGTATTCATATGGTCAGTACCACAGAAATTCATGATGAAATGGTTCACAGGACTGTTCGGTGCCTTACAGAAGTGTACCGTGTGAAGTCATTAAGTTAATATGCAGTCTCAAGTACCTTCAACAGGTTAGTGATAACTCATAGCACATATCTTTCTACAGTGTCAGACATCACAAAAATCTCACTTAAACAACTTTGAGGAAAGCAGAGGTACAGCCTGGCTGGTAATTAAGATACAAGACACTTGGGTGTCATTAAAAGCACCGGGAGGCTGAAGAGCTATTCGTGGTACACATTCATCATCAGGAGTGTTGGAAAGTTACCATGACTTTGCTAACTTACAGTGGATAAAGACAGAAGGGAATGAAAAAGATTTATTGAGCAGTAAAGATTAATTCCAAGTCATTTCCAGTGAGGAACTCCAGCAGCAACTCTTTTCAACACACATGAAAAAATCATGCATGTCTTCATAACCTCTAGATGCAGTTGCAGTAAGAGATGTATTCTTCAGTGATTGCAAAAATTATTTCATGCTTTTATGAAACAGCTTTAATATAGTGTATATGTTAAGGACCTACATTCTGAGATTTGCATAGAAAGATTAGTGTGCTTCCATCTGAAATACAGTATTCAATGCATTTATGTGCTTTCATTTAAAAAAATACATATAACATGTATTATATACTGTACATACTTTACATATATTTTTACATTCCATGTTTAGAAAACAATATATAGTATAAACAATTGCAATCACACATTAACATAAATTATTATGATTAGCATTATGAAAATCAGCTGCACATATAAATACATGAAGATAATGTAAATATGTAGAGTATTAATTGCTTATTAGAACTTGTATGCACATCCCAATATCTTTACACATACATACTACTTAAATATTGTTGATGTTTACAAATATCTGTGACATAACTGAACATGCAAAGCAGTTGTACAACAATTTTGGGGAGGGGTTGTTTCTTTATCTTGTATTTTCTTACGAATGGATCTCAGCTGCTCCCTTCCTCGATTTTACTCTGAGGCAATAAATAATTCAGTGTGCTAATTTGACAGATGACTCTCCAGGAGCCTCCTACCATTACTAGCACCATTAGGCCATAATATGCATGATGGGCATAGACCATTCAGCAAATGTCCTTCACTTGTTTACCCCTAAAGAGCTGTGCTCTGCGCAATTAACTAATGAAGCATTATGAGCCTTTTTTTCCCTTTCCCTGCTATTTCAATATATCAATGCAGATTGTCTAAAGGCAAAATATATTTTGTTTTCTTTTGATAAACGAGTATTTATGTGGAAGCTGTAAACTTGCCTTAAGTTCCACCCCTGTAAATAAAGACAAAATAATAAGATGCTGAAAAAGAATTTTTTTTTTTTTTAATAATTTACATAGCACACATATAAGCATTGCATCGTATAGAGATGACAGAAAAATCTGAAGTTAGCTTCAGTATTATGTCAACAGAGAAATAGTGAGTGTATAATTCAGGGTTTTGTGCTGCCTTTGTGCTGGTTGTATTCTGGATAGCTGCAAGAATCAAAAGGGGATCATATTAAAATTGTGAAAAGCAATCAGGAATAAATAACAGTCATGAAGTATGCATATAAGATGAATACCAGTATTATGAGGCATATTTTAATCCTGTATATACATCACAGCAGCCACATTGTGTTACATATGTTTGTAGAAAGATAAGAAAGAAGAAAATGTGTAAGGATAAATAAAAGAAAAAAAATTAAAGATAAAGCTATGAGAGCACCTATTTTTGTTGATCATCTTATGGTATTGTAGTTTTTCTTCCTTGGCAGATATTAGAGCCACTCTCAGTCCAGCAGAAATGTGGTTATGCACAAATAAATCCACAAGAAAATCTTCCAAACTGTTTTGTATTTTTCCATAATATATGTGGTTCAATGCATCATGAAAGATATTTAAAACTGTGTTTTTCTCTTAAAGAAAATTTTTGTCTCTCTATAAGTTTCTTTTTACTTTAATGTCTCCGGTTCCTCACCTGTATATGTAAAGTTGCTCCTCCCCTTTACCCTTCTTGCTCCTCCTTTCCATAGCACATACCATCCTTCATTTCTGCCCTTCAAAAGAGACTCTACTTTCTATGGAGAGATAATTTTGTGATATACTCTGAAGTTTTTGGGGGTTCTACGTTTTTTTATAACAAAATATTAATATTGGAAATTAAATGTGACAATTTTCCTCATATGCTCTGTAAAACAGTTTTCATTTTCTGTTCAAATCTGTTTGTTTATTCACTCACGTGCCACTATCTCTTAGCTTCCATGAAAAAATCTAACTTCTTGCTGTTCTAAATAAGCTTTGTTACTGGTTCCTATTCCCAAGACACTCTTTCCATTTTACACATAGCCATTATTGGATGAAAAATGTTGTGCCTTGGCTAGTATGCTATCAGGATGGAGAAGATGATATACGAGGTATACCAGGAAACTGGAGTGCTGCACGGGAGGATCCAGCCAGATTCACTTGCACAAATTCCTTTCTGGTCAGAGTGCAGAGAAACAGGAGATAAGTCCTATACCCTTCCCAGTACCCAGGTTTATCTGCCTATCACTAGCATAAAAACTACGCAAACAGTTCTTGTGGGATCCTAAGCAGATTTGCTCTCCGTTTTTGTTGTTCTGTCAATCTGATCAGTGAGGAATAGCACCAGAGGAAAGCAGGTGAGCTCGACTCCAGTGAGGCATCCAGTCCCTTGCAACAGAAGGAAAAGTGCACTCATCCTCCTCCTGGGGATGACCAGGCACACAAATCCTACATTTTTCAAGGAGCTATCATAAAGAAGGATTAGCAAATTAAAGTTTGTTATGTGTTCAAGTGCTCTAGTAATGAGAACTATGCAGAAGATTGGCACATATTAAAGTTTTTCCCCTATGTACTCCAACTTTTGAATGCATATCTGCACTGATCCTCCTTAATCCTCAAAAACTACTAATTTTCAAAGTATTTGTTCATTTATAGTATTCACAACCATAAATAAATCTTCTCATTTCTTTTTAAGGAATGTACCAGTAGTCCACTAGAAATTCTTATTCTCAGAATCAATAGAGTTTACAGTTGATGCAAAGTGCTCTTATGGGAGATATACACAAATGCTTGTAAGTGCTAAGTATTAATCACATAAGTGATTAGAAAATATGCAAATAAACATGCTCATACAAAATTTCCATACAAATTACTCTCAGTAGCCTGTGGCCTTGAGTAACATTTTTAAAACCTTGATTAAATTATTAATATATAATTTTTTTTAAAGTTAGACATTATTATAATTATTTTTATAAGAAAAGGTAGGTTCAATGAAACTTTCCATCTTAGGTTAAACGAGCTCTGTGCCTCAAATGCAACATACCATGGCAGGCACACAGTAATATACCTGAGGCACAGGGAATGATGAAAAAAAGCAAATAATTGGCATTGAAAACAAGGGTTATACGGTTGTAGTGTGTGCCCTATTGTGCCAAACAATGGTATTAGCACCCCCTTAGCCTCATGGTAAGCAACGGACATGTGGCTGTAGAAAGAAGAAACTTCTCTCATCCCACTTTCTCCCAGTGGTGCTTTGTTGGCTCACAGCAAGGGTCTGGCTTTGTGTCCTGATCCCACTTTAAGAGGAAGTCCCGCTCAATTCAATTTGCCTTTCCGCCTTTTAGTAATGAGAAAACATACATGTGAGCAAACCCCATGATAATGCAGAACAGATGGGCAGATTTTTGTCTAATTAGATTCTGGACAGCTTGTTTGCTTGTAGTAAATGTGCGTATATTCAGAGATTTCACACTTATTATAGAGACAACAGATTAGCCAAAGACAAGGACAGAACACTTTTGGCTGTTTTTTTCCTGCTTAGCATAGGTGTAGGTCTACTAAAGAGCTACTAAAGATTGGTCTACTAAAGATCTACTAACGATTGGTAAAATCTTCAAGTTTAATTGAATTGCTTGTTGTTATCACACTCTTCTTGGATTGAATGGTCTGCATTTTGATCCTAAAACACAATGCACCATTAGAAAAACTTTTCTTTTTGAACAGCCCGCTAGTAAAATAAAGGTTTCCAAAATTTGTGCCACATATATTGCAAGGGTTTGACGATTCATTTCAATACTGTACAAAACCAATGATTCGAAAGGACATTTTGTAAGTCACTTATAGCTATTCTCTTAATACATATTTACTAGTGTGCATTTTTTGTTCCGTTAGTATCCTCAAAGCATTTTGAAAGTTTTCTAACAAAGCATTGAATTGCTTTTGGAGGAAAATCTTCCTTGTCTGTGGTGTCATATTGCCTTATGAACAGAAAGCACAAAGTGCAATTTATGCAAAATAATATTGCAAGACAGAAAATATACTGTATCCAAGGAAATATATGGTACGGCATTCCCATTGAGCCTAATAAGGTTTCCCTACTTGTTAGTTGTTCACCTAGAATATGTGTTGCAATTACATTAAAATGTATGTTAAGACAAAAAGAAAAAAAGGAATTGCTATTTTTACATGTACTGTGCTATATATGAGCCTAATTTCCATTCCTTATTCATCTACAAATGACTTTCATCTTTAAGTTGAGACTAGAGCAAACATACAAGATATTTCCAATATTAATAATGCAATTAAAATATAATTCAAATAATAGTGGTGTATAGCTGTCCATCATCCTCATGAGTCATCTCTTAAGAGCATCACAAATGGGTTCATCCTGTTTTCCCTTCACTTCATGGTCTAGATGTGGCGTGGTGATGAGATGAGACTAGCCCTTTTGACATGGATATATTGATGCCATTCATCTGTGCATCCTGTTTTTCACAGGTGTAACAGCTAGCACAACACCCACCACCCTATTTCTGTTTAGCTCAGAATCAAGCTGTGTAAAACTGAAGTAATGCTGGTCAGGTTGGAAGGGTTGCTTTGAAACAGAAACTGTTTTCATTTACCTTTCTCTCACTCATAAGTGTTACTCCGTTACAATAAGAGAACTGCACTTCCCATATGCCAAGTATTCTCTGCATAGGTGTAAGGAACAGTGTTCTGGTTAGTGCTTGGATTATGGCTCTCTTCTTGTCTTGGTTCCTCAGGTTTCCTCAGTGAAGGACCTTGACGGGCCAGGTGGGTGGGCTGCATGTGCCCAATCTTCTAAGGTCTGTAACAGACAGCTGGTGAGTCTGCTGAACACCCTTGGAACCAGTCAGGGGGGTCATGCATCCTTTCCAAAGCACCATAACACAGCTTTTTATCCCATTCCCTAATATCTTCTTTTGAAGAAGAATATTCCACACAGTGGGAGTATTATTTCTCTTATTATTATAATAATGTTTATCATTCTAAAAGAGGTAATTTTAGTATAGCACTGATAGGAAAGACACTCATAGTTGATTTCTAGTGCATCAGAGATTAGATCTGGAAGTTATGCTGAGAGACAAAAGAGATAGCAAAAAATCAGGAATTAGGAAGATATTAGAGAATAAAACACCAAAATATTGGATACTGTGGTATTATCACTAGCCAAAGCAGGGACCTCTAATGAATTGTAAAATTTTATTATCTTCCACAGAGGGGTTGCTCTAGATTAATTAATGAAGCTGTATTTTACTCAGAACAGGTCTGATTTATATCCTTCTGTGAATTGTTCAGCTTGAACAAATTTACTCCTGACTTAACGATTAAAGTGTATTTTTAATCACCTTTTTTAATAGGTCATCAAAATGAACTTTCTAAGCATTTTCCCCTTTTATGTATTTTATTTATTTTAGTTACTATATCTTCTTTTCTTGTGCACTTTGCATTTAATATTAGTTGATTTGGATAAGTCTCATGAGAAAACTCTTCTTGTACTTTGTGTACATGCTTATTTTCTGCTTTACCCACATGTGACAAAACAAGTTACACTTACTTGCTTTTCAGAACCTAGAGATTTAATTACATTTGAGCTTTTTTATTCCTTTAGGATGGTGTTATCAATGCTCGAGTGACCTGAACATATTACTGCCTGGGTCTTAAATTTTACACTATATTTTTGACTTGCTTAGTTTTTATATTATTAAACATTCTGCTCTAAATCTGTTGCTCTTTCAAGTAGTCAGAACGTGTCCCCTTCTTCCCATTATAACTGGTCTGGGACTTCACTAGATCAAGCAGGAGCCTTGTGCTGCTGCCATCACAATCATACTGCCTTTGTGGAAAGAATGTGTAATTCAGGAACAAACACAGCCTAGCTCTGAGCTTGGGGAAAATACAAACTGCACTGAGACAAATGCGTGAGCACGAGCTACACGAACTCAAAAATGCTGGAGAAGGAAAGAAGTAATCAGGAGCTGAATTATAGAGTCCTTAACTGAGCAGCCTCAGCTGCAGCTAGTTTCAAATGAGAGAAGGTGCTAAAACATTGAATGCTTGGGAAACTGTAGAATCATGACAGGTCAATTAATAAATAATAAAAAAAACCAAGTCCTGATATACTATGAATGAATCCATGTTTTTTTCGTCACAGAATAAGCCTGGTTCAGATAGAAAGGCAAATGAGCCCTGGTCTTAGCATAAGAAAGCCTGACACAGAATAAACTCATTTACAACAGGAGGCTCTGGAGTTTCTTTTGGAAATAATCAACCCAAGTTTTAACTAACAACACAGTATTTGTCCTCTGGATCTTATGACAACTGAAGCATGTGGGAATACTACAGATTTAGAGGAGCAGAGACACAAAAGGAAAAATACAGTATATTTGTCAACTATACTACTAGTGAACATGTAGTCAAATATAGAGGGTTGTAACTTGCTTCTGGATGGTGCAGCTTTATATAATTGTATCTCACATTAATCTTATTTTATTTTACTGCCCACAATTAGGAAATTTGAAGCCTTAAACATGTGAAATTAAAACCATGGATGATTTCTTAATTGTGAAACTCCTCAGTACTCAATTAGCATCGCTCTTCTTTCCCCTAACAACAATGTAATACTGTACTAATGAAAAACAGGGCCTCTTTATTTGCTATGGCCTTGGGGTCAATTATCAATTTATCATTGTGTCCTGCAGGTTTAAAATAAAATAGTCTGTGCAGTGTAACCATTGTACAAAATTGACATTAAGTAGATTCTGCAAGTATGGACTTAATAAAAAATACAAAGAGTGCTGCCTAAAAGGGTTCTACTCCTATAAATTCTATTAGGTTGCCTTTAATATAGGACAGTAGGAAACTGTAAAACTAATTTAAAGGTTTTTTTTTTTCTTTTACTATCTTTGTGTATTCTATATGACAATAATCAAGAGAGAGCTAAATTAAAAATAGCTTTGATTGTGTTTTGAAGATTTGTTATGATTGCAAACTTAGCTTTGGTAATAAAAATGTTGCTGTTGCTCTTAACAAATGAAGAATTTAGAGTCTTTATCTTATAACTGTCAAATACTGCTATAAATTAATGAATTCATAAGTCAATGAAAATTTACTTAGATATGTAAAGCATTAAAACTATCTTATTTAAATTAGACAACCAGAAAACAATTAATTGGAAATCAAGTTTATTATTTAAGCATACACCTGGTTAGGTAGCTCATTTTCTGCTCACTTACTGCAAAAGCTCCATCCCTTTAAATTCCAGAATTACCTTTTGTTCAACTCTGTTCTGGGGAGGTGAATAGACATATGCTAATACAAGGGCAAATAATACAAATGAAAAATTCAGTATGTTCCTTGTTCCCATCACTTTGGTGCCACTTTCACAAAGAGTTTTTCCAGGAATTATGTTTCAGTCATGTTGGGCAACACTGAATATTTGTGGGACTTCTCTCTTAACTGTGACATCAAATCTGAGGTCCTATATTTCTTCATCTAGGTTATTTCTCTGTATTTTCATCCAAAATTTTTATTATCTTTGGGAAGAAGCTCTGGGAAGAAGAACGTAATTTCAGCCTCCTAAATCTTAGGCTTTCCCTCTTGTTTCCCAAGGCCCCAGCAAAACCTGATCATCACCTTGGAGAAGATAAGCACTATGATGTTTGGCTCAGGATGAAACCTTTAGACCTGACCCCAGCAGAAATCGCCCTCCGCTCTTTTCCTCTATTGAGAAACCACTGCCATACAATCCCACTTGTCTTCACACACTTGCATTAAGTACTCAGGTAGTCATGCACAGACAGCTGTTGTAGTGTTAGTCCAGCTTTGCCGCCAGTGTGATTGCCACTGTGTCTCTCTGCTGCACACTGAGCCGTACACTGGTGACAGTGTTTTTGTGTGAGAGTTGGGGCTACTCTCACAACTCTCTCAGAGTTGAAAGACAGAAAGTAATAGAACTCTGTCATGTCTTTCCCTTTCTTACTTTTAATCTTGGAGCCAACTTTAATTAATTCTGCTTTCCTCCTACTCTCCTGAGACTCTTTTCCTCTATTATGCTATGGCTAGCTCTAAATAAACTCAATAACAGCCACACATGCACAAGGAGGTGATGGAAGACAGACAATGCTGAGAAACAGTTTTTCACACCAGACAGGTTTTCCCACCATACTCTCATAGATCTAGTTCAAGCCTCTTGTGGCAACAAGAGCTTGAAGTGTATATCAATATTTTCATTCCTGAAACTAAACCAGCAAATATCACAAGAGGAGAGTAATTTTTCAACTGGCGCCTTCTTCTGTGGCAGCACACAGGGTGGCATGGCTGAGATACAGCCTGTTTAATTGATTAGTGCACTTGAGAGAGGGCTGGGTATGGTCCAGTACAGATCATTCTAAACATTGATAAATTACCACCTTTGTGTGAAACAGTTGAGGTGGGACCACTGCCCTTTGACAAACCAGAAAATGAAATGATTACTATTGGATTCTATTGACTTGTCTGGTTAGAGCAGTTGTGCTTCTTCCCAAAGGTTAATTGGACTTGAACTCAAGAAATTAAGGGGTCAGCTAAGGTCACAGTGACAGCAGGCAAACTTTTAACTTAGCACTAATAATATTTGTCAGGGAAAGGACATGCTGGAGTTCTTTAGACATGACTGCTCAGGGATTTACTATAAAAAAAAATTCTTTGTCTACATTATTATAGAAGCTGTAGGTCTATGTGGTAATAATGGTCATTAACATTCTAATTTTCATCAGATACTGTAGCTCAAAGATCAAGACTATGACTCTAGGCTCAAGAAAATTGAGCCAAACTTGCACAGTTATAACAATGAGGATCACAAAAAAATTATTTTAGAAATGTTAAGAAATTCAATGCAAGATGTTCTAGAAAAACACTCTGTGACTATGGTGTCTGTGGCAAAATTCTAAAACTCTTTACTTTGGGAATTCTTATATTAACTTCATTATGGTCTTGATTTTGTGTGTTTGATTCTTTCTGATTGTGTAAAGGCAGATTAAGAGTATTTATAGAAATTCACTAATGTTTTGTTCGTAATAAACCCCAAAACCCAACAACCCAGCATTAGTTAGGAGAGGATTGAGCTCTGTGTTATGTAAGAAGGAAAGAACTCCAGAATATCTTCAGTATCTTCTAGTTGTTGTAAAAATTGGGCTGACCACATGTTCTTTCATATTCTTGAAAGACCTCAGCAGGTTGGAGAAATGGGCAAAGAACAATCTGAAATGCAACAGAGGCAAATGTAGGGTCCTGCACATGGAGAGGAACAACCCCAGGCACCAGCATAGGCTGGGTGCTGACCTGCTTGAAAGCAGCTCTGCAGAGAAGGACTTGGGGGTCCTGGTGGTCAACAAGCTGTCCCGGAGCCAGTAGTGTGTCCTTGGGGCCAAAACAGCTTGGGATGCATCAGGAAGAGCATCGCCAACAGGCTGAGGGAGGGGATCCTGCCCCTCTGCTCAGCCCTGGTGAGGCACATCTGGAGTGCTGTGCCCAGTTCTGGGCTCTCCAGTATGAGAGAGACATGGAGCTCCTGGAGCAGGTCCAGTGGAGGGCAACAAAGATGATCAAGGGGCTGGAGCACGTCTCATATGAGGAAAGGCTGCGGGAGCTGGGCCAATTCAGCCTTGAGAAGAGACTGCTGAGAAGGGACATCATCTCTGTCTATAAGTATCTGAAGGGATGGAATCACTTTTGTGATTCTGTGACATTAGCATAGTTTTTTAATAATATTACTAACATATGATTCCACACTGATATCTCTCACTGTTGGTGTATATAAATGGGATATATGCACATACAGAGAGATACACTTCTTTTTCAGAAGACACTGTGCATTTTTTATATTTAAAGATAAATAAGTATTAATGTATTAATATTTAGTGAAAAGTCAGAATTATACTCGGATGTGATATGCATTAATTTTAGTTTATCAGGTTAATGGCCCAGATAATTTACTTGATCAGATTTATCCTTAGTACAAAGAGAAGAGAGTAGAACTCAGTTTTCTGGTCTTCCCATGCTGGAATTTGTTAACCGGAATAGTTTTAAAACATTTGTCTTGTATATGTGCTACACATAACTCTAGAACATCATTGTAGATTCAGCTAATTTAGGAAGTGGAAGAAAGATTATGACTGCAACAATAAATAAGTATGCTTACTGTCAGAAAAAAAATCAAATTTTTTGATGATGCACTTGAATACAGATTTTATTGCTTTTGTGTATGTGGATTTCAGAAGTGACAAGATATGAAATTGTATTCTATTGCTTAGATGGAATTTGGACACTGGTGGTGGCTGCTCTGGTAATGATTATGAACTACATTTTTAGAAATCTGAATGCATGAGAAGAATTAGAGTATTAATATCTGTGCATTACTAATTTACTGCAAAACCTAAGGAGATTTGCTTTCAACTAGTGATTTTAGTGGCCTTTCAAAAAATATTTTTCAAATGTGAGAAGTTAAGGACCTGCAAAACATGCAAAGACAATCAAGTCTAAAGATACTGGTTAGAGAGGCAGCTGCAGGCCCCTCTTACACCTGAACTTTAATCGATCAAATGCAGACCAAAGGAAACCAACTCACTTGGTGAAAAGACCTCAGTGTCAAAATAAAAAGTGTGTATCTACTTCCTCAAGCAGAAAGGCATGCTGCATGCAAGAAAGACAAAAGCAGAGCTAGATGGAGCAAGAGAAAATTTTTACACATTCTGAGACACGTTCATTCAGGAGCAATATTCCCATGAAAAAAAATTTAAATAAACAACCAAACTCCACTTTAGCTGCTATGCTCATGCAGCGCAATAAGATGGGCATTGGCATGGACAAATGAGTCCATAATAAATAACCAAATAATCTAACCAAATAATTTATATAGAGAGGATTTTGATATAATTTTCCTACATTGACACAAAGCTAACAAATTATCAGAAAATAATCAACATACAAAAATATTTTTACTCAGCGGACTTTGATTAATCTTTTGGGTTTTAACCTAAAATTTCATCTGGCATTATTTCCGAATTAGAAAACCTGAAATACGGAATTCAATTTAAAAAGTCTTTTTAGCTGGAATAGCCCTACTGGAGTGGCTATTGTTACTCACTAACATTACATATAATATATCAGAAATCACAAAGGGGAACACACAATAACACTTCTGAAGATTCTGTTCTATGACCAGAACCACAAATATACTATCTGTGTCTTGAATTTTGCTGTTTATAATAATGCACTGCTTGTTTAACAAATAAGGCCTTTTTGAGCACATGCAGTACTGTAAAACTTTCAGCACCTAATGTTTGACTGTTTTGGATGTCATGAGGCAGAAGTTAATTTCTTTAAAGAAGCATACAAAGCACCTAACCCAGCAGTGGTCTTTGCTGCCCTGAATGAAGCTTTAAAGGTATTCTCTCTACAATATTTATGACAAGATGTCCTAGACAGTTCAGTTTCATTTCTAAAGTGGGAAATACAAACGTATCTCTTTTTTTTTTTCTTCCAATTAGATCATTCACACAAGAAGGTGCTAAATATCAAAAGTGGGCTGTATACAGCCTTTTGCTATTTCTACACAGTGACATTAAATTTGACAAAAAAAAAAAAATTTGTTAGTACTTCAGTTCCTGAGTTATAACCTTGGTTTATCTGTGTTTAGGGAAAAATCAGGTTATGACTACACAGGGGAAAAGTTACAAAAGGTATTCTTATTATATCACATTGCCTCTGGATCAGCACTTAATGCAATTTACCTTTAGAAAGAAGTAGAGTTCCTTTAACCTAATTTTCTGTTTGGGAAGTGCAGTAAAACAACCCTGCTGGAACTGGTGCATTAAAGAGTGGTGGAAAGTAGTGGAGCAGCAAGGAGAACAAATACAGTATTTCTTCCAGTCAGACAAATTAGGAAATTTTACTGTATTTGTTGTGGGTCTTGCTGGGTCTTAGATTAAGAGAAACTTAATGTCGTCAATTAAAATAATTACTTAATTAGTTGTTTTTGTATTTTAGGCACTTTTTAAGTCCTGCTAATAACAGAACACATTTTTATCAACGTTTCTAAGTACCAAGGCTTGAAAATTCCAAGGTATGCCTAGCAGAAATGTGTTCCATTTTCTTAAAATAAATCCAAAGTCTTACTCTCATATTTTTCTGAATAATATTTTTCTACAAAAATTTGGTTAAGGCTTTAACTTGCCAATGTAAAACAGCATGTTACATCATAAAAATGGTAGTTAGTGACCAAATTATGTCTTCAATGGCATTTTATGAGATAAAATTAGTTTGCCTGCACATAGAAAAAAAAATCTGTTTATATATAGTTTAAATAGTTCTGCAAATCTCCCACATGCAGCAACAACAAAAAATTATTTTCTTTAAGCTATGTACAGTCTACTTGTAAAAGCATGCTTGAATTAAAAAATAAGGTAAAACAATTATAGCAGTATGTGAGTATTCTGCTCATGTGTGCCATATTTTCGGAATGAAGCACTATTGCTAGTAATGAATTGTAATGAACTATCTATGTATGTATTTACTTAATGTGACTTCTGTTATTGTCATTATTTGATAAAAAAATGGGGGTCTTCACTGTAAAAGAATTTTTCTTCACTCTTCATGCAGAAGATTTTGAGGGTTTTTTTAAGAGGTAATTTCCTTATTTCCATCTTTTCACTTTTATGTATCTTGTTAGGTGAATTCCTGTTACCTCAGACTTTCCTGACTGTTGCTGTCATCTTCAGTCTCTGGTACACACACATGAAAACTGTGTTGTTCCACCTAGTTTCAGTTTGTCCCTCCAGAATAAATGAAATGAAACTGCTTTTGATTAAGTAGTCAGAAATAAAAGCTAAATCAAGATTTTAATCCTATTATTCTTGGCATCTCTTTGAACATCTTTTATAATTTTGACTTTGCAATCAAATTACCATGTCGCACGTCTAGGTTTGTTTTCATAGAAAAATTCCATTAACGCTTATAAGACACCAGGTTGTAACACTGACACATAGGAAAGAAATTGTTAAAACTGTTAATAAAAAATGTATGTCAATATCCAGCTATAGCCATGGCCAATTTAGAACAATAGGTACAGGTGTATGTACCCATTGTATGCAACCTAAGCATTTAAAATGCTTCAAGAATTATTTTTAAATCAAATTTGAGATTAAAAGTACTGCAGAGAAAACTAAAATGCAGTTGTGGTGCCATATCAAAACCACCAGGAAAGACAACACCTGCGTGCCCTTGGTGGGACAGGTTCTCCCAGCATGCTGTTCCTAGCCTAGCCACAAATTCAGGGGAGGATCTTGGAGTTTGCTTTCCACTGAGGAGCCCAGGACTGGTTGATGCATGCACAAAGGTTAGGCCTGTGACACGTCCTGGCACACAGGAAACTGCAGAAGCCTTTTTTGCCTTTATCTGTATAGCAAACATCACTTCAATGATATCATGAATACATGCCAGGAAAATAAGAAGAGAAATAACTGAATGCGTTCTGATAATATTTGTAGGGTTATTCTTTCATGTTGTCTAAGAGATCTAATGTTGTTGTTATAGTCCCCAATTCAAAAAAAGACAAGAAGATGAAAGCAATAAAGGTCTGCTTCTCTTTATGCACATATAAAAACATATTGATTCCCATAGTTTACTCAAGCAAAAAGACAAACTCTTTTTGAATTATTTGCTGTAGTCAAGACATTAGTGGCAATTTATAAGGTAAACTTAAATGGACTAAAAATATTCTTACAGGTGAATATCAATCAGCTTGATAAAACATATGTAGCTGTATAATTTGTCGTCTTCTTTCTAATTTCTTTACTGGTTTAGTTGGATAGTTTCCCTCTCTACCTAGAGCTAAAATTCAGTATTTGGAGCAGTTATTTTTATACAGCACTGTAAATATTTTAGTGCCCTTGCATAACATCCATCTGAATGAGTTATTTCTAATCAGGTTTAAAATGTAAAAGCATTTCAGGCTGAATTTTTTAAAAGTCTCTAGATGCTAGATGTATGTGCCATGCATAATGCTACTGAACTCCAGCCTGGAGTGGGGCTTCTCATGAGCCTGTGAAATGCTAAAATTGAAGGAAAACCCACAAGTGCAGCTACATGGATCCAGACCTTGTCTTTAGGTAGTCTAGAAGGCTCCAGAGCTGGACTGACAAATCTCATGCCTATGACAGTAGCTACCCCAGTAGCTGTGTGAGGACAAGAACAGATAGGGTCTTGAGCCCTTGGGTGCTTTTCTGTGCTGCTCCGGTTTATGCCAGTGGTGCCTTAGAGTCTGTCTGCTGGAGCATAGTGTGACTGTCTGCTTCATGCTTCTCTATTTGTTTCTAGACCTGGCTCCAGAACTCTTTGGGAGGTAGACAGAGTATCAGTCTTTCCTGGTCCTGGATCTGTCTTGTCACTCACCATGAAAATCTCTTAAAGATTGTATTCCTCAGTGTTTGCTTCTTTTGCCCTGCTAGGAAGGAGAGCCAAGGAACATGATTCTGTGTGTATCTTCCCATAGGTTCAGTTGAAATTGAAAAATCATTTTCACAAATTTTCAAACAATCTGTTATTTTCATATTCCCATTTTCCATAACCAGAACACTTTTTGGAAACTATGGATAGTGAATATTTGGGTTTGAATTCATTTATACAGTTGTGTTGTTTGAACACTGTACGCAGCTTGGACCAAGGTTGATCAGTTGATCAATTTTGAAGTATGGGTGATGGTACCCACATATAGATTCATAACTATCTGAGCAAAATACTGGCAAGATTGCTGAACTCAAATAAAATTTAGATTTTATCAATATTCAAAGTATTTTTCTGAAGGGCTTAACATTTAGTAAACCCCACCAAAAAAATATTGTGTATCACTGCAATCAAAACTTTTATGAATATCAGGTCACTTGTTAAAAAATCAGTGTAAATTTTTGAAATCTTGGCTTAGAATAAAGGAAATACAAAGTAATTTTGCTTACTTAGGGCTAAAGCCTACTAAAGTCTTTTCTTTTTAGAATAAAAACTTCTATGGACTATAAATTTCCCTTCCCTGTTGCAACAAAACAAGTTACAGTCTTTGTGGCATGGTTATGGACAATTCACTGGTGCTAAGCCCCACTCTTCTTGAGAAAGGACTTCCAGACTCAGATATCATGTATATACCTCAGTGGCATCTCTAGCAAAAGTTGTGGGTTTTAATCGATTCTCACCCTATGCAGAAGCGTATTGCCTTTCCTGTTACCAGTAGAGTTATATTAAAAAGTTAAGAGCTATAGTAATTTCTTTTTTTCAATGTCACTTCAGCCACCTCCATGGCAGTGCATTTCTGGCAGTTCTGCCTGTTTCAGTGTCAGCCATACCATTCCCTTCTCAAGCAGGGAGAGGCAGAGCTGGCAGGAGGGACAGGGGATTCTTCTTTTTTGCTCTGTCTTCCTCCAGTGCCATGTGCAATCAGATTTGTGGCATGTCACTTCAATCTGTCAGCATCCCCTTAGTGCGACTCAGTCACCCGTGAGGAAATACCTTGTGTGTTGGCAGAGGATGTTCTTTAACAACACCCAGTCGCTCAGTCAAGCAGGCTAAAAGGGGCAGCAGACAGCACCTTCACACCAGTGTATGCTAACTGAGCTCTCTGTCGATGTGTCTTGACCTCATAAGAAGACACAGCAAAAAGGCCTGGATGAAGAGCAGAGAAAGGCTACCCTTGCCTTGTCTGCTAAAAATGGCAGCTTCCTTTACTCCACTCAGTCAGAAACAATCATATTTGATACGTGTGTGGGTGTTCACATGAGTTTTTTTATATATAGATATACAGATATGTAGATATAAACAAAACTGCACACACAATTTCCTTTTTGCAGTATGGGAATGTAACCACTAGATGACACCAAGAGATAGTTCCTATAGACCTGATTTTTCATTCTTTATTCATCTGTCTGTTCAAAAGGTGACATTCTTGCTGAGATTGTAATTAAGATTACAGAGGTACGCAAATTAAGTGATCTGGCAATTATTAATAGTTACCTTACTTTAATATTATCCATTACTGTCCTAGAGTGCAAAGAGCTTAGAATTTATGATCATTTGGACAGTGGATCTCAAACATTACCTCTTCTTCCCAGCTGTGCATATCTTTAATTGTCTACTACAGAAGCATCATTTCTATTTCCACAGCCAAGAGTCTGCTGGTGTTCCTGCAGCAAAATTTCCTGTTGCAGTGGTTTACAATTCATGTCTGAGAATCCACAGAAGGTGAAAACTCACCAAGTCTTGCTGCAAGATTATGTATTTATACCAGATCAGAACTAACTGTTTTGCCCTACTCTGCTACTTTTATTATTCCCTTGAAATGAGCTAAAACCATGGGGTTTGATAATAAGAACTAAGAAATATTTTCCCTTTCTCAAAAGAATGTAAAAATTTATAACTTGATATGAATTTTTGAGCTTTAGATTTTAGTCAGGGAAAAGAAGCAGGTTAAAATTGTCCTTTTAGGTTATTTCATCAATCAACAGTTACACTACCAGATGAACAACAACAACAAAAATGCATAAATATCCAAGGCCAACAGTTCTGCATGGATGTTACATTACACAAAATGGCTGAAATTTCTAAGTGGTGGACAGAAATTTATTCCCCTGTGTCTAAGTTCGTAAAAGCAACATAGTATGAGTCATGTCACCCACAAATACCAATTAGACATAGACTCTGCTTGATAATACAGAGAATTAGTTTGGCCTTAAAAAAATACGCAAGTCTTAAGGAAACAATGCTCTTCAAAGATTTTTAGCCATTCCTACCTCGTACCCCCCATATTCAGGTATCAACATAACTAAGCAATAACTTTTTTACTGAAAGAAATCCTTCATAAATATTCACTGGCTTGCAACAACAACAAAAAATGGAGGACTGGAGTAAAATAGCTTTTCTTACATGAGTGTGTTACAAATATACCCATGTGTTTCATACACTTTGATATTACTGCTTAGAAAAACTTCAGCAATTCCCACAGTGTCTATTGTGGCCATCATTATAGTCCATCATTGGTAGTAAAGGGAAGCACTTTTGAAGAACTTACCGGTGAACTCTACACAAGTAAGCAAAAACAGAGGATACAACACAAAGCTTCTATTGGGTTTTTTAACAGTAGTAGGGTTTTTCAGCAGTAATAGGTATCTTTAAGCATTTTTCTGATGAGGCAACCAATTTAAATGTCATGGATGAAACTTCTCATTCACAGCTTGCCTGAGTGGTTAACAGTGACTGCCATCATCTCTGCTCTGTGACACAGTGTGAGCTGGGAGGTGCACAAGTGTCCACCCTGTCCTTTGCCTCTTCTCCAGAGACAAGTGATCAAACTTCTGAGTGCTGGAGAGGAACCCACCACCTGGTCCAGATCAGGAGCTACTGGGAGGCATCCACTCTCTGTAGGTTCATGGCCCCACAGAAATCACAGTGCCAACCACACCATGAATGTAAGTGCTGATGTGACGTGAGAAGCCTGCCAAGGCTGACTCCTGGCAAAGTGGAAATAATAAATCAGTGAGTGTATGAAAAGGAGTCATTGTGTAAAGAAATTATAAAGGTTATAAGGAGGGATCACATGCTTGTTGTATAGGACTGAAGAAATGAAGTCTTATTGTAACCCAGCGAACTTGGGGATGTGATTTCTGAGAACACACAAAACCCACCATTAACTTTGGTAATACAGCTAAGAAAGACTTTCTTGTCCAATGACTTTATGAAAGTGTGGCTTGCACAATGTCTAAAGATTCCTCAGAATAAAGTGACAAATGACTGTGAAATATAATTTCTGTGTAATCGCTGTGGTGATTAGCACAGGGGGTCTGCAACTAATAGTTTGCAAGTGCTTGAACAGAAAAATTGACGCTTTCATTCCCTTTTTATAGATAAGACAGACTTTACCTGAACTTTGCATTTTTGAGGGGGTTGGTTTGCATATTTTTTTTTCAGAAACCACATGGAAATACTTCCTGTAAAAAAAGCCTTGGAAATTGTGCTTTACAAAAAAATAGAATACATATCATAATTGTTTGATGTTTCATTTTTATTTCACATCTGAAAAACAGATCCCATTTTTATGTGGAACAATGACAATTGTCAGTGAAAGCACCACATACTCTGTTTGACTCTCTGTTGTTAAAAATCCAACTTGTTTTGCCCCCAGCAGTTTTACAGGCAGTTCAAATTGCCTCATAAAACTCTAATGGTTTTCCTCATACACAATATGTATTCTGTGACAGGCACAGAAAACACATCTTATCACAGTTTATGCTAGGTAAAATATGCATCCACTTTCAACATGGTCCACTTTCAACGGCTTTTAATTTTAAAATAGCTCTAAACAATATAGTATCAAGTAATACACATTTTTAAATTTTAACCTTTTAATTTTAGGCATGTTAATGTGTATTAAAACTTTTATGTCTTCTGTTATATTGTAGATGGGAAAATTTTAACAACTTACGAAAATACTCACAAAGTATTAATCAAATATATACCCCAAAATATTTTTGGCAGAGGTCTTATTTTGGTAGAGAAATAAAGGTTTACATAAGGACCAGCATTAACAGGCTTATTTATCGTGTTCAGGAGGAATGCATAGGCCATGACATTTTCTAATACCTTACAGTTGATATAGGAGAGATGCACAGATGAGATTTGTCCCAGATTATCTCATTATTTTACTTGGTAAATATGATAAATATGATAAATAAATACTGATATCAATAATTTAAAGTGTGCAAAATCTGAAAGTTATTTCTCAGAAATCAAGATATCTGCTTAGAAGAAATGAAGTTTCTTGTAGTGTTGTTTATCATATTTGCCAGATTCTCTTCACCTACTATCTATATTTTTCATTTTAAAGGACACTCATTTCACAATTTCAGTATTTTTGCTGAACTGTGAGGTTTGAGCATCTAAATGTTTTTAAGTCTTGAGTCTTTATTAAATCTTATCAGTTCAGTATTTGTGATTATGAAATATATAATCTAAAATACAAAATCCTGACACAAGAGTTGGCTCACGAATAAAATGCATTTTTAGAAGTTTGTATGGGAGCTGAAACATCTAGGGTATGATTAACCTTAGAAGGTTAAGGGGATGTTAGTTTAGTTTTGTGTTTTAATTCTGTTAAATTGGCTTGATGTCCTGCAGAATCATTCAGTCACATCAGCTCCTCCCTGCCTGGGCTTGGCTGCTCCCTTTCACTGTCTAAGAAAAAAACTACAAATACAAATGTATGGTTCCTCATACAAGATATGTAGCTCCAAAATGGATACAAATTTCTCACCCTTAGACTCAAATCTTTAATCAGAATTGACTTCCAAAAACCATGTGGCATATTACATTTTGCAAAATATCATTAGATGTAGTTGTAGTATTAATGATGTTAGACATTATCATTAATAATTATTATCATCATTATAGCTGTTGATAATCAAAGAATACAAGCAATGCAAGATTCATGGGGACAAATAATATATTTTTTATGAGCCAGCTAATACAGTTTGAAAAAATAAACCAAGACACAAAGCCTTTGACAGACCTGAAATAGAAGCAACAAACTTCAAAGGTGACCTGAGTTTATCTTGACCATATTTTGTATTAGCACCTACAGACAGGTATAGTGGAGATCCATTGTTCAAAGCACTGTACAAATAGAAAATAAGAGACAGCTCCTGCTCCACTGAGTTCACAAGCCAAACACTGATCTGGGGAAAAGCAGGAGGGCAAACAGGAATACAAAGGTTAAGCTTTAACAGCTCAGTAACAGAACCAGAAAGGAACTTGAATCTCCTGGTCTGCAATCTAGGCCCAAATTGCCCAGAACACATTTGAAAGGCAAATGGCAATTTGTGTTTCCTCCCTCAAAACCCTTAACTGTAGAAACTTACATGTTAGAAGGTGAAGACGGACCCTATGTGTGTCAGTGCCTGGAGCCTGGTTCTGCAAATCACTAGTCTGAGCTGCAAAATTACTACCCTGCAAACTCATGGAAATTCAGTAGTGGAAATCCACTGGTGGAAACACAGCAAGCCCCATGGCAAAGAAACAATTGATGGGATGAAGCCCTTCATCTGGAGTTTCTAATTTTTACTCATTTTATAGACACATATCATGGTTCTGAAAGGGACACTTAGCCAGCATTTTTACTTGTTGATTATTAATAGATAATTTAAGATTAGCAATTTGTGGGGACTTGATACATGAGAAAGTAGGTTAAAAATGATGTAATGATCTAATTTCCTTTTTCCCCCCTTTTTCTGATGGAAATATTTCTTTATTTTTTTCCCCATTTACAGGTGCAGAATTAAAGAACATGTTCACTCACTATATTATTGATGCACTTAAGTGAAGTGTTCCAAAGCATATAATTACCGTGTAGGTTTATGGCCCTGAAGTAGATTGGGATAGTGGTGCTGCATATCCATGATTTGAAGGACATACAGTGATGATTATAGAGGCAGTACTCTACATCCATTCCAGCCCTTTTGTGTTTAGCTGGTTGCCATGGCAAATAATTGGATAGAATTTAAGCCACTTTCTTCCAAGTGGGAAATTCATAATTTTACCCTTCACATAATTTTGAACATACTTTTAAAGAATCTTAAAGTTTATGCAGGAATGGAAGACAGACTTGGAAGAAAAAAAAATAGATTTCTATACATGGAACAACAGTTCGTTTGGAGGTTTCTTTCTTTTTTTTTTTTTTAATTCTGAAGATTCAATTTCCTTAACATGATATTGCAAAATTTGAGCCTAGTGAAAATACAAAAAGATTTCAACCCAGAGGGATAGGAAATATGAAAGTGAATCATCAAATACAGCTTACTTTAGCAGTTGGTATCAAATAGAAACAGATGGGTAATTTTATGCACTCAATTTCCCAAATGTATTTAGCCAAAACCTTTTTTAAGCTTTGAAAGTGTTGGTCATGTTGTGTTTACGGTTCATGGCAAGCATCTTTCATATTCCTGTTTTTCAATTTGTTTCTTTTTCTGAAGACACAGGTAAACTTTCCGAAAGATCCTCTGTGATTTCACACCAGTGCCCGATATATGCCACCTGGACTCAGTTTGGGGTTTATTATCTTATAGACTGCACTATCAACAGTAAAGCCTCACCAAGCATTGCACAACTCATGACAATCATGGAAAAGACAGAGCTCCTCTGCTTTACAGTGGGGTTTTCTGGAGGCACACAGAATACAAGTGTGTCTCGGCCCATTACGCTGGTCCTGAGCCTGGCAGGAGCGGTTGCTGCCTTCTTGCCTTCAAAGCAAGCAGTACTCTAAGGGAGCAAGAAAGTACAACTGTTGCTATAACATGTGCTCGTGGGGAAGGCCGTGGCTGCATTCACCCCATTTCCCTTAGAAAGATAATTTGTACCTACTGTTTAGTACTCTTAAAATAAGCAACTTGGACATTAAATAAGGAGGTGACTTTGATCCATGTGGAGAGGGTTATATCTGCCTACATTTTCTGTGACTAAAATAGGTGGAAAGAGTAACTCCAGAGACCTTCAGAATGACACATTCATTTTCATTGGTTAGACAGGAAGCCCAAGCCCTTCTTTACTTGTTTATATGTTTAAACCTTAAACATAACCATTTTCTTAGAGATACTGAGTGACCTGGACCATGACTGTGCTTGGGATGTGGGGACCAGACCAGCATGCCTGATCTTTCCAATTTTCATCATCTTTCATAACAATAATTCTATGTCTTGTGGTCACAAAAATTACAACATTACTTTCATGCCTTGATTTGTACTCCTACATTCCAAACTTCATAACAAACTAGATTATGGTTTCACTGCTCCTTTGACAGAAGTATCCAATCCAAGATTCAAAAATTAAATACTGACACTGAGTAAGCCTGGTTAATTTAGGAACTACATCAAAAGAAAGATTGGAGATTTAAAGCTAGTTCTGATCAGCAGGGTTATTTCTCTGATTTGCCTTTTTACAATCTTTATTCAGTGTTGAAACTGAGTAGCAGGGTTTTATTTTAGATTTGCCAATACTGAACACATACAACAGGATATGAAAAGAGAAGATCTATTTTCCAAATGCATTCACCATTACTTTTTTTGGTTTGTTTTGGTTTTGTTTTGGGGTTTTGTTTTGTTTGGGGGTTTTTTTGTTTGTTTGTTTGTGTGTTTTTTGGTTTTTTGGTGGGTTTTTTGGGGTTTTTTGGTGGGGATTTTTGTTTGGTTTTGGTTTTTTGTTTGTTTGTTTTCTTTTCTTGTTTTTTTTTCTTTGTTTTTTTGGTTTTGGTTTGGTTTGGTTTGGTTTTGGGTTTGGTGGTTTTTTTTGTTGTTTTGTTGTTTTGTTGTTTTTCTTTGTTTGTTTGTTTGCTTTTTGTTTTATGGGGTTTTTTTCTTTTTGTAAATGTTTTTACGAAAATTTTATCCTTTACTGAAAGACTCAGCATTCAACCACTGATTATTTTTAGTAGTGTTTTACAGTCTACAAGCTGACATATTTTTTTAGAGTGGAACTTAGTAAATTAATTTTTAAAATTATGACCTGCTTAGAATCTAAAATAAGGGGAGCTTCTAGCTGACTTGTGAACTAATCAACTTTGGGGATCTTCTTTGAGTCTCTTTTGTATGGTGATGGCAATCCACGTTTTCTTTTCTTCTACCTAGTTTCAAGAACCTGGCAACAAATTTGTTGTACCTGCATGTCTTTGATAAGGACCCTTGACTGCTATAAAATTTGCTATATGGAAAAATCCAAAGAGAAAATCTGGAGTACCCTTTGGCCTCTCAGTAAAATGATTTTTCTAAATGAGTTTTTTTAAATTTCTGCTACTGCCTCTCTGGAGATGTATTGCAGCTCAAAGCAGAACAGGCCATTGTAGCCTTTTTGTTGAGCAGGAGAATTATGGCTATTTCCTGTAAACAGATTTTGGGGCATCTTTAAACACTAATTGAGATAACTTAAAATCTAATTTGTTAACAGCATTTTTATTACTCAGAGACAGTAGTGACTAAAGGATATTACCTTAGATGAACCAGAACACTGATATTCTTCCTGAAGAAATGTGAATGTGGCAAAAAGTGCATTATCCTAATACAAAAAAGTTCTATGAGAAGTAAATGTCTAGAAGGAGAGGCATGCTTAAAATTTTTGGGAGAAAATGAAGACGTACTAAGAGGGAAAGCATGTAGGAGGATGAGAAGCAGAAAAGAAAACGTAACTACTACCACTAGCAACATACTAAACCCCAGTGTGAATGATAGAGCAGAAGGCCTGGGATGGATAAGGCAGCTAGACTAGGAGTGCCTTGTCATGTTATGGATCTCTGCAGGTTAGGAAAGGTAATTTCATTTCTTATCTCTTGCATCACGTGCTGCCACAGATTAAGAGAGGATGCCAAGGGAGGTCAGCTGTGTCCATGCCACAAAAAACTAATCTAGATGTTCCCAGTATTTTCACTACCATCATAACAAGCAAATAATTGCATTTAGAGTTCATATCAAGGGGAAAATGTGGGAGTCAGCAGTAGGAGGCTCACCTGGGCAAATTCATAGAAGTACATGAAAGAGGAACAGAAAAAAGGAAAAAGCTACTGATAAGTGGTACCTCAACTCTACATAATGGACAGCTTCTAGATTGAACTAGAAGCTGGATGTACACTTCAAAAGGAATTGCCACGGGAAGTCATTGAATTTTGTAGCAGCATAAAGCTGTAAGTACAAAACATGCTGGTAAGTCTCCTCTGTGAAAGTTGAGAAAAAATGACATCTGGTCATAGTGACATCTTAGGCCACTGAAATGTTTTATTCCATATGCCCAAGCAAACAATGGCTGCATTGATTGGAAAGAGCTCTCTTTTCCCCAATCACTTCAACAACAGCCAAATAACATCTCCTGCTCTGCATCTGTCTGCCTGGACAGACCCCATCTACATCTTTTGCTTTTTTTTGTTGTTGAGGAATTGAAGAATCAGTGTGATATTCCAGCCACTTTGTGCCCACAGCTGACCTCAGTTTCCTCTCAGACACCTCTTGCTTAGGTTTTTATCCTCAGGGCTGCTGCATTGCAGATTGTGAGGCCCAGAAATATTAACAACTGTACCTATTTTGGAAGGATTACAAAAGATATCTAGATATATTTTGGGTTAAATTATGAACAGCTTATGAAAGTCAAGAATGAAACCCATTTACTGTCTCTCTTTCCATCAGAATTTCTTTAAATTGGAGGGTCTATCTAATTCTTGCAAAATAAATTAGTCCTCAAAAATCAGAGGGAACTCTTACAAACTCTTTGTTGCCTTCATAATAGATTACGTTTGTCATATGATCTGAGAGTCCTTAGTAGGATCACTACTATCTAATATAGTTTTATCAGGGTAATAATTTTTAGAAAATAGATGTTATAATTTTTTTAAAAGAAAAACTTGATTCACAGCAAAAAGATGCTTTACTCTATGCTGTAAAATTATATTTAATCATATTTACTTGAACAATTAAATCCTATTGTTTAATTGAGCTATCATTTTATATATAGTTTGTTATATATATAACAGTTTATAATTTTATAATAATTTATTTTATTTGTTTGGGATTACATTGAGTTTTCTTATGACAGTCAAAATATCCACAGGCTTAAACAGGTGCTTCAAAATATCTGAGTTACCTGTTAGACCAAGCCTGGAAATGAATGAATTCTCAGCATTGTCTTAAAACACTGAAAAAACTTTTGATTTCACACAAATTTACAGCTCACAGCAATACACTTCTATTTCTGTTGGCTTCCTCAATACATACAAAGCACAATACAAAGGAAAACCAACTCAGTCCATACTGGAAGTAGTTTATTAAACAATGCATGAGTCCCAGTACAGCAGCAAAGTTGCATTTACTTGGTTGGCAAATGCACCACAAAACAAAGTAGATCACACCTATATGTATTGAATTTTTTTGCTCACCTCTGTTAGATGGAGTCTGAGAGATGTTGTAAAGACAGAGAAAGTGCTGGCCTCTCATCCTGGAGATTTCATCCAAGTTTTACAGTCACAAAATTACCGATATGAAATTTACTTTGCATAAAAATAGTACATAGGCTCAGTCAATAATTTCCCCTGAGTGTAATTCAGACTTCTGAAAGAGCCCTGCCCGGCTCCTGGACAGTATGTCATATTCAGGCCAGACAACCTATGGTCTGAGGTGACTAATCCCCAGATTGTTACCTCATATATCAGGGCTCAGTGTAGACAAGTGGGGAAATTGCTGGATTGATGGGTCAAGGCCAATGGTGGGAGGTTCAACAAGGCCAAGTGCCAGGTCCTACACTTCAGTCACAACAACCCCATGCTGCACCACAGACTTGGGGCTGGAAAGCTGCTCAGTAGAAAAGCACCTGGGAGTGCTGGTGACAGCAGCTGAACATGAGCCAGCAGTGCCCAGGTGGCCAAGAAGGCCAATGGCATCCTGGCCTGGATCAGCAATAATGTGGCAAGCAGGACCAGGGCAGGGATTTTCCCCCTGTACTGGGCACTGGTGAGGCCACACCTCGAGTGCTGTATCCAGTTCTGGGCCCCTCACTCCATGAAAGACATTGAGGTGCTGGAAGGAGTCCAGAGAAGGGAATGGAGCTGGGGAAGGGTCTGGAGAACAAATCCCTTGGGGAGCAGCTGAGGCAGCTGGGAGTGTTTAGCCTGGAGAAAAGGAGGCTCAGGGGTGACCTTATGACTCTCTCCAAGTGCCTGAAAGGAGGCTGTGCCAGGTGGGGGTTGGTCTCTTCTCCCTGTCAACCAGTGACAGAATGACAGGACAAAGCCTCAAGATGCACCAGGGGAGGCTGAGGTTGGATGTAAGGAGGAATTTTGTCATGGGTGTTTAACATTGGAACGGACTGCCCAGGGAGGTTGTGGAGTCACTGTCCCTGGAGGTGCCCAACAAATGACTGGACATGGCACTCAGCGTTAGGGTTTAGTTGACAAGACGGTGATCAGTCAAAGTTTGGACTGGATGATCTAAAGGGTCTTTTCCAGCCTAAATGATTCTGTGATTCTGTGAATAGATGTGTGTGTCTTGGGCTCCAGAGACAAAACCTGAGCACCCTAACTGAAGCTACTAGCTTTGTTGAAACACAGACTGAAAATGTTTGTGCAGCCTGTAAATGTAAATTAATCTGCATGTTGATCCAAGGAGTGTGTTTTGCTTCAGAAATGCCATTTTTCTATGGCTTCAAATATTTTTCCACAATTTGGTGTAGGTTGAAGACTCTACTATTTAAGACAGACATTTTCATTAGTTTCCAAGAGATGCTCACAGAGACAGTCTCGGGAAAATTATCTTCTAAGCCTCCTCCTGGGGCAGTGTAACTTGTCCATCCTTCCTTATTTCAACCTTTGGTCACAAACAAAATATCTATAGCAGATTTGTGCTCTGCTGCCTGCAAACGAAAGCTAGACAAAGGATCACTTAATGGGATTACGTAGGTGTTGAGCTAGTTGTTTATGGATTTTTCCTAGCATGAAATAGCTAGAGAGAATTTATTTTAATTACAAACGAATATTTTGTAAGTGCTAAACCATCCTTTAAGTTATTCTGTAGCATTCTACAAGACAGGCTTGTGAAATACTCAAAAAACAACACTGATGAAACAGGTGTGTATTAAATAGCATTATCCCAGCAAGTATGACATGTTTGTAGTCTTAAAGATGGATTAAGAAGGTTTCTTGGCCATGCTTCTTATACAAAGACTGTCAATGGAGTAGAAAGTACTTGCCATGCATTTCCTCTGTCATGAGGAAAATGACACAAGTCTGTAGTAACAGTAGGCATATCTTTGCAGTTCCAGAGTAGACCAACTTCCCATCCACCCATACCCATCACTGCACTAGAGCGGGGCCATGAAGGGCAATACAGGGCAAGGTCATGCTGTATTTGATTATCATCATCTTAGCGGGAATTCAGACTGCAGACTGCTTCAAGCATGGGCACCATCTGTACCTGTGCTGCCACCATATCAGGATGCCGTCAGCAGTTCTGCCAGGCCAGCTGCCTGAGAGGACGCGAGGGCCTGGATGCAGGAAGCCCAGGGTATCACGCTACGCCCTGACCACAGCAGGAACACACACAAAAAGTGGTCGGGAACGTAGCTTCCACTCGATGGGGCTTCCCCCAGGCTGGTGGGAGACGCGCCAGCAGAGATAAAGGCGAACAGGAGCAATCTACTGCTTGGATTCCAGAGAGTTTAATCCTCTGAAAGTGCAAAAGCAGTAAGATGACATACCGAGAAGTTACAGGCATTTTTATACTGGGACATGGGGAGGCGGGGTGAGGGGTACAATCCAATAGAGAAAGGGAACATGGGAGGGATCAACAGGGAAACAGAGAGTGAGGATGGCACAGGGGAGGGATTACAGACAACCAATGGGGAACTGAAAGCAGGGCTGCAGGGAGGCTGTGGGAACTCGCAATCCACGATACAGCAAAGCACAGCCTGGTGCCTGCAGAGGGGAAGAGCAGGGAGCTGGATACTCATCCTTGGTAAGTTATCTATTACTTTGTGTTCAGGCACTAAGAAGTACAGATGTGTCTCACTGTTGGCCCTTATCTCTCTCTTTTCTTTCTTTTGAATGATAAAAAACATTATAAAAAATATTTCAGGAATTCTAACTGCCATCAGACATTCCTTATACAGGCTTCATTTAATTATGTCGTGTACTCTTACCAGGGAAGAGCGTGATGAACATGTATCCAATTTTGAAGCAATCTTCGGGGCAAAACTCTCTGCCCTGCCTATCCGAGCTGGAAAATATCACATGACACTGGGTTCAGTTTCTATCTTGCTGCAAATCAATATCCTCTGTGCCTGAACAGATTAGCAGGCCAAGAAGCAACAGGCAACAAACACATTTTCACATTCATAGAATATCGAGTTGAAGAGGACCTCAAGGATCATCTGGCCAAACTTTCCTGGTAAAAAGCACTGTCTATGCAAGATGACTCAGCACCCTGTTCAGATGAATCTTTAAAGTGTCCAACATGGGCGAACCCACCACTTCTCTGGGGAGATTGTTCTTACTGTGAAAAATTTTCCCTGTGTCTAACTGGAGTCTCCACTGGAGTAACTTGTACTCTTTAACCCTCATCTTCTTCATATGACTCCTTGGATAAAGGGAGCCTCTACCTCCTTTATACCCACTCTTCAAATGTTGGATATAAATATATAATAAGGTCTCATCTAAGATTTCCTTTCTCAAGGCTGAACAAAGCCGGTTCTTCCAGGCTTTCCTCACATGGCAGGTTTCCCAGGCACTGATGATCTTTGTGGTCCTTCTCTGGATGTTCTCCAGGCAACCCATATATTTTTTGTATAGAGCAGGCTAAAACTGAACACAGCTTCCAGGTTTGGCCTGACAAGAACTGAGAGTGGGATAGTGACTTCGTCTTTGCTGGTAATGCCCTTGATGCAACCCAGCATCCTGTTGCCTTTCGTTGATGCAGCAGCAACTGTTCACTCGTATAAAGCTTGTTTTCCTCCAGGAGAGGAGCTATACGGTGCTGGTAAAGACAGAATTGAAGACAGTGTCAAGAACTTCTGCTTTTTCAGTGTTGTTATTGACTGATTCACCTCTCCTGTTTAACAGCAGGCTGATTTTTTTTTCTGGTTTTGCTTGTTGTTTCCATACCTGAAGAAAGAACCCTCTTGTAGTTTTTGCTATGTCTGACCAATTTCAATTTGAGCTGAGGTTTTGCTTTTCAAACTGCATCTCTGTATGCCCTAGAAATGCCCTTGTAGTTCTCCATGTGTACTTGTTCTCCATCTCTGGTATTCCATTTTGGTTTTGTGCATACTCAGAAGCTCTGAATTAAGCCAAGGTGGTCTTCTGATCTGCCTACTTCCCTTCCCTTTACCTTTAAGTTCTCTGCATTGCTGCTAACATCCTGAATATACTTGAAACTCCTGCTGCCATCCAGAGTTCAATTGTACAGTTGTACTGTACTTTCAGAGGGAGCAGTGCCTTTAATCCAGAAGCATTAGTTCTTTCCGCAATACTCTCTGTCTGTGCACATATTAAACTAAAATTGCCTTTTTCAGGCCTGCTTTACTGGGTGGGACTCTGTCTGGCTTCCCTGGCCTGTGGCAGGGCAGGCAGCTACTTGCAGGCCCTGCCTATGGCACAGAATTTTAATGTGACAATTTACCTTCACCCAGATGGTGGCTCCTCCTCAACAATGAAGGTTGGGGCAGTCTCCTTGGTAGCTAGAGAAGCGGAGCAGGCAGTCTGTACTCCTTCAGGCTGTATATACTTGGCCTTTAACCCTCCTCAAATGCTTGTTCCTGCCTTGTCCTGCTGTGTGGGATTGCAAAATGCGACTGTTGCTCCCCCGACTGTGGCCATTTGGCTCCGTCCTCACCATGGGAGATTTGGGTACATTGTACATCACACTCATGGAGCCCAGCACTGTTAGCACAGCCTCAGTATGAACTTCTGTCTTTCGTATCCAAAACCCAACCAAACAACAACCCCCCATTAGATACAATTCTTAGAAGTGTGGTGCAATAGTGAGGCAAATTCAGTAGAGAAAAAGGAGAATTCATAGTTTTCCTCAAGTAGCAACACACTGGACGCCATGGGGGATATCTTCCATGTCTGAAGCCGATAATTCTCTGATCTACATTATCTTGTCTTAAGCTGCTTTTCTTAAATGTATCACCTGGAATGAAGTTTGGAGACCCAGCACTGAGGGCAGGGACACAATTTCAAAAGCTTTTTGCTGCAAATGTGTAAGTATGGTGACACTTTATACAGGCTGAGAGTGGAAAAATGGTATCAATAAAAATATGAAGATAATAACAGAACATTTGCTTCAGTAGGTTCTAGACTGAATTCCTTCTCACCTGGCAGAGAAAATAAATTGCCTATATATATTAGTCGATGACTTTTGAATGCACATGTGCTGGAAAAGCTAGCTAGTTCAATCCCTTTCGCCAGTACACCCAGCCCACTAAGGTCTGGGTTTCATCAGACTTCTGGAGTGGAATTATTGTTGTGAGTCTTTCTTTTGCTAGAAATAATGCAGATTTAATCTGAAATTGTAAGAGCTTTCATTTCATGTTTCATTAATACCATGAACGAACACTGAGGAGGAACAGAGAATTATATTTTATGGCCTAAATATCCTTTCTGTTCGCTACTGCTGTGCTACAGTTGTTGGTTAATACGTGTCTAATAATCTAGGAAGTGCTTCAAATATTTTAAATCAATTCTTGTAAGTATGAATAAGTCCAAGACTCTTTCCTTTGCTGGAGAGAATAAAACATGCTGTGGAAATGAAATATACATAGTATCAGTCTGTCTCGTTTCCTGTCTAGAACAGTACAACTCTTAAAGGTTCTCCACTTGTTTTTTTAATCTTGCCTGAAAAGATCTAATTTTCTTTTATATTATTTCCTTTAGCACTTCAGTCATCTAGGTAACAATTTAAATTGACACTATTTAAAATTTCTCAGGTTTTTTGTGTTTTAATATATTACTCCAGTGCATTTACCTACCCTAATATTTCTCTCCATGTGAAAAGAGAAAAGAGTGCATGTCTCTTAATTTTTTCCATTGGGCTTACTACAATAAATGCGAGAATCAGGCTTTATGTTAATTAGCATGCATAAATCCATTAAATGAACATAAGACCTGGTGAGAGGTTATAGTATCATTAGTATAAACCTCAAGTACAGTTGGGGTATAAGGCCGACAGTGTGCACCCTGGAGTGTATTATTGCTTTTATAAGAATCACGCTTCTTTCTGTGACTTTGGTAATGGACTCCAACCTGTGCAGATGTGGTTGTGTAATTACACATCTGAGAATCCTCATTAACTAATCGGGATTGTCATTGCCCAGCAAGTCATGCATGTTGGGCAATTAATCCTATCAGGAATAGCTCTCCTTAGGCAGCAAATAGGATCTTCAAAACTGTTATGGATAATTTTCAAAATTATTCTAAAATATACAGAGAGAAGAAAAACAAGAAAAATAAAATCAACAGTAACATAAAGAGACATTTGTAGGTTTCATCCCTTCTTTCTTGTGTATTTCATTGTCTTGGTAGTAAGAGATTATCTCATTGAAATCACTTCAGTGTTCAGGCTCAGCTGACAAATTAGCGACAGTCTCTCTGAACCTTGTAAAATAAGGACAGAAAATCTTTGATTCAAATGAGTTATAAAGACATTACTTTTTTTCCATCATATTCTGCCTATGTTTGTATTTCTATTCCAAACACAAGCTGTAGTAATATTTTCTTGTCATTTGTATTCCTGCACCAAAGTATTTTATGTTCAAACTGGTGATGGAAAATAATAATAAAATGTGTGGTTAAAGCAGGTGCTGTTTGTAGTGTTTATATAAACACATTAGCACTCTTTTGACACAGCATGACCTGAACAAGTAGTTCATCCTACTAGTAACAGGGAAACAATAACTGAGCGTGCCAGAGCCGAGTTCATTCAGATACTGCAAAATTAACACCAGATTATGAATACGCTTGCCACTGGTAATTAATCGTGAAAATTGCTGGAGGAGTTCCCCTACTGTGAGGGATATTGGCAGAAGTATTTACTGCTAATAGGCCTTGTTTAAGCTGCTTTTTTTTTTTCCACCCCCTTAGAGATAAAACTTACAATAGACTGCACAGGAACTGGTAGATTATTACATATTCCTTTGGCCTTTTTTCTTGTTAGCATTTCTGAATATCACTAGTGTTTTCCTTTCTGTTATTAGAAATGTACATTGTGTGTTCACATTCAGACCATTAAACTGTCCCTCACAAGGAGGATAATTTCACAATCTGGATACTGTTTTTCTATTTTCCACAGTGATCTAACATTACCCCATGTTTTGCAGCAGTAATTTAGGGACATCATAAGAAGAATTTTTGTATTTCAAATAACGTACAAGCTTTTATAACCTTAGGTAGTGGTTACATGATCCACAAAATCTTTGATGTGCCTATCATTTTAAGCAATTTTCCTTATATATGCCTTTTATTATGTGCTTTTAAAGTGTAAAAAATGACCAAGATGCTTTCAATCTACTATGTTTTTAAATGCAATAAAGGTAAATGAGCATGACTATATTAACTAATTAAAAATAAAAATTAAATAAATTAACTTGTAGTAGGTCACACAAACTCCTCTACATTATTCTAAAATAGTTTATACAATATACTCAGATTACATATTTCCTGCTTTATTAAAGAACAGAAAAAAATATATACATCATGACTGGTTCTTAACAGGTGTGTTTTTGGATAGAAACAAAAGCCACTTCCTTAGTGAAATTAATGAGGGATTTTCTACTGAGAATAATGAACGTGGGGTTGTTAAATACATATTTATATCCCATATCTGTTAAATTTTTTTTATTATACAATATGGAGGTTATGGAGGCATTTATTGCTGATTTTATAATGAACAGTAACAATTCTTGGCCCGTATTTGCCAATATTTTATTAAGTCTCTATGTAACACATTCTTCAGGCAATTTAGTCAATAATTACAGTAGTTTGATTTTTATGAGACTTTTTAGATTGATCTTTAACTATTTCTTTTGAGAACTTGTTAAATATTTTTCCATTCATTTTAATGGGAATGAAATTTTACGTCTTCAGTATTCAGCATGCAAGCATTAGATCTAGTATTTCTTTATTAAATATTGGTCTTTTTTTATTTTCAAAACTATTCAGAATCTGGACTTCATTTCCTTGAATAGTTTTTTTCCTCATAAAACACACACTTCATCCTTCCCTTTCTGAGTCCTGTCAGTCTAAACAAAATCACAGCCTTATATTTTTCTGTGGGTTAGGTGTATATTTTATGGCCTGTATTTTAAGCCCAGAGCAGATTATGGAGACAATGTAGACAACAGACACACCACCTTAGAATTAAACCACTCATACTGAGAATTTTTTTTTTAATTGAATTTTTAGTCTTCTTTATGGCTTTGATTGCTTCAATTAAATTGAGGTCCTCCTGTTAACGTTTTTTTTATATCTTGTTCGTCTAAACAGAGGGGCTTTCGTGTGGCTAGCGTATTTCAGTGGGAAAGATCACAGAGTCAAAAGTAGGCCACATTACTCTAAACAACTACACATTATTTTGAAGATGCCTTGCAAATGTTTGTTCATGATAACACACTGTATAACCTTGCTTCTGTCTTTCCCTCAAATTCTCTGAAGCATTTTTTTTCTGTAGCTGATCCCTCAGGCAGCAGGAAACAACATCCAACAATTAGTAGCTGTCACATTGTTCCGACAGAGAACAATAAAATATTGCAGAGGTTAAACTGTCTCGGGTTTATTTTCAGAGTAACAATTCTGGTCATTTATGCTTCTAACATGAAAGTTTTATACAATTGAAAATTTTTATATTAAATAAGTTGTAGTACCAAACCATGTTTTGTTTCACTCATGTAAAAAACACTAACCTTCATTCAACAGATTAATTCTAATTTGAGTTAGAGTGCAATTGTAGTTTTAGGTATATGAAGGTTGGATTCAAAGCTAGAAAAAGGTCTTCAAATAAGAGCTCCTTTCTTAGTTATCACAACAGCTGTCTAGTATTAGCATTTTTATCCTCTGAGAAAGGAAATGTTCAAGGCTTTACACACTGCTTTCATAAAGACAGTCATATTGTTCACAGTGTCCTTTGTATCCATCCAACTTCATTATCCATTTAATGTAACGCTTTTGTTTTAATAATTGTTTATAAAATGCGTTCCTTATTATTCAAATAATAATGAGTTTTTAAAAAATTAGGCCTTGTGTTGCAAAGGACATCTGAGGTCAGGTACCCTAATTCACAATGAATAATAATTAATCCATGTCACTTTTTGTTCTACATAGCATGAAAAGACATGTCTGACTGCTGGTATTATAAAAACATGTTTGTTGAGGTAATAGATGTTATTAATCATTTATATTCTTATGGGTCTTAACAGCTTCCTTTCTCAAATACCTTTATAAATTGACATTACCAATAATTTTCTTTTGTTTTTCTAGCCTTAAAAATGTCTCTATTTGTATGACAAGGAAGCTGTGGTTTTGATTGCATGAATAATGTTGCTGTAGTTCAATTAAGTAAATGATAATTTTAATTTTTCCAATTAAACTATTAAACTTCAACATATCTCAAAATTTGCTGATATATTGTGTTAAGAAAAACAATGGAAAAATAGATGTCTCCAGATCCTTGTTGTAGGAATCAAAAAATATATTTTATTTATATAACCAGAAAATCCTTGATTTATAAAGAGAAAAATATAGAGTCAAGTTTCACAGGGCTGTGGTCAAATCCACTGAAGCAGATCCATGTCCACAATGGCAGCATAATACAAAAAAAGGAAATAAAATTAATGACCTTTGTGTAACAGAATTGTGCACATCCAAACCCAAAACTTTTGCATACATGTATGTATGCTAGTTTGCAGAGGGCCTTCTCTTCATCAAATGGAATAATTTCTATTTTCTGAAGCTCTCCTTTGAAGAGAGGAAAAAAAGGCGTTAGCATTATGTTCTGTATGGACTGCGTTGGACCCTGGAGGTCTTGAGATGGACCTGCATCTCTCAACTGAACACTTCTCAACTTCCTGTGAGGCAAATAGTTCTGCACACGTAAAATGTCGGTGTATCCACGTGCAAGTAAACAAAAAATATCCGCTCACAACAAGATGAGTTCATCATGCTGGATCAGGGTCCCAGGGTCCTTCAAGCAGCACTCTGCACTCTCCATTTTGCTAACACTGCACGAAGACATATGCCACCCTTGAAGAGAAAGTCAGGTTTTAACAAACAGTTTGGAATTTCTTGACAATCATATCATACTTACTCCTAGCACTACTTACTCACAGCGTTGCCTATTATGACCTAATCTTTTTAAAATCCAAAGCGGACTAAACATTTCCAGCAGACCAAGCAACAAATAAGTAAAAGTGGCTGGAAATGATTGATTTATCATCTAAGTACTTTCTTTACATGACTCTGAAGGAACTATTATGAACTATCTTGACAAAAAGCCGTTTTTAAAAAGTGTGCCTTTCTATGCAAGTGTACAACAGACTGTGTAATTACAGCATATGGGGTAAATAGTATATTTTTTTTAAATTAGTATGCATACCAAAACACATGTTTACCTTAAAAACTGTTGTAGCTTTGAGGCAGTTATTGTAGTCCATCAGGTAAATAGCACACATTTCCTAAATGCTGCACAAATGTATGTTATTATGCAGTATGTGTGTCATTATATAATAGACTGCAGTGCAAACTATTCTCTTGTGTTAATACTTCTAAAAATTCATGACATCATATTTTTACTTCCCTCTGTTAGGAATAAAAATATAAAAAGTAAAACAAAGTGATGTACAAAGGCAACTCAGAAACAATAATTAAATCTCCCACCCCTTGAACTCCACAAAAAATTGTTAGGGTTTTAAGTTCTATCTTTCACCATTTCAGAGCCTTTTCAGGTGGAACAGAAGAATCCACTCAATATGGTCAGAAAGGGAGTAAAAGGTTTAACTTTGTGTGTTACTAATGTCTTATTTCCTTTTGTTGGAGCAAAAGAAGAATTTGCTTAGCCTTGACATCAAGCTTTCTTTATCAAGCATTCTCTTCTATGATACATATTCTGTCTTCTTACACTTGCATGGTACGTGCTGGAAGTGTGAGAGTTATTGTTCTGGCTATGGGCCATGCAGAACTGAAATAGCACTTAAGTAGAAAATATTAAATATACTGCGACAAACAGGAAAGGTTTCACCAAAAAAACCTTCAAAACAAAAGCAATGAAAGGATTGAAAAGAAACAGCTTATGAAGAGAGATAAGAAAATAACAACCCAAAATTTAAAAATGGGTTCTGAGGTTATAAGGGTATTCCTTAGGTCATAATGAACCACAAGAATGAAGGTCAAAGATCCTTTACCCTTCTTTCCAATCATATGCCTTCCAAATAAATCAAATAGTCCCAGAATCCATGCTTACAAATCCGAGGGAAAAAAATGGTATAAATTCATGGACCTATACTAGTACAAGAAGAAAAGAGGAGACAAGAACAAGGCTGAAAATGTAAAGCAAAGTCATCCACTCTTAGCATTTGTGGACAAAATTTGGAATTTGAGACACACTCCACACTTCTTTGTGGATCATCCATTCCTCCTCTTCCTCCTCTGAGAAGGCATTGCTTGTTTTCTATAATCCCTGTCCCATACTGGTGTTCTTGCCAAGCAGCCAGTTTAACCCTCTCCCCTCCATGCAGGTGCAGGAGCCAGAGTTCCCTTGCATCATCGGCCTCCTGTGCCCGCTAAAAAAGAGTGTAGCTGTAATCCTAGTGGGTTACCCCAGCTCAGATATGGGAGTTAGATCATGTAGGTTGTGGGTTTGGTTTTACCTTTCCCCTTTGGAATAATTCTCCCAAAATCTTCTTGAATCTCCTTTAGTTCATCCAAGCACCTGGGTGAGCAAAGAAGTACAAATAGAGTTCAATACTGATCCAAGTGGGCAGGAGGTGAATTTATACAGCTCAAATCATCTTATCACCTTAGCAAGTGATACCAACTACTCTAGTAGAAAGAGTATAGTTTAAAAGTCCCAAAAGTCTTTAGCTCTTGGACTGTCCCTCTTAAGGAGGGTGCTGCAGTCATATTGGAGTGATACTAGACAGATTCTTGTTTACATATACATGATTTTTTTCTTTGCTTAAAGACTATCTCCGGGACTGTAGAAGTATGGAAACAAAATATGATTGCAGAAGCTGTGGATGAATCAGGATTTACTTGACTCACATGGATTTCTATTTCTAGAGCCAATAGAGGAAAAGATGAAATAATCCATCCAACCCTATTAATTCTTTTAAGTCATTAGTATGAATAATTTGTGATAGTAGGTGACAATTTCAGCAGAATTTCTAAGAGTGCACAGAACATGAATTTTCTTTTAGTCCAAAAGACTCTTTGCTGGATAACCTGATTTCTGCTTTCTAACCTGGAGAAAAATGATACTTACTCAATGAAAGACATCCTTATATTTCCATTTTGAGATGGAGAGAGTCAGGCATGAGTCAATATATTCAGTATATTATTAAAGGGTGATATATATGAAAGTATTTGCACTTAATTAACAAGAAATCTAGGAAAATGAAAACTTTTTATATAGGCAATCAATTAAACAAAAATTTAATTACCTAATTTGTATTGTTCACAAGTTGAAAATTTTCACTTTCATGACAGAACTAAAATGCCCCAAATTACCAGAATGAGCCATATTAACATATTTAATACATGGTAGGAAGCTTAGGATAATTTTCTCAATTTTTATGTCTTGTCCTGGTTTCAGAGTAAAAAAAATATAGTTGACTGGGAAAACTATTTTGCTGCATTCTTTAGAGAATCCTTTCAGTATACTGCTGAGTTATGCGTACTGCTGCCTTTCACCCAGTGGTTTCACAATCAGGAGTATGGCTAGACCCCAAGTTTTACTTACATCAAAGTGAACTTAAATTCAGTGATTAAATTTGTTAGCAAATCTTTTTATGCTGGGGAAAAAAATTCTATGTTTCCCACTTGTGTTTTTGTAATACTGGAATTTTTGAGAGCAGTCACCAAAACTGTTCTTCCTGGAGAAGCCGAGGGAAACTAATGCCTTGCAATTTTCAGTGGTGGGCAAAGAATTTTCCTTTTGAACTGAAAAGCTTTTTTGGCTTTTCCAGAATAGTAGGTCTGAAAAGAAAAGCACAATTTTTTTACATTTATAAATGTAAAATTATTTTTTGTATACTTTCACATTTATTCTTTTTTAGAGCAGGATTTATTTTTTCAATGTGCACAAAGAGGTTATCCAATGAAAACATGACACAACTCTGCAGAAAGCGATTCCCCTGCTTGCAGGAATCCTTTGGTATTTTAGCCCCAATGATGGAGGAAAAGCAGTTTGTTATGAGAGCTGAATTGCTTTTTCTTTTCACATGTAGTAGCACTTAAGTGTCGTGTTAAGCCCGAGGCAGGAAGGACTTTAAATGACCTGTTCTGACTGGAATTGTGTTTACTGTACTTTTTTCAAAATGCAGTGCAGGATCCCTTTCCTTATCAGTACCTAAAGTCTAACAGCTTGCAGACTCAAATTTCCCCTTCCAGGCAATGTTGGATTTGTCTGTTGTTTTTCACAGCAAAGAGTTTCATGAATCCTGCAGTTTGGATATCTGCCTTGTATTACCCAGTGCCACCCTCTGGGCTAGGAATCAACATTTTCCAGCTCCCAGAAATTGCCCAAAAGGCTGCTAGAAGCACTGCACATTGAGATGTGTAGGTACACAGCCTTTGAACTGTTCGCATCGGGAATTCTGGCAGAGAAGTTGTAGAAGCACTCTCTGTTGGAGTAAGCCAGTGAACAATTAAGCAGTGTCTGTAGGGAGTGATTGCCCTTGGCATTCGTGACTGCAGGTGTGGCATGCAGGCTTTGCTCATTCAAACCTTCACTGAATCCATATGGCAGAAGAGCCTTATAAACATAATGAATGTGGGAAAATCTCTCCAGAGAGACTCTCGACACCGCTGCTCTCCCCAGTCACAGCTCTGCTCTGGATTTCTTCCATCCAGACTGCACCTTGTGTTTTTCCTAGCCCACCTTACACCCGTAAAAGCTAGACAATGTTGCCCCATCCCCTCTTCTTCTCAAAAATATGACTCCCAGAAATGAATTATTCCTTGAAGAAGCTTTCCCCTGCTCCTTTTGCTATGTCCTAGAAACATCTTGTAGATTTGTGTTTGTATTGTCCCTTTGCTGCCTATGGGTTTTAAATTCCTGACAGAGAAAGCTTTATTCTGCCTCATTTTGTGCTACCTACTGTGCTAGGTATACCAGGGTGTTACTGGCATGCTAACAGTGTAAAAGGCAAGACATGGATGTTGCTGCATTTTCTTGGGTTATGCTTTGTTTTATTTTTTTTTCTAATAGGGGTAACTATCTTGGACCAACACACATGTCATACGTGCATGCAGCTTGGTTTCTTGTTGATCATCAGCACTAGCCTCAGTGGCAGCACTCCTGCATGACAAAAGGAAGGACAATATATCTACGACATCTTTTATCGGCAATGGGCTGGTGGTGCCACAGTAACGCTCTGAAATATTTGTATTCTCAACTTAGTAGCTTCAGAGGAACTCAAAATCGGCCATTCCTCAAGTGTACCTCCTCCTGGTGGTTTTGCTTCTGTCTTTTACCTAGATGTTGTACATTCTTTAGGAAAGACATCAGGGCTGAGGTGCAAAGAATATGTGAACTACCAAGGTAAAATCTGACAGAAGCTTCATGGATTGAAGCACACACTGGAGAAGAGCAGCCCAGCAGGAGAACTCGCATTTCTCGGGGGCTTTGTTGATCAGAGCTAGTGCAAAACAAATGCAGGGGCAGGCTGCTAACCATTATCTTACAGTACGATGAGATCCAAAGATATGGGAGGGAAAGTAAGAATCAGAACGTACCTTCAAGACTGGAAAAAAACCCAGGTATGCCAGGAGTGGGATTTTCTAAGACTCAGTTTTGTCTCTTCTGAAATGTGCCTCTGGGTGAATCAAATATGAATACTTGTAGTGCTAGAATAATGCAGAATACATTCATGTCTGAACCCCAGGCTGGTTTCCCTGATCAGGCAAAGGGCACCTATAATGAAAACAGGGGTTAGCTAAATTAATCCTGACTTTTTTTGACTTTCAGTCCTGTTGAAAATTAAAAAAAATTGAATCTAGTTAAAAAATAATGACATAAGGACTAAACATGTAAGGCTGGCTGTTGTGAATCACGTGACATATGGCACTAGAATTGCTGATAAGCTTCAACGCTTGTCACTGAATATTTGGTTTTCTTTTTAAAGAAAAAATAAGATTTTCAAATTATTTTAGGACTGGAATAGTGTGCCTTTAAAACCAAAACTAAAATCCCCTATAATCAAAACAAATAATAGTGAAAGGTTTAGAATATTGGATTTTTTTTCTAATTTTAAAGAACAGCAGGTTGTTCTTTAAAATTAATGGAAATAATTTTAATATTAAGTTATCAAATGATAAAACCGCAAATTTTTAAGTCAGGGATCATGAGCATTACTACTTAGAAAAGCTGAGATCAGTAGAAAATAATTCATAGTGCAAGTCCTCCTAAAGAGGACTAATACCTTTATATTACTTAAATATTACTCAAACATTATTTTTATTTTATCAGTTCTAAAATTAAATTAGGTACACAGAAAATATGAAGATGAACATATAACATTAAAACCAGCTTTAAATTAATTTCTTTTTTTTTCTGTCTGCTTTAGTATAGGAAATGAAACTCTTTCAAATAAATATCATGCCTTTTAAAGGTGGTCTGTAGGAATTTTCTTTTGAAGTTGAATACCTGCATTCTTCCCAATGAAAATATCTCCAGAACTCCAGAGTTAAGTTGTATACTAGAACAAATTAAGTTATTGCCCTAATGAAGGAAAAAAGATAAATGTAACATACCATTTAACAGACTTAGGAAGTTATCAGAAGTGCACAAGAAAAAGCCTCCTATGAATAAATAACTTCTGAGGTTCAAAAAAAAAAAAAAGATAAAAAAAGTTTCCATCCTAAAGTAAAATGAATCCATTACTCATGTTTAGAAACTAATATTGAATACCTGTATATTTACCTTAAAATTTTGAAAATAATTCCAGACTTTTATATATAGAGGTGAGTAAACACGTGTCTTTGAATGATTTGTTGCTCTGTTATAGAGGCAAAGATGAATAAACCAAATATAAACTCCAATTTTATCTCTTTTTTTTAGCTGTTGCTAAATACAAAGGCTGTATAAAGTACTATGTGTTTTTAAGAATACATGGTAATCGTGGCAGGAGAATGAGATCAAATCTTGAAAAAGATGAGAATATCACTGCTGTTTTGGTATCACTCCCTCATTTCTTGCTTTCCACAAAAAAAACTAGACATGCCTGGAGAAAATTAAGGAAATGGAAGAAAAATTTGAGAAGGCGAGGCAAGGCATGACAAGGCAAGGGAAACCAAAAGCAAATCCCCCAAAATACTAACCTGTTGTGGCTTCAATTTATCTCAACACTTATCCCTTTGTCACAATGATATTTTTCCATTCCTTCAAAGTTACATTGCTGTAAAGCTAAAGGAATGTGATGATGAATCAGGTTATTTTTCTGTTATATATATATATTTTTTTTTTTAAATCCCTATATCTAAGTCAATTCTCAGTCCCTTTTCTGTGCTAGCAATTAGTTTTAGAAGTGTGAAAGGAATTGCAGAATATAAACAAAGTTTCCAACCTGAGCTTTCTCCATCCTTTTTGCAGATGGTTTATGGGAGCTTTTGATCTGCGCTACGAATGTCAACTAATGTTTACTTCTTAGACTTAGTGTTTCTTACTCTTCCGTATGGTTCCAATTCATTGCAGATCATGCTTTGTTTCCAGAAGTTTTCTACTCTACTCAAGACTGCAAAAGTCTTGCTTTTGCAAAGTGAAATCATTCTGTATTGCCTTCTTGGTCTTTTATCAACAGTGCAATTGTAGACCCTCTGTAAGACTTTTAGTTAGCATAGACATTTTGAAAGAGTAGCAGAGAAATCCAACCAAAAGATGCTTGCTTTTATATATTGAGTATCCATATTCCCTTTATGGCACCTCATCTGAAATGTGTTTTCCTTCAAGTTCAAAAATATGATCTCCATTCATTCAGTCCACTTATATTAATTAGCTAAGCTACACTACACAGTCACAATCAGGAAATGAGTTTTTGATGAGGACATGAGGAGAAGAGGTAAGAACTGCAGTATAATTTCTTTCATAGAACCAATTTACATGATCTCCTTCAGTTTAAAACCTTGGTTCTTGTAGTTTAGGGAAAAAAATCCAGTGACAGATCAGGATACATTTAATGTCTTAAAACTGAATTGCATGTCCTCCCTGCTAGCTGAATCACCTATAAGTTCATAATTTTTCCAGCACAAACTAGGGAAAAAGGGGAACTGTGAATCTTTAACTTAAAATTGCTATAGTGAAGTTTGTTCTTTAAAAAAGTAAATGAGTATCCTAACGTATATCAGAATTGAGGAGCAGCAGAGCCCCAGATACAAAGGTCTCTTCCACTTGAGAATGCCTAAATGAGATTGTATTCTAACCTTTTCAAACGCCTTTTTTATTTACAATGAGCCAAATCTAAAATCCTAATTTCTCCCAGGATTTAAATGCTCAGACTTGAAATTTAATTTTTTCTGTGTAGCATCTTTTCATCAATCAAAGCACTGCACCTGAATGTCTATTACCAAGATGTAATAAAAAGAGAAAAACATCACTTTTCTGTTCTTTCCTTGGGCAGCCTCCTCACAGTTTTTTAAGCAGAAACTGGTTCTGCAGATACGGAAACTTATTAGCTCAGTACAGCCTCACAGAAGTTTTCCACTTCAAACAATAAAGAAAGCTACTATTTCCCTTAAAAAAAGTTCCAGTGAAATGAATTCACTGAAAAAAAAAGATAGACACATACATGTTAAATATTCTAAAAATGAGAGAACTTCAAAATCCCAGAAGTACAGGCTATTCCTAAATTTAAGTGTGGACTTCCCTACATGGAGAAAAGAAAAATCTGAAAGCCTGGCTGGCTGTCATCAACCTATTTTTAGTACAATTTAAGTACAAACTTATTTCTTCATACAGATTTATGAATGATTTTACAGTCATTTTTTGACTGGGACTTGACCAATATGTTTTATTCCAGGTGTGATTTTTTTCTCTGCAATGTCATTGCATCCTATTCTTTGTCTCTAATGGAAAAGAAATGTCTTGCAATAGAAAACAAAATGCACAATCAAACCAAGCACATGGAATATACTCCTTCTGGCTTTCTCGGGGTGCGCCAATCTTACTTTTAGTGCTACTTTGGATTTAAACCAGTTGCTAATGGACTGTTGTATTACTTGCAGAACTGACCATAGGCACAATACTAAGCAGGTAAGCGTTATTTAAAAACACATTTTAAGAGTATGAACACCTATCTCAAATGCTCCAAGCCTTCATAAACTTTTTGCAGAAAGATGATTTTTCAAGTAAGCTGAGAAAACTTCCAGTAACTCTAAATAAAATTTAAACAAATGTTAAACGTGTTCCTTTAAAAAAAAAAAAAAAAGAAAAGAAAGGTATAAAAGTTTACTCAGTGGCTCATATCAAGTAAAAGAATTCAGAAATAAGTACAAAATATGCCTTCCAAACCAAATTAGTGACCATTTAATATCACACTTAGAATGATTAAAAGCAGAATGTGAAGAAGATAATATTTATTGGAGACATTTTCATTCCTAGACAGGTTATCTCTGGTCATGAAACAGTGCTGGAAAGTGAAGTTCTTTGTTTCATGAAGAGTAGTCTGTTTCAAAGCAAAATTAGTGCCTTTTCTGTCCTACTATTGACCTCGACTTTGACCTGGCTGGACCACCCTTACTAGAACGGGAGGTAATAAAGTCCCCAGGCTGGCTCAGCCCTAGGTCTCAGTTAAGCAGAGACTATCAATCATGTGAAATTAAGTGTAGTGGCTTTGTGATGTAGACATTTACTAGGAACTAAACTGAGATCACCAAAGACTATTCATTTACATTTCCAAGGAATACTTAAATGAATACCAAGACATTAAAGTAACATTTCTGAAGTTTTTAACAATTTTCAGGTGATACAGAAATCTAGTTTTAGAAGTTATTGAAATTACATTGTTTTGAAGTTTAGTGTTTTAAAATTAAATAAAGAAAATGCTTTGCTTTAAAACAAGTTTTATTGTCTTGTGTGCAATAAGGAAATATAATAATTACAAGACAAATTCTGAAGTGAATCATTTACATTTTTTATATTTTAATTGACGTAAAAATGAAGAAAATTCTGAATGTTAATCAAAATGAATCGCTTTTAAATTCAATCTTGGAAACTTTTAATGCTTAGATTTCAAGTATAATACAGCAAAATACAGCAGACTATGCACATGTCATCTAACATTTTCCCATTGAGCTTTACGTTTTTGCTCATCAGAAACTCAGAGAGCTGACAAGATTTCTAGAAGTCAAGGAGTTGATGAATATTTGTTTATGCTATTAACATAGTTCTTAGGAGTCCCAGGTGATGCAGATCCTATTACTTTCAGTACTACTTAAATTTTGAGAATTTGTCCATCTCAGATAGTTTATCTTTCCACATAGGAAATAAAACTTAAAAAGTGAGGGGCTAGAGGGACGAAATAAGGAAAGCAAGATGTGGTTGCTGTGCAGAGCCGGTGTCACAGGGCAACATGATACAGCACCCTCACTGTCAGATGGCATTGCCTCCCTTTAAAGAGGTGAAATGTTGAATTATGAAATGTTTCACCATAAGACAGCACAGGTTAGCTTGTGTATAAAGGAGGCATGCTGGCCTTCCTGGACACTGCCTGCTTGTTATACATTGGCAGGTGAGCACGGGACTGAGAGAGCCTTTCCCCTTTTGAAGGGAATCCCTGCTTACATGGAATATTTGCTTTTGCTGAAAGAGAACTTTTCACAGGTTTACTCTGCTGCAGAAAGAGAGGAGAAATGCCATTTCTTCCATCTTGTCTCAGGATCTAGCCATAGTCTGTTTTCCTATACCCATTAGTCAGGGTAACTGTTCCTGGAGCTTATCTTTGCAGTCAGAAAGTCTATAAACAGATTTAAATAAACGCTCAGTTTCTGAAAGAAACTTTTGCAGTCCCCAGAAAATAGCCTCACTATCCACCACGGGGTCATGACCCCCAGGCTGGGAATCAGCAATGCCAAAGATACCCTGTGTCAGTCTCATGTGGCTCAGCACTGCTGAAGGCTTCTGTCTTATTATTATCACACCTCCAGCAGAGAGATGATTGAGTCCCCTAATGTTGATTGGCATGTCTCATTTCACTGCTAGGTTTCCTAAATTTTATTTTCAGAGGTTTTATGCCATTGAAGTGCAGAATGTGCTTCATGTAGAAATTCTTCTCAAGGGTGCCATCTGGGAGACATCTTTTTCATCATGTGTAATACAAAGTGTTTTATTAATGGTGACGATCAGCTCATTCTTGCTGCCCTAAAAACAATTGAGTTGATCCCATGCTATTCTATGTAATCTTACAAAAAATTGTTTTTATTCAAGATTTGATTCATCTTCAAGTTTAATTAAAAAATAAAACAATCAATCAAAACTTCTCCAATACCTAAAATTTCACATTTAAGATTTTCTGGTATTCAAGCTAAAAGAATAAAATTGCAAAATAGTTCCTTTCTTTCAAAAAAGCAGTGTAAGGGAGGCTGCTGTTGAATTTAACAAAGCAGTGTGTAATTTGGCAGCCGAAAGGTTGATGCCATCAGGAGCTCTTCAAACTTATTTGCTGAGAAATCAAGATGATTGATACCCGTTTGTCAGGCTGCTTTCCTGACAGAGTGAATGCACAACTTGATTTCAGGACTTGGTCAGCTCTGTTGGTCCAGAGCATTCATTCTGCATTTTATAATGCTTTGCTGACACTAGAAGAATAATTTCATAAATTCCTAATTTTGTTTAAAAATCTTAATCTCTGGTAACTCCATTGGCTGTCAATATTCTGGGATAATTATCCTGCTGGTTTTCCTTATCATTTGGCATTTTGGTTAGTGCTGCTGTGACCAAATGGATATTGAGTCAGTTAAGTGGTGTTATCAATGATGAGCATTGAATTTTACTAATTTAATTTCCTCTTAATATCTTCTGTGTGTAATTTCACACACTCTTGAAAAGCAAGTCAAAATCCTAAGCAGATGGATTGCACAGCCTTATGCTTCCAGCTCTGTGCTTCATAAGACTGGGAAATTCTCATGCTCAGGGCCAATTATGGACTTAGTTTGACTGGATAACTCTGTCCTGATGAGACCACGTTGCAGGACTGTGGAATATTTGTCTCATTGACAAATGACAATGAGAAAAGGAAAGGAGATTAAAACCCCTCCAATATCCTCGCACCAAAACTGTATCCCGTCCGCAGTATGGCCCTGATACAAAAATGTGAAACGCATTTACTAAAGACAGGACCTATTGGTATCTCAGACAGCAACTGACATTCTAAAACTTAGTATTTTGAGGCAGTACATCAAGATTAATGGTATTTATCATTGACAATTCTTACTTTTTCTCATATGTCAACCTAAGGAATGTCGAAAGGACCATATGTTTGATTTTAGTAATGAGAAGAAAGAGAAATCAATGTTCGAATGGTGTCCCTACACCTTTTAACTCTAAATTGAAAAGAGGCACATAATCAATATGTTGCCTTAGAAATTCTTTCTACACTTGATATTAAATTACAAGGAAATAAAATTGTGTTCATGAAGTTTCTAATGTACGATTTAGGTTTGAATAGTTTGATCTAGACCTGAGTCATATTCTTTCATTGTTCATATTCTCATTTACAAATCCCAATCCTTTGGCTGTCTCAGAGAAAACGGTAATAGATAGATAGATCTGACTGATGTGGATATGCCTTTACAAGAACATATGTTTCATTCACACGACCTCACTACAATCAACTGTAGAGACTCTTGTGACTCTTTCTCTTCCCCAAGTATTGTAAATTTCTAACTTATTCTGCCCTGCATTCCCTTCTCACATTGCACTGGTGTAGTGCCTATGCATACATACAATAGAACTGAGAGACAATGTAAACAAAGAGTAACTTTTCTGTATGATTTATATAAGGGTATTCAGTGTTTTGTAGGTCCAACATCATAAAAGCCTTGACTTTCAGATAGGAAGACAGATTGTTCACCAGAACAGTGTGATTGATAGACATGCAAGTTGTCAGGTACAATCGTCAATCTTGGATGAACTCCAGGACATTGAACTTTAAAAAAAAATCAGGCAACCTATTTTCAAGCATTTTCTGCTTCACCACTGCTCTCTATATGGGAGTGAAAAGTGTCACCTATTGCACATGTCGTTTACTTTCAGTGTACTCATCAGGTCTTTCTTCTTAAGGAACAATGGGAAAAATACCACAATAGGAAACCCTCTAAAGTAAAACTACGCTCAATAACATCAAGCTGAGATACAGCACTTTCACTGCTTTTATTTTCCTCCATGCTTAGTAATGTAATAACACTAGGCATTACAGAACTCACACATTATGGAGCATGATTGAAAAGCTCTGAGTATATGAGAATTAATCTTCTTTCATCATGACAGACTAGCATATTAAAAATGGTCTCACTTGTATGACTATTGAAAATTGCTTTTGGAATTCATTCAAGTAAAAGAGGCTCAAAAACTCTTTTTGAAAACTGCATGAGAACAGAAAATCTGAAAAGTATGCAAAGTACCATAAGAAAGATATTTCAAACGTATTTTGAGTGTCAGAGAGATTCTGTGGCAAAGAAGATGTGGCAAAGGAATTGTAGTGCTGCACTGCATCTAAATGGGTGGTTACCAACTTATCTAGTAAAATAAATATATGTGGCAAATGACACATACCAATTTAATGACACTTTGAGTTCATGTGAAGTTTGGCAGAGTAATAAAAGTCTTATCTCTTGCCTCCGCTGTTATTGCACAGATTTAAACTGCTGTCTCAGAGGCAGTTTTACTATCTTTTTCAATCTCTGCCATAAAAGTGAGACTTGATTTGCTCAGCATGAGAACAGATCAATAAAAGCTGAGTTACACAGCAGATTAGATCACTAACTCAGAGATCAAAGATGTTAAATACAAGTTGCATAGGAACAATTAGATCAAAAGTTAAGTTCAAATGTACAGTACTGGTTTGTAAGTCTCAAAATAAATATGGACCTGATATGAAAAAAACATTGAAAAATTGTCAGTTTTATTTCTTTTATCTAGAAAAAAGGAAGAACTTAGTTTCTGAGCAGCCAAAGACATGATTCCTAATGATGGAATAATATTATTCTAGGATTTGATTATTCTAGGTAATTTTTCTCATTACTGTATCAGAAATCTATCATTATTTCATCTTCTAGAAAGGGATTCATATTAAAAGGTAACTGTGTTAGACAAAGAAGGTCAATGATTCCTAAAATATTTTGAGGTATTGGCAGTATCTTGAACAATGATCTCTCACCTTCTATATACTTTAAATATAACTATTTTTGAAATGATGAGTCAATTAAAAAAAATTAAAAAAAAAAAAAAAAAGTGGTTTCCTATTCAACAAGGAGATATTTGTTTACTTATATGGGTAAGGTTCACAAAAACTTAATTATTCAATTAAGCTGCTGTTAGGAACTAGAAAACATACTGGTATTTGAAGCTTGCACAAAAACATATGCAATGTATTATCCATAACAGAAATTCACATCAATGAATATTTTGGATTGAGCAACCCTACTTATCTATATCACAGAGGTAAAAATGTTCTGAAATTACTCACATCGCAATGGTCATTTTAGTTTAATACTTTAGCATAGAAGTTGATTATTTTCCTTTGAAACTTAGGTAATTTCAACTCATGCTAATATAAGATTCTTTTAGGGCAAAACAGCTCTTTTTATTTCCAATACAGTGTAATGCCATTCTTTTCTGAAAGATAAAAGAAAATTTATAAGAGACTCCACCAGTTTTCTTCTTCGTTTGGAATTCTCTATTGATTTTTAAGAAACTAAGTGGCTGTATCAGATAATTCTCTAAACATTCAGTGTGTGTGATTCAAATGCAGATTTTGACTACTACTATCATAAAGTGCAGGAAAACAATAATTTTTAAAAATAATCCTGAGATACTGACTAAAAATACAAGACAGCAGGGTCCTGGGGTGTGTATGCAGTTTTTGTTGAAACACAACTATATTGTAGATGTTTGAGAAGCAAAACTGGAGCATCATGATTTTTGAGTCTCTAAAATTCTTTGACACGGTGTAGAAAAACAATATTTCTTTAGAAACAATAATTTATATTAGTCATTTTAAGACAAAGAATTTATGTATTGTTTGCCTTCTATAATTATTATTAATCAGATAGCTGATTGGCTTGTACAAGCATATTTCAGTTGCTCATTTTAAACATCTACAAAATAGCATTTTCTGAGGAGGAATAAATTACATTATTAGTGTTAGTTATTTAATATCACACTAAATATAATTTGCACTATTCAGTTAATTATTTAAACCATAAAAAAGACATTCCTTGGATTGCTTTGTTTAACTCTGTTGAATTATTGTTTCCCGTTCCGTATTTTTTAGGTATTGCCTACTGTTGTTTGCTTACAGGAATATGTAGAAATTAGGGAAATTAATGGATAGACTTTTAGAAAGAATTTTCAGATGTAAATGAAAAGAAGTTTATCACATTCTTTCTGGTATACAAGGCAGATGATGCATGCCAGGACATAATTGATACCAAAGTAATTTCTGAATGCCCTACATTTATCTGGTTTTAGGAACTACATTTATTTAATTCCTGTGTGTTCTCAGTCTGGCATGAAACAATCCCCACCATTAACCCCCCTCTTCCCAGGATGATTAGTGGCAGATGTATTCCTCAAATTCTCTTGCATGGTGTCTGTCTACTAATCATGGTATTTCTACTGCAGCCCTCACGGCAAGTCAAGGTCACTAAGGAAATATTGAGTGCCTCTCATGGGAAGGCTGCAATCTCTCTCTTAAAAGTGCTAAGCTGCCTATTATTTTTAGGGAAATAGAGAAGCCATCAGGATGGTGAAAATCTTTCAGATATTGACTGTGTTCCACTATTTTAGCATTTTCAGGTAAAGCCTCTAGTGGTAACAATAACTTGCTTTCTAGGTGCTAGCTATCCTCTCCCTCCTTTTCTGCTTTGATCAGGGTAGGACAGACAGACAGACAGCTGTTAAGTTTGTTTGACTTATTCCTATTGATAAACAAAGATTCAATGTCCACTCTGTAATTCTTAGATATGTCAAATTTTTTCAATACTGCAAATTACACTTTGCTTTCGGTTGGATGCTCTAAAAGGATGGGACAATGCTTTTTTTCGATATCTGCACAAAATGTGGTAAGACTGAGGTTTTGGGAGATTTTGGGGAAGTACCTTGTGGCATGGTGGAATTCTATACTGAGAGTATATTCACCATTCATCATAAAGAATATAGCAGTATCTGAGTCAATTTTCTGTTATCTCTATCTGTCCCAAAGGTTGTTGAATATTCAGCTGGAAACCAGTTTTGAAAGTGGACATGACCACTGAAGAAAAGTGAAAAAGGGTCTGGTTTTCAGTGGCAGAGGGAATAGGTGCCTGGTCTGCCATTTGAGCACTTGTGACACTATTTATAATTCTTCTAAGAATTAACAAAATTGTACTTCCTTAATGATAAATCATGACAATTTCTTCGACTCCATTTTTAATTAAAATATTTATATTTTAATTTAATTTAGTAGGATTTTACAAGAAAAATATAGTCAGGATGCATGAATTATTGCCAAATCATAGTAAATTGAAGATGAAAATAATGCTGGCACCCAAATAAAATGAGCAGAATGCAATAACTGAAGTCATACTATTGCTCCTCCCTGCAGACGACATGGTTTTCATGTTGTTTTTGTGTTTTCATGGTTTTTAATCTAGGTGGAATAGAATGGCATTTCACAGTTTTACTGACCAGATAAAAGTGAGGGAAGGCAGTGGAAGGTATGGTGATAGAGAGAATATTCATGTAAGATTTAAGTAATGACAAATTGCAAAGAGATTATTGTAACAAAGGAAACTGCTGGATGCACTGCTCTGGGTATCCCACCTTTCTCTTTCAGAATGCTGAATGCTTTTAATTGAACCCAGTGTGAAAGCAGCTGAAGAGAAAAAACACTCATGCTAGAAAAAAAGTCATCATGTTAGTTTTATAGATGTCTTGTGCAAGAGAAATGTAAATACAAACCCTCTGTTCCTTTGATAATTAATTGTATAGCACATTCCATATGTTTGAATTGAATTGCTGAAAATGTATCTTTCATTGGTAAAACATACAACTAGTGCAGCTTGTGTAGAAAAATGCGAACCAAAATAACTGTTTACAAAATATAAATTAAGTCACAAGTGTACACTAATAAGGTCATTGAATATTGAGTTAATTCTCATGGAATAAAACTTAATACTAAATATATTTGCTAAATGTAAATAATTTAGTTATGTAATTAGAACTAACAGGAAATTACTGAACTAATTGAAGTAGAACTCCATAAGCAATTTACCTCGTTAAATTTTTTACAGTTCTCCATCTGCATCAAAGTTATTATCTATTTAGTTTAAATAATAATAAAGGAGGGAAAATCAAGGTTAATTGGTATTTTAATTATGAATATCTCAAATAAAATTATCTTATATATAGAAAAGACTTCCCCTGTAAATAACTAAAATATGGTCTCTTATTTATTCTGCAATTTGAAGAACAGGATGAAAGCAAATATAGATTTCTTCATTGTGAGTTCCATCATGTGTACTGATAGAAGTACACAATCCACATTTGTAATTAACCTCTTACCGCCTCAATAATTGTTATTAGGGGGAAGTATATTCTCATGCAATTATTTGTAAAGACAGCTGTGTGATTCTGGGTGGATTTTCCACTGGATGGGAGAAAAATACACTATCCTCATAGTGCATGAGCACTAGATATAAAGAGTAAAGAGGTAGGTTACAGATGTGCAGAATAACTCCAAACTTTCTTGGACCAATGTGTTGACTTTCTTGTGGCTTGCCATGACAATTCTCAAAGACATTTTGGGTCACATGCAGAACGTGCATTTTGATATCTTTATGTCTTCTGTGAAAGATGGTGCTTGCTTTCAAGTACCTTAAGGCTGTCAGTGGATTACAGACAGTAATGCAGACAAAAGCCAGATAATCTGCTTTACCCATCAGATAGAGAAGAACCTGCTTTAGCAGTTTGACAAAGAGATTTCCATAATTTCATATGGTTAGCAGCAAATGGAAAAAAAAATCACAGTTCAGATAGACAAAATTAATACAGCTTTCCATTTTTGTCATAACTGCTAGGTGGCTTTTCTCACTGTAAAAAGTTCAGTAAAGTAAATTGTTCAATATACAAGTACTAATGAAAAATGTAATCCCTATCAATTGTCTGTCTTTCCAGTTTGCTGACAATTCCCCTCGTATCTTTAATTTTTGTTAAATTATTTTGCTCTTTGAACCCTAGACTGCGTGTATATATATATATATGAAATATAGAGAATACTGTTAGATAATTACTGTAAAAAAATCTAAACGTTGGTGACAAGCCACATTATTTCTATAAATGCATTGGCTAAATGTCTAAATGTTCAGTTTAACAGGGATATTTATTTTTAGTGGTTGTTCAACCACATTTCTTTCTACATCAGAATAAAAAGGATATGGGAATTAAGACCTATGGATTTCATTTTTTTCCAGAAGTAGCAGGATATGGAATGAAAATGTATGACTTTCAGTTTCTCATTTTACTCATTGTTCTTCTACCAAAGGCCAGTTTTCTGGCACTTTCTTAAAGCAAATTTCTGTTCTTTAAATAGAAAGCACAAATGCAGCAGTGATTTCATTCATGTTTAATGTAAGGTATGTAATGAAGTGTCATGCTCACTCTTAATGGAAGAATGTTTCTGTGTGTGAAAACAAAACATAGTCATGCTTTTATAAAAATTAATATCATGAGATACCACCTGCAGTCACCCATGAGCCAGGTAACCTGGGCTTACTTTTTGTGCATACTGCTAGATAGACCTGATCTGAGTGAAATAAAGGAAAGAATTTGATGCGCACAAAAATATTTGAAGTCTTTTCATTATATTTAAAGGCTTTATTCAAGGCAAGAAACAACAGAACCATTCAGGGGAGCTTTTTTATTTGTAGTAAAAGACGATAGTTTTCAAAACAAACTTTTATTATTTTTAAGTTTGACACAGGTAGATGTTGTTTTTATTTTTAAAAATCAAAAGAAAAAAAATGCATTCCACTAAAAATAAGAAATAACCAGGGATTCAACAATAGTTTTAATGTTGAGGCATTTAAATTTGCTTTTGTAGAAGAGACAACTAGAAACAGCATAAACACAGGTACTTTCAATGAGAAATTCAGACTGGATCTTTCCGAAATCTTGAAAACCTTCTGAGTGGTATTCCTGCCTTTAAGTGTCTTGACTGCACCCTGAAGTTCAGGGTTATTCACAGATTTCCTGATGTCATATTTGGCTGGCCTCCAGGAAGAGCAGAACCTACTAACTCGTGCAATGGAACCTCATGAACCAGTCATTTGTTTACACATCAAGCAGTCCCCCTACCTGAGTGCAATTTTCATTAGAAATCACACTAAACAAGATGTTTTCTGAAGCAGCCAAACAGACATGTATATTAAACAGGAAGGTTAATATAAGGAACTTGTGCTGAAATGCAAAAAATTCCTTACTCTCATCTCCTCTGAGAGACAGGTCCTTGCCTTCTTTATTCTCACACTTCAGCAACTTTGAGTTATATTCTGCACTGTAAAGGAATATGTATAAATGTGTATATACACTAGCAATATATATTTTATATACCTATCTATATCTATACCTATCTATATCTATATGCACAAATATATAAAAGATCATCTATCTTCTCAGTTTTCACTTCCATACCTTGACTTTGACTTTTTTTTTATCAGAGATCCTCTTCCCAATTTCCCTTTCCCTGTGGTCTCAGTTTCTGTCCTGGAAGTCTTTCCCTTTTCCTTCCCCTCCATATACCCAGAGAGTTATCATTAATTGTTTTACTTTGAAGGAAATTGCTGCTTAACTAGTTTTCATAATACCTTGGTGCAAATAATTACAAAATTCCTACTATAAGTACTGTGATAAATTCCAGATGCCACATGCCTGAGTTTGGATGTGTGTTTGGAATATGAAGGAAATGTCAATGAAGACAAGTTAAATGTTCTGTTTGCTAATTGAGTTTAAATTTTGAATTTAGAAAAACTGCATTAGGCCTAACTTGGTAGTTTAGTCAGTATTTATCTTCTAGTATGACTCAGAAAACAGATTCGTAGTGAATTTGGGATGATAACAGAAAATATGTTATTTTATGAAAGCTCCACAGCAAGGTACTGTTTCATTAGGCTGCAAGACTGAAGTAAATACCTGTCCAGGAAGTACCTGGCCAGTTACCTGCTTTCCTGAGGATAAAATCTTGTGTAGAGGTTTTAATTGTCTTTCTCACTCTTCACCCATGCCCAAGTACTTCGGGAGCACTAGAGGGACTATCACTCTCTTTGCAGGATGGTGGCAAAAGAAAGTATTTTTTAATGAAATTTCTATTACTTAATGAATACTTGAAATTAAAGGAAGTTTCTAACAGTGAGATATTCTTTCCAGCTGTCTGGCAAGAGGCTAACATCATGTACTTCATTTGGGGAGGAAACCCAGCAGGAGCAATGTTTCTGCACTCCACTATATGTTTCTGTAAGGGAGAAAAAAACCTCTTAAAGCTGGGTTCTCAGGTTTCACTGAACAGCTCTCAAACGTAAGGTAAAATCTTACAGTATATCTCGTATAATAATTATTGGTGCATCTGGAAGATAACAGGATTATTTTCTATTTCTGTGATTCTGATTCTTGATTACTATGTGATTAAAGAGGAAACTGTTTCCTAGCACAGTATACAGACCTCACCAGAACACATGCAATTTTGCTCACATTTTACACTTTCTAACAGTTACGGATACTCTTCTGGGATGTGCAGTGCAGTACCTTGCCTCCTCTCCTACCTTATGCCCCAGCTTGTGCAACACAGCTCTTTCCATGTTTTGCTGAGAAGGTGTCTTCACTATACAGGACTTGGGGCACAAAGTAAGATGACAATGTTGTGCAGGACATGCAGTGCTCAAGAGGACTTCTCCATGTGGTCCCTGGCTTTCGGCGTGAGCTGCAGTCACCAAAGCAAGTGGTACACGAGCAAGGTGGTAAGGAAGGGCCCAATCTTTTTGCTGTTTGATCTGCAGCATTTTCTTAAGCATTGGAGAAAAGCAAATTAAAGGGTTGTGCTACTTCATTACTTAAACAGACAAACTAAGTTTAATTTTGCATTTTTTACTTCTCATGAGTCAGAACTTTACAGTACTGCTGGTGATAGGCACAAGAAGTTTGTACTATATGATCCCTTGAGAGAAACTGAGGCAGGATTTATGCCAGTAAATCAGGCTTGGCAGTGCTAAGGGTAACGCACGAAAAAAGCCCTCTGATGAATATTTTTAAAAAATCTCTGTTTCTATGAGTTGTGTTGGTCTTTTGAGTAATGTAAATGCCTTGTGGCAGAGCTGGAGTCAGAAAGAAGTGTATGTTTTTCTTTTTCCACAGAAAAAAATCATTAGCATTCCTTGTTTATTTTAAGTAGGTATAATGAGGAGATTAAAAATGGTTTTGAAACTTGCATATCTCTAAGTGACTTTTTAGTGTCAGTGCAATGATATAACTAACCTACAAATGATAAAGACAGTAAATTTCTTGGTTTTTTTCTTGCCTAATGACTGTTGATAAGCATCTGTGATAAGACTTAAAAATATGAATGTCAAGGACTGAGACATTTCTTTGGCTTGGCAAAAAGATCTTAAGAAATCTTGAAGAAAATGTTGCTGTTCTTCACCATCACTCAACCAAGCACAGAATTGTTTCTTGTAAAAAGAAATCTATGTTTAAAGGAAAAACTGGGATTGTGTAGTTACTAATCACATAAATGCACAAACATGGACACCGTATTGCATAAAAACAGTAGAGGAGTGTGCTGGTTTTGGCTAGGGTAGAGTTTTTTTCTTACAGTAGCTGATATGGGGCTGTGTTTTGGATTTGTGCTGAACACAGGGTCGATAATACAGAGATGTTTTTGTTATTGCTGAGCAGGGCACACACAGAGCCAAGGCCTCTTCTGCTTCTCGTACCGCCACGCTGGTGAGGGGGCTGAGGGTACATGGGAGGAGACCAGGACAGGTGACCCAAATTGACCAAAGGGATATTCCAGACCATGTGACATCATGCTCAGCATATCCAGTACAGGGAAGGAAAAGGATGCAGGGAGGAACACTTGGAGTGGTGGCATTTGTCTTCCCAAGTCACCATTACATGTGATGGGGCCCTGGTCTCCTGGAGATGGCTGAACACCTGCCTGCCCGTGGGAAGCAGTGAATTAATTCCTTGTTTTGTTTTGCTTGCATGCACAGCTTTTGTTTTCCCTAATAAGCTGTCTGTATCTCAGCTCACGGGTTTTCTGCTTTATACCCTTCTGATTCTCTCCCCAGTTCTGCTGGTGTGAGAGTGAGGGAGCGGCTGCGTGGACTTTGGTCATTAGCTGGGGTTAAACCATGACAAGAAGCAGCATATTAATAATCACAGGAAATAAAACCAAATGGTGAGTGACAAATACAACATATTTTCCTTTTTTTATGCACATACACAAACAGACAATACTATTGCTATCTATTAGCTTTCCTTATCGCTGTGGACTGCTGAATTCGATATGTGACTTTGACGATTAGTGAAATATCAAATCAAAACAGACATAGCTAAGATTCCCTCTCTATTTCTTCAGCTTTCTTGTCTGATTTTGTGAGAACATTCATCTTCTAGGTTATTTGTGATACCCAAAATTGTAATTGAGGTAAATGATGACTATACAACAAATTAAAATATATCAGCTAGGCCTGTCTGCTTTGTTGACTTCTTTTCATAAGTGTGTGTATATAGGAGAAAATTCTGGCGTGTCAAGGCTTGGTGTTACTGACTTAAAACCAAGTGTGTTTTCAGTTGGCTTGAGGGGAAACATTCTAGTTCTCAGCAGAGCATAACCTGTGTAAATAGGAAGTATTTGACATTTTCAAATTTTTTAAGCATGGATTCCTTTCAGCTATAGTTGTTTTCTGCTTCTAGCAGGTTTGTTTGTAAGGTCTATGTGCAAACATGTGCTCTCTGAATTTTACAATGTTGGTATCTGTTCATATAAAGGCATAGAAAATTTTCTGAAAACATATTTTGAAAAGTTAATTCCAACAGTTTGTTTTACAGAAATTAAAAAAAAATTTAAAAGAGATGTTAAAGAAGTTGTTAATTCTATAAGAAAAATAAATTGCCAGTTCTATAGCAAAGCCTATACCTAACTGTGTCATGTGTTTAAGAATGGACAGTTTCTTTTCATAGGATTTTCCAATAAAACAGAAATAGTTAGTAGCTTATAAAAAGAATAAATTTCTAGCAGCAAATTTTGTAGAACTGGTGGCATTTTGTCAATTAGACCTTAAGACCGTATCTTTACGGGAAAGATAAAGACCATCTGAGGACATCCCAAGACGTGTAATACAAACATCTGTTTCCAAACTCCTAAAGAGGTTCCCAGTTCACTGTTGGCCTTGTGCATCTGGCACTCTCCCAAAAAAGATAGAGGTCAGACCACAACAGGAACCACTCTAAATATCTAAATATTGCCTTTTTTGTGCCTATCTTATTTTAATAAGAGCTAGCTAACACAGATACAGGTGCTCCTGTGTCTACACTGTTACTGCATAAACACATAAATGCAGCCCATGTTCTGCTACATTTTGCAAATGAACTGCCCCTAGGACAACGAAAAATGAAAATACCCTTAACAAAAGGCCAGTATCAAACTTTGCCAGTCTTCTCCCTACTCTCTGTGTCCACTGACTGCATTGGCATCAGGTGCTACTAACCAGTCACACTCATGGTGTGGTACTCCAACAGAGAGAGCCATGTTCTGATGGCATGGTGTTATCAAAGGATAAATTTTAAGCAAGCAAATTTTCAGGTTAAAAACACATTGCATGAAAGATGATATAAGAAAGGAAAGACACATTAAATTGTTGCCTCTACATATAAATATGTGTAAAGTGTCCAAGTTAGTAAACTGTTGGCCACACTGTGGGTGGGTTACTTTCTCCCCTGTTCAAACTATGGAGTCGGTTTAATAGTACATTAGTCATTGTGACAAAAAACCCCAAAAAACCGAAAAACAAAAAAGCAAAAACAAACACAAACCCACAAACCAAAAAACCAGAACAAAACAAATCACACAAGCAAGCAAACAAAAAAAAAAACGAAACACACAAAAAACCCCCCTAAACTGGAATCCAGATTACAAAGTCTAATAGTTTACGCATTTCAGAATGAAGAGAAACTTGGTTCCAGACAGGTTCCCAGCTCTGTTTATCATTTTGAATGAGACAGCTCAAAAGACATAGGCAACATAGAAGTGCAATGGCGTTAGTGTTACAACGTAGTTGCCGTGATTATGAGGTTAATCTACCTCTGTATCTCAGTGCTGTTCAAGAGCTATGTACCTTTTCCAGTCTGAAAAAGCTTGCACTGCTGATTTGCAGCCTGCCTTGCTCTCATCTCCTGAGCTATGACTTACTACCAGAATTAATGTGTAAATATATATTATAAATTTGAAAGTATGAACATGTACATATATACAAATATTTTCTATTTACTCTGGCTTCACTTTTTCATTCTTCTCACTTAACAAAATTCTAGTTTCTGTGAGTTTTTCGCATTGGGATATAAAATTGCAGTAATTGGGCTTCCCTTTGGTGAGATGATTTTGTAGACTCTCACTACACACTGATGAAACAAAATACAAAATTGATCTGTACCACCTTTTGACCAGTACTCTGCCCAAAAAACTCTTTTAATAAGCCATGTTTAAAGGCATATCCTACTTACAGATGTGTCTAATGTTTTTTGCTGCCTTCATTATTTTCTCTACTACAAGAGAGACACACAAGCCATCACTAAGCCATAGCCAGTGCAATTGGTGAACTTCCATGAACTTTCATTTTGAACAGCAGCATGTATCTTTGTTTCCTTAGAGGGTCTAATTCATTAACTGACCAGATTAAAAGGTGTGCTGCTGGACTCCTTTCTTTCCAGAGATGCTTTGTGTAATCTGTAGCAATATTATCTCAATAGGGGGGGAAAAAGTAAGCAGGAAACAATGGAAACTTGATGTTGCATGGCTTCTGTGGCTTTAGGTTAAGCTCGTGTAGGTTTTCTGCTGTCTGTTAAGTGTATCATTTCTGCAGTGGGAGTGTGCCTGTGTGCCTCTGATAGACATTGTAAAACCCTAATACCTTGATCTATCTGTATCTAATATCATTTTAGGCAGTCATCTAACATCCCAAATAAACACATCTTAATTGGTAAGGAAACTACTTGAAGGAATCAGATTAAAAATGCATTGTCAAGTGGCAAATATTCAAATATTCTCCTATAAGCATTATCTTTAAGAATATTTTTGTGTGTTATCTGCCAGCGTGTCTGATACTGATAAGAATGCACCCACATTTAAAGAATATATAATCTTCCAGAAATTGTGAATACCTATAAGAAGAATCAGATTTGCCTTAGTTCACTAAAGGGGGAAAAAAGACAGAGAAACATGGAGCTTGTTAAGGTTTTTCTGAAAGAAATACTAAAAATCCTTTTGCTTTTGTCCTTGTCCCCTCTCTAGAATTGTGCACTGTTCATATACACCACTGAGGAAAAATATGTTAACATAAAGAGGGCTGGTGAATCACAAAGGGGAATTCTTTATGTAGCTTGTTTCCATATGAAAGTAGCAACATTTGTGCATAAATGGCTTGCAGCATTTTTTTTATGAATTGGGCCCTAAGAGCTCATGATTGTCCTTGCTATTCAGTTTTCAGTCATTGGGTAGCGTTGAAACAACAGGAGGAAAAAAAGGAAACATTTTGTACCTGTGGTACTCACTTGGACAACAGAATCTTAGCAAAATAGCTACAGTCTTTTTCCTTTTTGTTACAAATTATACAGGGAGAAAATGATGTGTGAATCAATGAAAAGGAAAATAATATATTTCTGAAACATTAATAGTCAGTGCCATACTCCAGATAAGGGGGGGGGGGGAAATTGTTACACTGATTTTTCTATCTGATTTAAATTCACTTTCCAATCTTCACTAACCTGGCTGCTGCCTTGACAGAATCAAATTTTGTATGGAAAGTGAGATGATGATTCTCTCATCCCCAAGTTAGTGCTTTCCTTTCATTTTCTTTCTTTCTTTCCTTCTTTCTTTCTTTCTTTCCTTCTTTCTTTCTTTCTTTCCTTCTTTCTTTCCTTCTTTCTTTCTTTCTTTCCTTCTTTCCTTCTTTCCTTCTTTCCTTCTTTCCTTCTTTCTTTCCTTTTCTTTCTTTCTTTCCTTCTTTCCTTCTTTCTTTCTTTCCTTCTTTCTTTCTTTCTTTCTTTCTTTCTGTCTCTTCTCCTTTTCCTTCTTTCCTTCCTTTTTCGTTGATTTATAGAATATCCTGAGCTGGAAGAAACCCACAAGGATCCTCTAAGTCCAGCTCCTGGTCCAGGAATTACACCATACACCTGGGAGTGTTGTGTCCAAATGCTTGATCTCTGTCAAGCTTGGTGCTGCTCCCACCGCCCTGGGGAGCCTGTTCCAGTGCCCAAAAACCTTCTGGGTGAAGAAACTTTTTCTAATATTTAACCTTGCCATCAGGGAAGAAGACTGGCCTGGCTGAACAGGGAGCTTTTGCACAAAATCAGAGAATAAAAAAGAGTTTATTTATCCCATTTGGAAGAAGGGGCAGGCAACTCAGGAAGAGTACAAGGAGAGCATTAGACAGGCTAAATCTCAACTAGAACTCAATCTGGCCACTGCTGTGAAAGACAATAAAAAGTGTTTTTATAAATCCACCACCAACAAAAGGAAGGCCAAGGAAAAATCTCCGTACTTTATTGGATGTGGGGGGAACACTGTCACCAAGGATGAGGAAAAGGCTGAGGTACTTGGTGCATTCTTTGCCTCAGTCTTCAACTGTAATCAGCTGGTCTTCAACCAGTGATCATCAGGGCAACTGTCCTCCCGAGCTGTCTGACAGGGATGGGGAGCAGAATAGAGCCCCTGCAATCCAGGAGAAAGTAGTCAGTGACCTGCTGTGCCATTTAGACAACCACAAACCTGTGGGACCAGATGGGATTCAGCAAGGGTACTGAGGGAGCTGGCAGAAGAGAGATGAGTGCCTGCCCTTCTGCTCCCCCACAGTGAGGAAGCTTTAGACTGCAGTGAGATCTCCCCCAGCCACCTCTTCTTCAGGCTGAACAGACCAAGTGACCTCAGCCACTCCTCAACTGGCTTCCCCTTCATCATCTGCCACATATTAAATGTTAACATATTCAGGAAGAGAAAGGTAGATTTATCTGGTTGTTATACTAGAATTTGTCTCTAATGGAGATAGTGGTTCCTACTGAATTCTTAATATTGCAATATGTGGAGTTTCTTTGAGGGAAATGCATCCAAGTAATGATAATGATAATCTGGTCTTAACTCAGATCATGTGATGAGACCAGAGACAGCATCACTTACCTATATGTTTGTGCAGTAGCCAACTCTGCTTGAGATTTGTGCATTAAGTAAATAAACTGAGAGTGTAGCCTCCCTCAAGAAGAGCTTTCATAAAAGTATGCTTTAAAAAAAGCCTATAGTTAATGTTTTTAAGCTGAAGGAGAAAAAAATTATGGTGATAGCTATCACTAGCAGTTGTAAATTCTAAAATAAACTTCAAGCAATTTTCTTCAGATTAACATTTTATTCTAGATTTAGAATAAAAGATTACCTATGTAATGATCCTTGCCTAAAAACTTCAAAATTAATATCATAAGGAATTAATTTATGAATTTTTTCTAGTGACAGAAGTTAGACATTGTCATATGTGTCCCTCAGCCCACTGTCAGTCTGTGTAGTACTGAGGAGAATGAACCTGTCTCATAGGTAATGTATCCAGCTTTAAATTTGCAATGAACAAAAGAAATCCTGTTCCCTCTCTCTGTATTGCTATGAGTTCATAAGCACAAGAATATTTCCAGGCTTTCTTTTTACTTTTGCTTTCTTTTTTCTCCCAGTCTAGACAACTTACTGGCAGTCCATCAATAGGAGACTCTGCAGCAGGTTTGGGAGACAATTGCTTGTAAAATGAAACAATCAACCTGATCTCCTGTGCTTCCAAGCTGGGTGTGATAGTAGGACTTAGAGTGGGCACGTCTCCTTGGTTATCGGGGGCAGTTGTGCAGCACTGTACCCTCCACCCTTCCACGTGGCATTACCAGTAGCCCCTCTTTGTAACTGGGCTGAGTAAACTAGCATTATTTAGCCCAATCTCACTAACAAATCTGATCATTAGTGTGTTCTAAAACTCAGTGCCATGGGCTCCTGCTCTGAAATGGCTACATGGTGGAAGGGGAGGAGGACCTGGCAGCAAGCAAATGACAGACTCAATTGTAGATCAATGTGGTGATTGTATCAATTTCAGATTCTCTACTAACAATAGGTGTCTGATTGGACACCACTGACTTTATTGGGAAGTAGATGAGATATAATATACCTTCCAGTGCATTAGTTGTTTCTGCTGATTGGATGAAGGATAAATTTCACATAGAGGGCAGTTTGAGTCCCATCATTCTCACAATTACGTTGAACACCAGCTAAAAGTGTCCTGTTGCTGCTGCACTTTACAGCAGCAAATTAGAAGGATTTTCCTAATGCACTTCCTCACCATAGTCTGTGCAGCATCATTCTTCTGTAAACTGAGATCTGGGTCAAAATGTCTCACTGTTCTTAATTTCAATAATTCCATTTAAAGGGTAATCACTTTCTCTAGAAAAGGAAAAGGACAATAGAAAGAACAAACAGAACAGTTGGACTCATGGAAATAGCACAAATAAATTGAATGCTAAGAAGCTTTTATTACAGTAAATCTTGTTTTATTCCAGAAGACAGCAATGTAAACTATGCAGTGAAAATAGCCATTAAACAAATCAACACCCTCTTAATCTCATAACCCTACCTCACCCCTCCCCCCCATGAATTTTAACAGTGCTACATTATCAGGACCACCTCCCTTTGTTTGAACCACCAATTTAACCATGCAGAAATTAATGTGTGAGATTTTTCATTACTGTTTTGAAGATTCAGGTCTCTAATATGTTGAAGTCTCTTCTAATGATCTAGTAAAGGGAAGGCGGCAGGGGGAAGGAGGGGAGAAATCCCAGAGTTTGCTGACGAACACATTATTTGTCTTCCACCGACTTAAAGCTTTGCACGTTAGCTCTGCTGGCTCACGGCCAGACTGCATAGTACCTTTTAGAGTCACACCCTAAGACCCCAGTTCATCAAGATACTTAACCATTTGTCTGATGTTTAGTATATGGAGGAATACAGGTTAAATTGGAGTTTAATTATGTGATTAACTCCATTTATTTAACATTTTAAGCAGAGCATATAAACAGACCATGTAAATAAAGGGGGGAAGAGTTTCTTTCAAGAGTAATTCAATAGCTGTTAAATATTTTCTATATGGTTCATGAATTGTGTGGCCTCATGTATTTACCTTTTAATTGTTCAAGACTATTGGGATTCTAAAAACAAACAACTGAGAACTAATCTGATCTAAGGAGCTTTCCAAGGAACTTTTTTATCATTTATCAAGCCCCCTTTGCTCTGTTAGGCTTCACAGGATGACAAGGCTATTTTCAAGCCGTAAACCCCCATGCCCCATGCAGTTATGGCATGCAACCAAAGAAGTCTGGAGGAGAAAATGAAGTCATAATTAACAACAGCTGCTCACGCCTAGCATTTTCTAAATAACATCCAAAGATTTTTCTTTTCTTTTCTTTTTTTTCCCCTGAAAATCCAGAATCAACCCAGACCCTTTTGATTTATCTTCAGGTTAAAAAGAGGAAGCCTCACACCAGTCTCTCGGGGTCTCTTTGTTGTCCAAGCAGTGCAGGAAACTCTCATCACAGGTCATTTGAGAGAGGTTTCACTGTTGTTTGCTTGTTACATTCAGTGAACAAAATCAAAGCAAAATGACAGTAATTTCCTCTACTCATCTATTGTTATTAGTGTGGTGCAAGGCTTTGTCATCAAAGCACATGGGAGTGTTCTGTCCTTTGGAGGCTAATATTAAAATATAGAATGGAATGGTCATGTTTTATTGGCTTAGCCTTTCCCTGCACTGCTTATAAAAACAGACAGTGCTTTAAAATGTCTCACTAATGCTCATTTTCCTGAGGGTGGAGTTGACCTCAAGTAGTTTACAACTTGGCTGTTAGTTAAGACTAATTAACTTTGACTTTGTTGTTAGAATAGTCTAATCTGCAGCTTCATCTTAAAGAAGTCAAAAATGAGTACATTCAAGTGAAACAATGGAAATAGTAAGTGTTTATATGTTGGCTGTATAAGGAGGTATTTTCCTCCACAGTTTTCATCTTTATCTTCCTAAAATGTCTGTGGTTTCACACACTTTTACAATTCTTTTTAACCTGGACCAGGGCTCTTTAACAGTGAAAAACATCCTTTGTAGCTTTTTTCCAGGTCCTGTGAGTAAGCAATACAATTACGTTTTTAAGCAGCCTGTCTCACATGAAATAGAAATTTTTCTTGAAATGGTACAGCTTAATGCTTCTAAACAAAGACCATTGTGCTAACGCCTAAATTTGCAATGCTTAATTGTATCATTAATCCTTGACGTACTCTCTTTGTGGGGCCTTCCTTACAGCATTATCACTTCATAAGAGGAAGCCGTACTTAACTTGTGGGAAAGATTATTTTACTCAAGCAAGAGGAATGGAAGGGTTTGTGGTTTAATTATGTTAAAATTTAAAAAATGACCTTATCTTACCACTTTTATAAGGAACTAATTTGCATTAGACAATAACTTTTGAATAAATAATTTTGTTCATTAACAAAAGTAACACAGGCTTCGTTTATATAATGGCCATGAAAGTGGCCTTAATGTAATGTTTGGCTTTAATTTATCAATTTTATCAATACGTTCAACATTCCTTTAACTTAAGTAAAAGCTAAACAATTCAGGTTTAGAGAAATGATAGCAATAAAATCTAAACCACTCTCTTTAAAAGTTTCTTTTATTTGAATCTTCATCCTCACAATTAGCATAAAATTGAAAACTATTTAGGAAATCACTGCTATGACATTAGTCTTTCAAATTATTTTGCTTTCTTTTGTTGAGGTGCAAGTCCCAAAAAAAGAAACTTCTAAAGTTCCAAAGTTTGCATCCAGGTCCCACAAAGTGTTCTGGACAAATCGACTACCATTACAACATACAAACACTACATTCATAGATCTGAAGACTGACATTCATAATGTCATATTTTATTAATATAGCATTAAACAGTATAAAAATGCTATTAAACTAATTTTGTTAAAGATATTTTATGATATCTTGAGCTGGAATAAAATATCAAACTGGGCAGACTGTGAATGAAGCTGTACAAATGTGGTCTAGGAAACCTCCCTTACTGCATTAATCTCATCAGTAAGCTTTACTGCCTGATGGACACCACCACAGCACTACCAAAAAACACAGGCTAAGTCAGCTGTAATTTCAGCCTTATAGTAACCTGATCACTGTCTCAAATGTGTTGATTTGTGCATAAGCCTTACATTAGGTGTTTTCCACTTGAGGATTCTGGAGGAAAGGAAGCAGTATCCTTCCATTGCAATCAGGACTTTTGGTAATTAACTCAAGAACTTCAAAGAGTTAGGAATTGGATGTTGATTGGAACTTCAGCACTTTGTTGCACAAGTGAAGACCCAAAAGCTGGAACTCCTGTGAAATACGGCATTTTGATCCAACAAACTTTCATTTGCAGGAGCAGTGATGCCCAAAAATCTTCCCCTTTTCTGCCCAGCTCCTGCAGCTAGTCTCTCTGGTATCTCTACCTCTGCTTGGCTGAGGTTAAGTGCACACTTTAGTGTCTTTGTGCATGTTTGTGAAGTAGGAACAATACATCCTGACTCTAAAGAAAGGGGAGCAAAGGTAATGTGAGCAGTGGGATTAGAGGTATGTAAAATCAGGCAAATATGCTCAAGTCACACTGGCTGCTTCTCTGCAATTAACAAGGGGCCAGAAGAGGAAATTTGGGAAGGAGGGGCTCACCATATCGCCCCTCTTTCCTCACAGTTGGCTGTGGTGCTGCAGTGACACAGCTCACAGGGGCACTTGCCCTCAGTGCTGCTCTGAACTGCCATGACTCTCAGCCTGACTGTAAGTGGTGGTCTCTCTCAGGCAGGCAGAGCTGTGAGCTTCCGTTTGTTGTGCAGGCTGAGATGAGAAGATGCTCTGGTTTAGCCTCTCCTCTCAGGAAAACTGTGACTCTTACTCTGATTCACCTGATGAATAACTAGCAAATACTAGAACTTTGAGCTATGGCTTAAATGGGATTCTAGTGTACAGGACAAAGTGCTTGATAATGTTTTTGCATAGATCTGCATCAAACTTTTTGCAATACAATATTCCATGAAAAGTCTTTAGTTAATGCATCTCATTCCTTAATATCTTTGCCTACTTGAAGTGTGACACGTAGGTGTGTTTATGCTTATCTAATTCAACACTCTTGTGCCTTAACTTTTCACGTTGTCTTATTTTCTGCCTTCGTTTGCTCTTCACAGTGTGCCTTCAGGAAATATTTTCAAGTTGTATGATTTTTGACATCCCCAACAATCTGTTAGACTAACTGTCAGCAGCGAGAACTACTCAATTTTTTTTGCCCTCATCCCTGTTCTTCAGGAGTCTTTTGTGCTTGTAACACTCTTCTTAGAAAGTATGATCGGACAAAGAAAGTAAGAGAAAGTGTGATGCTTGCTCTATAAAATCAAAATTTTCCTAGTTTTTAAAATTATATGTAGTTTTTTGAATACTATGGAGATGATTTTTGGGGGGTTTTGTTTTGGTTTGGTTTTTTTTAAGTGGAATGAAGCAGATGTTGCACTGTAGTGAATGCAAAAGGAAAATGTCTTGCATGCAAAGGTCTCTAACTGTGCTCTTTCAGCTTTCTTGTTAAGCACTTGTAACTGTGTCCTACAGAAAGGCACTAAGTTTCTTAGTGAGGACGTGCAGACTTAACAAATGGTAGATATTGTGGTTGCTCCAGTTGCTCAAGAAACTTTAGTGACAACATGTTTCTCATCCAAATGGACCGAGAGGGAAACTGAATGCCATTGTGGTATCTCCAGTTCAGGTACTGTGAGGTTTAAAAAAAAATACTGGGACATGATTCAAGGAAAAAGATTCAGGGAATGTGTCTTTGAGAGCTAAATGTGACTTTTTGCATTTGATATTCCCTTTTTTTCCTTTAAATAAGTACTGTTGTTAGGTAACGGACGTATGTTCCTACTGGATTTTTAGTTGCTTTGGTCTACATTACCACTGGAGAATGTTCTAGATTTTCATTGAAAAATGAGGCAAGTTGTTTTCTTTTACATGGGCATTTCAGCCTGCCTGGACAACAAAGCAGTTTTTTTATAACCCCAGTTTTAGCTATTGAAGCTGTTTCACCTATATGATATTGTATTCAAAAATAAAAGGGGGGATTGATTTTCCGAAGTAATCTTTAGGCTGGAGCAGCGTTGCAGAGAGGAAACTAGAACAGTTTGCATGAGGTTAATGAGCAGGTAGTACAGAGAAAGAATTATAGAATCCTATTTGCTAAATATACCTTCAAGTTTGCTGAATAGGCTAAAGCTGTTTCTGCAACCATGCTAACTTTCTGCTGAATATGTGAAAAGGGTACTTGCTCCTTAGTCCTGAATCAAAGTCAGAGAATGGGGCTTACTCTCTGCCAACAGCATAGAATAAAGCTTTTCAGATTACTTCTTTAATGTGGCCAACTGTCAGTCAGCTACCAAATTTTACTGGGTATTTTAACATTAACATTATTTTAACAAAGCACTCAGAAATAATTGTGACACTTGAAAGTAAAGAAACCTTTTTGTGACCATTTGCCAAAATAGTCTTATATAATAGCAGATAAATCTCTTTCAAAATGTCTGTATTTACTGAGCTTTTAATGCTTCACAGTGAAACTCATAGAGTTTTACCCTGCTAGCCTCAAAGAATAGTGACTAGGAAAAAAACTTAATTATGATAAATCATCTGCAACATTTTTGGGGAAAAAATTATTTCTAAGTCTTGTTAGTTTTTGTTGTTTTGAAAGGCAGTTTGCTGACTGTGAAGCAAGCATTCCACTTTCATTCCTTTCTCATATCAGTTCTGAAAGATTATTATAAACTAAAGTTGCAAATTTTATTTTCTCTTAACCCATTTAAACATAAAAGGCAGTTCCCACTTTGTATGTTTTAAATGAACATTTACCCCTGTACTAGTAAGAAAAACTAGACTGTAAGCCCACAATGAACTTGCATATAAAGTTACCATTAACTTAAACTAAATTTAGATATCCCTCAAATTTCAGTCACAGTACACGGAAACTATTGATTATTGCTATTAGAAAAAAAAATTAAATAATACCACGTGTCTTTAATTATAAAAGTACCTTGATAACATATTTGCAGAAAGGATCTTGTACTCATCTCATTAAACCTCAAAATGGTCTCATAAATTTTCTATTTGACAGGAAGACCCAATATTCTAACTGTTCTCTGCTTGCATTTTACCCTTTTTTCATTCAGGTATATGAGTTACACTTATGGGTCGTGTAGGAGTTGCCCAGAAAGCAACCATTGCTGTAGGACAGTGTTTTTCTTTAGCTATGAAAGAGAATCACAGCTCACGACTATACATGAAGGTTATAAACTTGCCAATGGTAGAGGCAGAAACATCAATATGCTCCTGAACATCACCTATTTAAAGTGTTTAGTTCCTTTCTGGTGCAAATTTAACTGAAAGTTGAAAATGGTCCTCAGTCACAACATCCTGCATTGTATTATTTGTGTTATAGTCAAGTGAGCTGGGTGTAGCTATGTGGGCTACTGTTCTCTGAGCCCTTTTTGGAGACAAGACATGTATCTCTTGAGTCTACCCTACTGAGAAAATTTTTAAAGAAATAAATATTTGGTTTGCCAAGAGTATTTTGTGTAGGTAAGTTCCTTGATCCACTGGTTGGAGAAAGCCACTCCGAGGGTGGACGAGAGGAATAGGCCTATCTCAGGAACAGAAAACAGTCCCAAGCCTGTATTTTACTTTGTAAAAAGAATCTAGAGATCAGTTAAAATGCTCAGTGAGTGCAGAACTGGGCTCTAGCAAAGAAATATTTGTAAAGGAATGTAATTTGTCCCAAGGCTACACAGTTGTCTCTGTGGCACTTTTACAGACAACCTCTCTCTTTTCTTGTGAAAAAAGGTAAAATTAAACAGGTAGAAAGAGGATATCACTAATGCAGTAAAGGAGAAAATCTGATTGATTAAATCCTAATCATAGTTGTCTTAGAAAGGTTTTTAAACCAATCTCAGTACAAGGCTGTTCCTTGGCCTGAAAGTACACACTATTTCCATGGTTTGTAGCACCTTCAGTATGATTAGAAAAATGCATATTTTACTCAGCATGCATGTGAAGGATAAGCAACTAGACCTTTTAAAAGACAAACAAGCAAAAACCCTGTATCCATTACACTGCCAAAGATTCCCTCATCACAACCATATTTGGTAGAGATTAAATCATGTGGATTTTTATATGTACTTCTTTCTTATGTTGTATCATTTTTCTAGAAGGAAAATAGCACTGGCTAGTTTTTTACGCAAATTTCTTCTTTGTTTGTGGGAAAGAAGGGCTAGGGTCTGAAAATTTCCTTGAAAGGGGTGCAATGATACCTCCCTAGTACCTGTTACTTCATAAATTGTGTCATTTTCCTCGAATGCATATGGAGTTGAAATACCTTCAGGGAGTGGTGTAATCCAGATTAGATATTCACCTAATTAAAAAAAAAAAAAAAAGCCAGATGTTACTATTCGATGCCAGCTATATGCTCAGAACCCAGAACAAAAAGCTTTCTTCTCTCAGTGATGCAAATAACATGTCTGAGTTCAGAGTGCCCAGCAGGAAAGTCTGGAGGTATTGTCTTGTTTACAGGTTTGACAGGGTAACTTCTTAAAACTGAAGAAATTGAGACCCTGGAAAATATTGGTATTCTTATGTTTAAAGTAGTAAAATTATTGCTCATATGGAAACACATTATAATGATAAACCAAGTCTTACACTTTTGCATGTGTGTTTCCAATGGCGTTGTCTCAGAATGCTAAATTTAAATGATTAACCAGAAAAGAATACTACTGTTGCTTTGAAAATAAACACCATATATATATATATATATATATGCTTCATGACACTGTATTTCTGAAGAAAAAGGAGCCTCAGCTCTAGGCTGATACATCTAATTCATCTCAGAGAAAAGATGTGAGAGTTGCACACTGTTCAAGACCAGCTTCATGTCCCCATCTCCCAGAAACTTTGGTCCCCTCACATCTTGCTTGGGCAAACTGTTGTGAAACTGTCTAACTGTTGAGCAGGTTTGTCCTCCTGGCCAGCCCTGGGCCTTTTTGTAGTCCTGCAAAACACTGGACCATCCTCCTAATACCTGCTATTTAGCAAGAGGCCATTGCCCTTGAAAGTAATTTCGCTGGTCAATCCTTTCTTCATGTAAAATGCTTTAACAGAAAGAATTCTGTGTTTTCTGTGTCTGGATATCTCTGGATACAAGAGAAAGAAACAGCAGAAACTAATGGTGTTCTTGGATGAGACCAAATACACATGGCACAGTTTTAAATATTCTTTATCCCAAAGAACTCGACCTTTGCGACACAACTTTCTACAGATGTTTCCATCTGCTAATTCTAAAGGGAGAGTTTTATCAAAGTATCTAACAGCCAGTACAATTGCAATTAAGTTTAATTAAGTTCTTGAAGTACACATCAAAACTGACAAGTGGAAAAACATCTCTTCTTCAAAAGTATCAGTCAGTACATGAACCAATACTCTGTAAGAAATCCTTTCCCTGCCGTATTCCTAGATTGCATCACAAGTCATGCACTATCTTGCAGTGTCAAATGTAGAAGATGGTGTGCCTGCCACAATTTTAAGAGGGATTTTTCTTGAGTAATCCCATCATTAGTTGATTACCATGTTCATAGGCTCTTCACTTTTCATTTCTGAGACTGGAATAGTCTTTTCTTTCTTTGAAGACTGACTTTAGGAGTCCCTTCCACACTTCTGTGTGCATGAAGTTGTCATCCTGTCCATTCAGCTGATCTTTCCCTAGCTGCAAGGGATTGACCCCCAAACTATTCAGGGATATTTTTGTCATGATCACATCTGACAAGAGATGAAGATAGAAAGTGAGCGAAGTGCTCAAGGAATCAGAGGTCTTCACAGTTTGCAGGACAAGAGTTTGCTAAAGGGATGTCTGGTGTTTGAATATTGAACTGGAGGCATCGCAAAAACAGCAGCAGCTGTTTCACACTGTTGAAAGATCAAGCTAAGGCAAGGAAGGCTGCTCTTCTACTGTAAAGAAGCATTCAGCAAAGAACCTGGGTCACCCTAAAGAACTTTGTTATTCTGACGGAGTTAAACATAAGGTTTTGTAAGATATAAACATAATGGCATCTTCCATGAGGACTGGAAGATTTGGTCTCCTGTATTACCAGTTTCTGCTAGTCTGTTTCCACATTTTGAGTTGTAGAAGAAGAAAAACCACTCTGAGGCAATGGTACGTCAACATATTAGCACTTTTATTGTTCATATTAGTATGTCTTCCTGATGGCTCTTTTTGTTATTTCTCAGAAGAGGTTACTCTTGTTCTCCTCTCCTTTATATTCTTTAAAAAGCACCTTGCCCAAATTTCTGGTCTTTTCTCAAGATTTAGGTCTTTTACTTGCTTTTTGTAATTATATTTGTGAATTTTTCTTGTTTGGTAAAACAGTGCCATAGATCTCTGCAAGAAAGTCATGAGAGTGTCTCTAAATTCCGGCACAGATCTCAATTGTGAACAAAAAAAAAAAAAATTAACTGTGAGGAAAGGGAGTCACAAAGAATTTAAAGTAGTAATAGTCTTCACTATGGCTGCCAGTAGAAAAATATTAGTTGGTAGATTAATGTAAATATTATAAGAGAACTAAACCACTTTACACACAAAATACACTAAAGCACATACATGTTTTAGTAAAGTATAGGAAATTTTAACTTATTTATTCCTATTTAGATAGGTTATACATGCTGCAGTAGGTAGTATATTAATACATTTCTATGCAATTTCCAGAGCTGCGAGCTCTAAAAAGCAGTTTTGGAAGGGGTGACGTTCCTAAGGCTTTTAGTTCTTCAACAGTGAAGAAAAAACAGTTAATTGGGAGCACTTTTTTAGAAATAGAAACCTCAGTTTATGGAAGTCATATGCTTTAATTTGTTCTCATAAGAATGTGTGCATTTTTTATTTTGGAGTTTTTGCCCGAGATGTGTTGGGAGTATATGAATATCTTGCATGTAAAATACTGAAGTATTATCAGTATTAAAGTGACAATTGTTCTGCTTCTAAAATGTTTCTACTTTCTGCAGTATATCTCTTTGGGTAGATTTTTTGAGTTTTATTTCTCACTTAGGATGGAGGGAGGTTTTGTACTGTGATTAAATTTTATTATTTTTTTCCAGAACAAATCAGAGGGCAGTGGTTACCAAGTCATACTTTATGTGGAAAGTGTCAGCAACTGGAGAACCATGTGTCTGTCCTGGGATCTATCCCTTAATAACATTCTCCACAACCAAAAGGAGGTAAAGGAACATTTGCTCCCTAGGCTGGCAGATGGCACCAAACTAAGGAGAACAGCTGATGCTCTGGAGAGCAGGGTTGCCATCCAGAGTGGGTCATACTGGAGGAGTGGACCTTGTGCAGTTCATCATTAAGAAATGCCAAGCCCTGCTCCTGGGAAGCCAAGGGGGCCAAGGCAACAGTGCAGGCTGCACACTGTCAGCAGCATCCAGCACTGCAGGAGCACAGCCAGGAGGTGGAGGGATGTGAGGACCCAGCTTGAATTGTGCATTTTGGACCTTCCTCCTTTAGATAATGCCTCCTCTGATTTAGGGTCCTCAGCTCAGGAGAGACATTACCAGACTGGTGTGAGACAGCAGAGGCCAGTCGGGATACTCAAGGACCTGACCACCTGCACTGTGAGGTGACCCTGAGGGACAGGGCTGCCACAGTGCGGAGGAGGGAAGGCATTGAGGGCACCTCAGAGTATCCTTCTGCCTATGACCTGCACGTTGAGTAGACAGGTGCAGGTTCTCGACAAATTGATGGTATCATGAGAAACAGTAGGTGTACATTAAAATATGACGAGTTCAGACTGGGGATAAAGGGAAAGCCTTTTCCTCATGGAGACATCTCAGAGTGGAGCAGGTTTCCCAGAGAATCAGAGTGGTCTGTATCCTCAGAAGTTTTGAGCACCAGGCTTGGGAAAGCCCTGAGTCACGTGATTCAGTCTTCTCAGTGGTGGCTCTCAGGCAGAACTGTTGGCAGATGCTTGGATAGCAGACCTCCTAGCATCTTTTTCCGACTGGAATTTGTCCATGTTAGAAGGACAACAACAGACCTTCCTCCTCCCCGAAGAAGCAGTGATTAAAGGATTGGAGAAGGAACTGTTTCCAAAAGCAGCTTTCACATTTGGATAACAGCCAAGACAGAATTTTTACATCAGTGCTTTTCTCTGAATGCCCAGATGAGACAGAAGGCTCCACAATTGTACTTGCTGGTTCAGCTTTGTTCCCTGAACAGTTTGAAAATTAAGTGCATTTTCAAAAGGAAAACTTTGCACATAAGAATGCACTTTGATACTTTGGGCTGCACTGGCATTTCTAAGCATCCTCTTTATGGAACAATATAGTTGGATGAGGAACTGAGGGTTGCTGGATGACTGATGTTTGTATTGAGTATGTGCAAACAATGTAATAAAAACCCACTAAATAATTAGTGTTAGCAGAATTTTCATGTGTAACTCACTAGTATGAAAGAAAAACACTTGGGGAAAAGCAAATATGTAAAATAGGAAATTGATATTCCTTTACTCTTAGAAGTTAATTGAACTACATGAAACAAACCACTTTTATTTTCAATGTAAAAATTATGATACATATAAACTATGTATTTATATATATATTAAACAACAGTATAGCTCCTAATTAAGATACTCTTTTCGTGTCCTATGAAGACAATTTGACGAGCATTGAAAAAACAGAATGACGTATTTTGTGACACATTGTGTCCTAGAAATTCACTGTAGATTGTTTGCATAAATCATGCTCTCCTGCATTTCATACAGTATACTCAGTGCCCAAAAAGTGTATGTGTGTGTATATATATATATATATATACACACATATATATATGCAGCAAAAGCAATGAACAGTTCTCTACAGCTTCTGTTTCTTCAGGGTTTTTTCTTCAGGTCATCCTGAGTGGCATACATCTTTGAAACATTATTAAGTCTTAAACCTTAAACCTCATTTGCTGTGTTTTTTGAAGTCTTTGAATACAGTGTTATTTCTTGCAAAGACATAATTATAAAAAAAATAAGAAAAGAAAAAGAAAAAAATAAAGGACTAGATTAAAAAAAATTAAGGACTTGATTACTAGGGAAAAAAACCCAAATATATTTGTGTTTCTGTACTGCCCCATCAGAGAATGACAGTATATTGCAAAGATATATTTGGTGTCTGAGGTAAGGACAGAAAATTTCAAAGCACCTGATAAGGTGTTTATCATCTTAACACTTTCCTAGTTGACATTAAAAAAGGGGGTTTTTTCTTCAAAAGACCAATATTTAAAGGGTGTTGATTTATGTAAATCAATAATTTATCAACTTGTTCTCTTTCTTTGCTGCCAACCAGATGCTTCTAGCTTTGCACTGCCAGACGATGTCAGCTGCAAAGCATAATGGCCTTGTGCTTCATGTAGAAATAAGAACATAAATATTTTAAAAATCTTACTACAGGAAGTGAGGGGGAGTTAGGTTGGGGGTGAGAGATTTTGCTGGTTTTCCGTGAGAGTACTGCAGGTCTACATATTTTATGGGCTGGTTTTATCAGAAGTGGAGACAGGGACATTTCAGTCTGATTTTTATCTCCTAACAAGACTGACAGACCCAAGTCTTTTCATGGCAATTTGTTGAAGACATCTGGTGAAGCTTTCTAGGGGATGAACACACAGCAGAGTGTTTCTCTGGTGTCAGTTGGCATGGCAACTAGTAAAAGACTATTCAACATCCATAGGTTTCAAAAAGGTTGAAGCCTAGTTGAAAATCCATTTGGGCTCCTATCTGCAAAATTCTCCTTTTGAAAATGCACTAAACCTAATTTCAGGGAACCAGGCTGAACCAGTAAGTACAATTGTGGAGCCTTCTGCCTCAAATAATTTCCAAAGCACGGTATTAATGATTCCAGGAAGCAGAGACCTGAGATGATAGACAGCATTACTGGCACTGTACAAAACAGAATATTACCAGAAGGCTGGTAAAGACTGCTGAAGCCTGGGGGTAGTGCAGGGAAACATGAGATGAGACAGAGGGGAGGAAAAAATGCTGTTATCAAAGTTTAATACAGTAATTATCATGAGTCACCACAGGCAAATGACTGATTCATCTTTATATATTAAGTAACGTAAAGTTTATTCTATACAAGGCACTCCACTCCGTACTTGGCAAGATCATATCACTCAAACACACCCAACAGCTACACAATATAGATTGCTTATTTAAAAAGACTGGCATAGGAAAATAATACCGTGAAAAGTAGCATTCGCATGTTCTGCACAAAAAACCACCACCAAAAAACCACCAAGTACATTGTCTTTGATGGACAATTTTGTGAATACTGAGAATTTGCCACGCTGGGTGTTGTGGTCCCATAGTTATTATCCTAATCATTAATCTCTGCAATGCCAATACAGGATATGACTTTTGAGAAAAAAATACATTTGGAGTTTGCTTTTTTTCTGGAACCCATCCGTTCACAAATACAAGTATCTTGACAGCTGTTGTGACTCTGTAGAGTCACTTTCTAGATTTAAAATGGTTTATATAATGGATTACATGGGAGCATGCTATAGCTGGAGCTGTAACTGGAGAACCATGTCGAAGACAAGTGTGGATCATCTCAAGGTGCAAGCTTAGTTATGGAAACATGATATTCCTTCATTTCTTTCATGCTGGTGTATACAAAATAGGAATAACAACCAGTTAAAAGAGTCATTCTAAGGAGAGAAAACTTCTGTCTATGCTCTTTACAACTAGTACAGCAGGACTATAGGGAGAACTTTTCGTGGGGCAGAGGACTGTGGAATACATAGTGCCTATAGATTCTTCCTTCTTTTCAGAAAAATGGAGTGTGGTGATACATCATAAAAATCCAGGGTAAACACACTGTTGGAAGCTGCTGGTTTCAGTGTGTTTGGGACCATACTCTAAATCAGTAAAATAGGAATTGCTATAGGGAGAGTATCAGTGTGTATCTGTGCTTATATGTCCCTTTTAGGAAGGGGTTTTTTTTGTCTTCTACTATACTAGTTAGGTTATTTCGGAATTTACCTGTGTGACATGCTTTCTCCTTAAGTATTTTTTTTTTAAATGTTAAAGAAATTGATTACTGGGTCTGTGTTCAAAATGCTAAGTTTCAGTTTCCCCTTTACCTGGACCTCCTTAGGAAACCAGATGTAAGCCTTAACAAGGGTTATCCAGGTTAAATACTGTTGCAGTAAACTGTACAGCAATGGGTAATCTGGCTCTAATTAAAGTTAAAACTTTTTCCTCTTCCCTGCCCCCAAAACATTGCCTGTGATCTTTTCAAATTTATAGCAGGGAATAAAAGAGAATTCCTGCCAAACCTATTGCTCCTCACCCCAAATTATGATGATATATTCTTGACTGTGATAAAGTCACAAATATGCATACATTTATGTATGAATTTAAACTTGAAGTAGAAGCACAAAGTTCATCTTTTTTTCACTAATGAAATTACATTTGATATCCTAATATTGTTGTTCTATGAGTTGATATGGATTGTTTCAGTGAGATCTCTCTTTAATCAGACATCCAGTCCCCAGTGTTTCACTTCACAGTTTTGGATCTATGTAGATGGTTCAGATGAGATAGACTCAGATTATAACTACGTGTCACTGAAGTACTCTAGCAGTGAGTTCTCTTATTAAATATTAAGTTGGCAGAAATTGTTATTGTGGTGTTTTCTTACCTGGGACACAAAAACAAGATCATGTGTGTTATGAGCGGAACAGTGAGACCTGGTGCCACCCTGGTATCTTATTGACGTATTTTTAGAAGCAAAGGAACAATGGCTATGGGTACTGCTTACATGAGGCTCTAGGACACTTCATTTCAGGAGGGAGTGAATTGATAAGAGAATTCACAGAATCACAGAATTTTTGAGTTTGGAAGGGACCTCTCAAGACCATCTGATCCAACCTCCCCATGAAGAGTCCCCTAGAGCAAGTTACTCAGGACAGCTTTTGAAGACCTTCATGGATGGAGATTTCACAATCTCTCTGGGTAACCTGCTCCAGAACTTGGTCAGCCCCACAGCAAAAATTGTTTCCTGATGTTCAGAGGGAACCTCCTGTGTCTATGCTTGTTGCTGTTTGTCCTTACATTGAATAGTACTGAAAAGAGCCTGGCCCATCTTCTTTGCACCCTCCTTTCAGGTTTTTGTAAACATGGATAAAATTTCCCCTTTCATATTCACTGCTCCCAGAGCTTGTGGTCCAATTTGTTCCTCTGAGGAGTGTGCATTTGCTTGCCTTTTAATTCAGTGAGAAGAAGCCTGCTTGCATTTATATTATTTAGTTCTTTTTAAGGGCAAATACTTAGCAAGCACTCTGTATGCATACTGAAATCAGTATGGCTGAAGCTAGCCCCATCCTAGATGCAGGAGGAGATAATGGCAAGGACTTCAAAATGTTTAGCCTCTGTTACAGGAATGACTGCAGATGTTAGTTTGTTGGGATTTTCCCCCACCCCCCCTTGTGTT
>VWZW01005673.1:107827-160043 GCA_013397115.1 Edolisoma coerulescens
TTCTATTTCTGGGCCAGTAAAATTTATTTTAGTCATCAATAATTTTGAGCCTTGAATAGCTCCTCATGTGCCCCAGCACTTCCAGTAAACAGAGAGATGGTGACCTAAAGTGAATCCAATTAGATGTAATTTTATCTTTTTTGTTTTGTTTCTTGAGCATGCAGAAGCATTAATTTCATCTCAAGGAGAAAACACCCTGCTTTCCCACAACATACTTACATTATTTGTCAGGTAAATCAATGCATTTATACACTGATTGTACATAATACAACAAGATGTTGTATTTTGAGGAAACAAGCACCTTGTTTCTAATTGAGTCATCCACACTGAAGGTAGCCCATGGGCTTCAGCCTCCATAGATCTGTGGACAACCCACCTACAGTAACTACTTTGCAGTTCCTGCGGGTAGAACACTTGTTCGGTTACAGTTCCTCTTTTGATCAGTTCTTATCCTCTGTATGAAAATAGCAGCATGCTGTTCGGAGTGCAGCTGTAAGGAGTGCGTTACACCAGTCTGAATTCCTTGTTAGCTCCAAAAATACTAAAACTTTTGAGAGACACTAATTAAAGAGGGAGGGGTGTGGGGGGTTAGGGAGAAAGAAAGACATTAAATCATCTAGTTCCATGCTTGAAATGGTGATTAAACTTCATTTGCCCTTTTTGTTGTTCTTCAGTGCCAATAGAATTGATTTACTACATTTCAGAAAAGGGATCCTAGTTTTATTCCTTCTACCTTTCACTTTGTGTACATCGAAGTATTAGATTGAATTTTGATATAAGCTTTCTTTCAAGATATGCCTATTGCAATCCATGAACAGGATCCACTAAGTGAAAAATTAAACTAATTATATATATTATTTGAGTGATCTTCTATGGTATTATTGCAGAGCCTTAATAAATCACCTGTAGGATGTTGCCTATCTTTATCTTGGTTTCTGCAGTTGTAAGCAATGTTGCTTTATCACTAAAGAAATAGCAGAATGGTTATTATTTAATTATTTAAACATTTCTGACTTGATAAATATTTTACAGATACATTAAAATTATACATCATCTTTAGACAACCTAATTTTGATTGGCTACTGATTAATAACTGAATAAGTAACTGGCCTTCAACATAAAATAAACAGATTACTTAAAATAAATTCTGTTTTCAGAATATCCATTATCTAATCATGTGTGATTTAACAAAATGATTTAGAAGAGCAACCAGACTTAAACAAAATTGACCCTCCTAAAAATCCTTCAACTACAGATGGTGATTTCTAACCAATCATGGCAGAGAGAAGCTATTACTTTATTCTACAAATAAAGGCATACTTTAAAGGTTAAATAAAACTGAATGGTATAACTCACTCCACTGAATTCTTCCCAGCTTACTCCCCCAGATGCAACTGCCCTCCATTTTAAACCCAGCCTTCATTTTTAATTAATACATATCAAGCTGTTCTTAACCTGTTTTCAACACAGTACTCCCAGTCACACTTTAAACTTCAGATATCCTTTAATAAAAATAAGCTGTGTTAAATCTCAGACAGCTCAGGCAGTCACATACACTCATTGTTTTCTGTTCCAAATCAAAAAAGTGTGTTATACAGTAAATCTCTTTTCACTGCGACCCTTCGTAAAATGTTAACTGAAAAGCTTAGGTCTGATGGACTGAAAGTGCTGTGAGATCACATAGGCTGTACTGTGACTCTGAGGCTTACAAGCAGGCTCAGCATCAGAAACTGAATGAAGTAAAATTTTGCCTTGGAGTCTGACAGCTTTTGGGTGACTAGATCATGCCAAAACCAGACAGAGCCAAAGCCCTCACTCCCTCTGTGGATTTGGCTTTAAAACTAGGTCAAGGGAAAGTTCCGACCTCTGAAGCAGAACTGAAATATCCAAACCAAAAAAAAAAAAAATTAAAAAAACCCCTTCAGTCTGTAATCATAGAAATGGCCAAACGAATCAGGTTTCTTTTTTTATAATTTTAATTGGTGACCTGTTCCTAACAACCACCAGGAACTCGATATTTGTATCCTGACTGGGATCCAGTATCCGGGTCTTCTTTAGTATAATTTTTGTGTAGAAGGACACATCTACCCAATTGAAGCTCTCCAGAGAGAGCAGATAATCAGCTAAAGTAATACTAAACAGGTATTCAGATCTACCCAAAGAATATCCTTGGTTGGTAGATTGGCCTGTCTCTCAGGGAATTGGAATTCAGGAAAGTAGGCATCTGAAATGCTTAAAAACCTGGAGCAGTGGAGGTGAAATTTTGCATCAATCTCAACCTTCTCAGTTTCACTGAAGGCCCACTCAGGCACAGAAGTCCTTCCCTGGATGTTTTAACAACTTCTTGACCTGGAAAAACAGCGTCACAAAATATGGGTGTTAGAAGGAAACATTTGTTACTGTCATTGAGGAAACATTTATTACACTAATTCTTACTGCTATTAGTAATAGATTTTGCTTAGTTATGCAAATATGCTATATTTTATACACAGTGCAACTTGATTTGAAGCAGCTGCTTTTAATTCCTCTTAAATGCACGAGATACAATTTTTCATCATAATACATAATATTATAAAATTATGTTGAAATTACAAATTTTCCTGGTTTTAGCATCAGTATAATTTAATACATTTTAACACTCAATGTTTCAAGGTCTCCTCAAAGTACTTGAGTTTTACAAAGCAACAGAAAATGATAGGTGAATGCACACTATGGATCTTTAGCTGTTGAGAGCTAAAATTATTGCAATGCAAACTAAATATAAGATTTCTATTTTTGATATGTTTAGGCACTGCAACAACCTACAGAGAACCATGGCAAATTCATAATCACCTGAAGCCAGGATGTCAACATTGGCTTTATCTATTGTCCTTCCACTAGGCCTCATATGTGGGGTAATGGTCATCAAATGGTGATTTTCTGTCTTACACGAGGCATGAAGACGAATTAGTTACTACTACCAGTCTTTATTAAAAAAATACAAGTTTATGACTATAAAATACAGTTTAATTAATATAATGTCTAAATTTGTGTTGTTATTTAAGCCTTGTATTGTAGTTTCTAATTTGGACCTGGATGCCTAGTTTGGCAATGAAGTTCTGGAGTGATGCTTCTAAGGCAGTTCCTAGGGCTTCCAGAGAGCAAGGGACACACACGAGATTGTGATTAAGATTAAAGATGTGGTAGATTATTTCTTGGATTTAACAAATATGTGAAATAAGTTTTCAGTGAAGGAAATTATAAGATTAGATCTGGGTAAAGAAATTGTTTCATTGCAAATGTCTTTGAATTTTACTTTGCCTTCAGCTTCATCAATCTTTGTATCAGAATCCTGAAAGATCTGACATCACATATTCAGCAAGTTGAAGTGTTCAGTAAGTGCATTAAGATGATTTTTTTTTTAATAGAGAAGTAAACATCATGTTTACTAAAAAAAGTTTAAAAGTTAATCAAGTAACAATAAGCTTAATAGACTGACCTCAATAGTATGCAAAGCTTTTCAAAGTTATATATATACACAAAAAACTAAGAATAAATGTAGGGAGATAAATAGAAAACAGGATGAAATGCAAAATATCTTTGTCAAAGGTAGATCATGTCAGATTAACCCTGCTCTCCTGGCTTTTAAATGGCAGTTGATAGAGGAAATGTGTTCTATGTAGTCAGCCTAGATTTCACTAAAGCATTTGATAGGGTGCCACAAGGGAAATTACCAATTGAATTTGATAATATGGGGCTAGTACAAGAACTTTTAAAGTGGATAAGAAGAGCTAAGTGGGAGGTGATAATGGATTATGCTGTGAAGGGAATTACTAGCTTGGAAAAATGTAATGCCATGAATAACCTGTGGACCCATTTTGAGACCAGTCTTATTAAATACATCCCCTAATGCCATGGGCAAACCCAGATTGTTAATGGTGTTTTCTGACAATAATTTTCCAGGGTATCATCAATACAGGACTCTATTGAACTATCATAAGAGAAAAATAGCATGATGAATAGTATGATGGAGATGGAACTATTTGCGTTGTCACAGGAAACCTGAGGGCATACACATTTTCAAAAGTTGATTGCACTGAAGGTGTAAAGAAAAACAGATAGAAATATGTGTATTTTAAAAAGGTAAGAAGTGCACTAAGGATTGGAGTCGAGACCAGCAAGACTGATTGTGAGGACCCAATGGCCATCAGTGCAATTTGGTTTGGGCTATGTTGAATCTGGTCTCATGGGCTGAAAATCACCTTTTGTAAGAGTACATTAGATGTTCTCAGGAGCACATATTTGGGTTTGTTTTCAACCTAAAAATCATCCAGTCTGCACACTCTACATAAGACCTACAACACAAACCAGAGCACACTAAGAAGGCACAATCAGTTTTGTTCAAACATACATCCCATGTCTAGGAAAACACCAAGAATTTGTCTTATTTATATAGAGAAAATTACATTTATTTCCATTAAATACATAAGAAATTGAGTGCAGCAACTTAATTTTTTTTTTTTAAAGAAAAGGATATTAATACAAAGAAAAGTGGGTATAAAACAAACGAAAAGATCTTAAACTAGATGGATTATAAAACTAAATTATTAAACTAGATTATAAAAAGGTAAGGTTAAAGTAAGATCAGAAGATACAGGTTTTCAGTTCACATAATGAATCCTACTTTAAACCTCTGAAAAATTCATCCATCATAACGTCTGGAAAATGGAAACAGAATTTCCAAGGACTTCATTGCAGCAGAAAGACACCAAAGCAAGCTGCCTCAGATACTAATTTTTATCTTTTGTTTTTTCCTTAAAGTTAATGCAGAAGAATGTGAAGATGGGTGAAAGGTAATAAGTAATTTAACAGCCGTATTCTGTCAAACTTTCTTCACGTGAAAATGTTCAGGTTTGTGTTCAGCTCCAATGTGACTTCGGCACAAGATAGATCATACTGATCTATATTGAAAAATTCATTCACAATAGAAATTTTTGAAGAAGTCAAATACAGTCTGCTGTCCTCAAACTGCTGAATCTTTTGGTCTGTTGAACTCTGTCATCCTAATCATAAAGTGTTTCCATTGTTACCTTGCTTATATTATATTGAAAAATCTAAGTTTTTTTACATTGGAGGAGCAAGAACTGAAAGATATAAAACAAATATAGACCAAACACATTGTACTGCTACTCGAGAGAGGAAAGATTCTTAGCCTGAGAGAAGAGACACAAAATTATGTTCATAGGGCATATATGTCTTGAAATATTTGGATGTGAATTAACTGATAAGAGGGCATGCACAAACTTTATCTGTGCTATCCGAAATGTAAGAGAAGGGCCCATGAGTAAATCCGCTTTCCTAATACATTATCAATACGCGCTACATGCATATACATGTATATACATATTGAGCATAATAACTGCATATATCTACTATGCATATTATTGCTGCACACTTCTCTTTGCTGGTCAATTTATATTTCATATCTTTTACCTAGGGATTTGTTCTTGGGAGAAAAGGACTACTCAGTCCATTAGCTGATCCGAATTTATGATGATTAATTCCTTGATGTTCAGCCATGACAGGAATTACTCTGCTCTAATGAGTAATAAATGTGGATAAGTCATGTGTCCCTATGGATTTCTTGGCCAGAAATTGCATTTAGAAGAAGGCTAATTGTCTAAAATTTATCCAAATTCAATACAAATTTTATTGCCGCTAATTGCCTTTCCAGGTTTTGCAGCATTAAAGATATTTAAATGTATTTGTCATAGCACTTCTCTGAGTGTGTAGTGCTTAGTACTAGTAGCAACTGCCATCATATTCAGGATTTTCAACAATTTCTGTAATTCAGTACTAAATCATTATGAGTAGGAACACAATTTTCCATTTTTAATACCATAGCAAATCATGCTTTAAAAATTTTGATAACTTCTCTGTCATAAAATGTGTCTTTACTACTCATGTTTTGTAGTTCTGACATGCTTTAATTACCACAGCAGTGTTATAAGCAGGAGATACTGTAATCAAGTGACACCTGCTATTGCCACTAGAGTTAAGGTTGTGTCAGAATTACCAAGATAGACTATATTTTTCAAGTGTTTGCATGTCAAATGGTATAAATCATTCTAAGCTTGAACTATAGTACAGAAAGCTTCATAGCTTTAAGCTCTGCATAAGCATTATGCAGGACGGAAAAGAGATTATTATTATAGCACTAACAATGCATTCAGGATTGACAGAACATAGTGCTGTACCTGAATCTCTGTTCCCGAGATGCAGCTCCCAAGGCCCTTACAAACAATGTATTTCACATAAGTGTTATTGTTTAGGACAAATGTTTATTGTAAAAATAAAAGCTACAATGTGCTTAAGAAAGATGGTTCCATTAGGACATAGGATCAACGTCTGTTTGACAAGTATATTCATTGCATACTAGAGATAATGTGGAAAATCTACTGTAGGAAGTCTGTTACAATTAGGGTCACAAATGTTCTGGAATACACTGAACTTAAACTTTCTGCTCTTGAAATTATGCTTTCACTCAATTCTACTGCATATTTCTATGCAGTCAAAAGAAAAAAAAAAAGATGAAAAAGAAAGATGAAAAAGATAGATGAAAACTTTCCACTTCGTGTTTTATGCTGCATTAAAAACATCAATGCACAAAGTTCAATAAGAACAGGTTAACATTTTTGCAGCTATTATTGCTCTCCTATTACAATGAGGTGGTTTGTTTGGGTTTTCTTTTTGAGCTGGCAGTCTTTGACCTTGCTGCAAAAATGATTGTTGCTGGATGGAACTGACCAATTTGACAATATCTTGCAGTGGTCGCAAATGAGCCCAGTTCCTTTGTACTCTAACATCCTAAACCAAGGGCAAGGGATTCAGTCACTGAGAACAAGGAATGAGTTTCTGGAAGAGACATAGCTTTTTTTTACATGTTCAAGTTGTGTGTCAAGGTCACCCTTCTCTCAGTCTAAATTAGGGTCAGAGTCATGTGGTGAAGTGAAACTCGAAATGATAAAGAGATGGGATGAGTTATAAAGTCAGGAATTCCATGAAGTGATGACTTACAAAGCGGTGAAGAATAGTGTGCTGCAATCCTCACGTTGCCGTCCCTGTGAAAGAGGTGGGCAGAGGCAGAGCCATTGGCAAAACCTTTTCTTCCTGCTCCTGGGGGCTCATACCCTGATTAGTGGCCTCCCAGAGTCCTCATTTCCAGTGTATGTGGTCCTTTGGGCTGTCCTGTACTATTCACTTGTGGCCCCATTTGGGGGTGGTGCTACTTGTACTTTCATCTATTTCTGAGAAGTCTTTGTCCTGTGCTCATAACTTCTCAACCAACATCAAACTGCAGATGTAAGTAGTCTCACCATGATCTTACCAAACTGCTTTCTTTTCCTGTGCACTGCAGTGTGCGCAACAGGGCTTTGTTCCAACCAATGGATAAAGTTTATTTTGAAGTATGGGAGAGTCCGTGGTCCAACTGAGGAAAAAGTATTCTCTTGCATGCTTAAGAACTGGAGCTACTGAATCTAGAGAACGAAAGACAGAAATCAAGCACAATAGCTGTCTTCAAGTGTGCAAAGGCCACTGTGAAAAGAAAGAGATAATCTTGTCCATAACATATACCATGAAGAGTCATAGGTTTATATTTTGTCAAGATATAATGTTGGATATGAAGAGAAGCTTTGAAATACTAATAATGGGGATGGGGATAGATATCGGTGTAGACAGTAAAGGTTGTGCAGTCTTCATCATCTGAGTATACTGCTGAAAAATGATTTTATCTTAGGAGAGAAAGCCTAGAAAATTTCTCCAAGCTTCTTTTGCATTTTTTAATAAGTTTCTCTCTGCAGCTGGAAAAATAACAATTTAGAAATGTATATGCAATAAATGATATCTAAAAGTTCTTCAAATCTGGGCATTTGAGCCAAATATACACAAAGTGTCAAGTTTTCCCAATGTCTTCATTCTTGAAGACTTCTGATCTTTCCATTGATGAAAAATGAGGCTTCTCCAATTGGCTGATAGCTGACAATGTGCAGTGAGAGCATTTAGTTAAAAGTCATTGTCAAAATATCTCAATCTCAGTGATGAAAAAGGCACAGGTGTGCTCTGTGTAACTGTGGGATGAATAATAACTATCCTATTTATAGTCTATTTTTATACTTGTTTAGAATTTTTCAGCCAAGGTTCTCTATCAGACCGCAGTTATTTCTAACAATAATGAACTTGTAGTATTTCTAATCCTTTGGCCTTCTGCTTGCAATCTGTTCAAAATTGTCCCTCTTTTTTAATTTATTACTGTTTTTGCTACTCTCATATTACCCTTAGGCAACTGCATTGACTACTTCTAAAGCTGAGAATCAACTTCAAAATTTTATTGTTAACATTAAAGGCTCTTCAAACCTTTTCCCCTTTCTATTTGTGAAATCTGGTTCATGTTTATGGCCCCTCTCATAATTTATGTTTGGCTTCTGACCTGTGTCTCCTCCATCCCTACCATTTGCTGTGTCAAAAATCAGGCTTCTCCTCAATTAGCACTGCTATTTTGAAAGTTTTTTCCCCTTTGTAGGGTTCCGTGGCTGAATCTTTTGGCCTGTTTATCTTAAAAGTAAACCATTTTCTGTAGCTTTCTGTGACAATACTATTGAGAGACATATTTTATGCTTTATTGTGTCATTTTTCCTTTTTTATTTTGCTGTACTCTGATACTTACCAGTTAGATGTTATTGAAAAATAAAGTAGTTATGTTTTTGAATACTGAGCTTATGCTGTTGTAGTTTTTATTATCCCTAGATGTAATTGAATTCTAAGTCATGATACACATGGATAAAAACCATTTTAATTCTGGAGTGTGAAATGTCTTGTCATGAGATAATACCTACAATACTGCGAATTCAGGGACCAACATAAACTAGAGAGGGGAAATGAAGAAAGCTGAACATAGGATTAGGGACAATTATCAAGAGGAACTATCACTTCAGGAAAAAAAACCCAAAAAACCTGAACTCCACAAGCCTAATGTATCATCAAACAGTGAAAGACAAAAAACAAAATAGCATTTGGTAAGTAATGAAGATACACCAAAGAAAAGTTAAAACAAAATGCTAAGAAACCTTATGATTTATTTAATTTTTCTTTCATCAATCTCCTAGTTGTTTCATATACTAGTTTACATTCCACCCAACTATCATTCAAGATGAAAAGTTGCAACTAACTGGGCATGAGTTCCAAGCTGGATGTAATTTTCAGAAATGGAGGTTTGTGTGCTTTCTTCAAAAACATGAGCAAAAGATAATTGTTTACCATAAAAAAAACTGTGACAGCTGCATGCCTCGGTTCTGCCTCTGCCTGCTTTGCCTGTGCTCATTCCTTGGAAATGCAGCCCTCGGCTGACAGGTGTCATGGTGGCTTCTCCTGATCCTACATTTTAACTCTTTTCTGGGATTTTTAACTGGTTTGGTTTGGTTTGGTTTGGTTTGGTTTGTCATTTGGTTTGGATTTTTGTAATGTGTCATCTTGGGAAGGGTAAAATTCAGTTTTATTTACATTACTAAAATACTGTCAGATTGTGGCAGCTTGTTCCACTTACTTTTCTATCTGTTTTTCAAAAAATAAGGTTTTGAAGGACTTTACTCTCTGCTACTTTCAAGTCATGGAGAACTCAGTTTACTGTGTGCTATTGTTTAACTCCACTGGGACCTTATCCCACATATTACCCTGAAGCCACTTCAGTTTCAGTATCTTAAAAATGCTTGATATCTTTCTGTTCCTGAAGGCATTTTACACAGGGAAGCAGGATAATTAAGTCTGATCCAAAACATACTGGCCACATGTAACTAACCTAGCAGGAACAGTGCATAGCCTAACTCCTGACCTAAAAGCAGAAATGGTTTGGAAAAAGGACAGTTTTCCTGGGCCAAAAAGTCACTGTCTCTGCTAGGGTGTCAGGCAGGGCATTAGGCAGAACCATAGGGCGCTATCGGTCATGCTCAGTGTCCCATGTCTCACTCCCTGCACACCTGCACACTGGGCAGGCGCATTCTGGCCTGGTCGCATGAACATGACTGCCAGTCAGGGATGAGAAAACATGAGGTTTGCTCCTGGGGGTTTGCTTTTTTCCACTTTGCATGCCCTGAGACAGCTCTGTGATGCCAAGCAGGGCAAAGTTAATGGGAATGGAAAACTTCAAAATTTTGCTCCACATCCACACTGAAACAATAACACGGGCAATCCCAAACTGGGGCATAATTTAACAATTTAAATAACTAATGATCAGGTTTCAGCACTTGGAAATATTTCTTAGAAAAACTGATTTTCTACCTTTCAGTTCAGTTTTCTAAATTTCCTTCTATTTTGAGAAGTCCCAAGGCATGCCACAAATGAATATATTGGTAGGCAGGCTGCACACTGGAAACTCCCTGGCATCTGAACGTTTCATGAGGTCACTTGGTGGTCCATCTGCATCTGCTGGAATGCACTGGAGCTTATGGATGCAGCAACATCTTTCTTAAATAAGTCGCAGCTCCCAATTCAGACACATAAGTAACACACACTTTCTTTCTTAATAGTGAGACTATGGTCATATGGATGTTCTCGGAAGCAAAAATCAAGTGTATGCTGCATTTTCTGAAATTGTTGATAAATCCGCAGAATAGAGCAAGTACACATAAAAGGTAAGGAACGTATAAACAAGCTAAGTAATTTTTATCAGCTCTTGAATTACCTTGAACAGGTAACAGTAAAGTAAATGTTTAATCTTTTTTTTTTTTTCCAATATATTTTTCAGTAATTTGATCTTGTTGAAACAGTTTTAGTGCAGAACATGATTTTTTGCGGGGGGGAAATTTTGGGTTAATGCTATAGCTTAGTTGCTCAACATTATGTGTATTTCAGGTGTCTAGCTTGGGTTCTACATTACATAGTCCAGATATACTTTTTTTCAGAGCCTTCTGATTAAAATTGAAGCATTTTCAAAAGTATTCTGCTTCCTTAACATATGAATTATACTTCTGCCATAAACCCAAGACTGCACAAAATACAGTCTTAAAGAAACAACAGAAAATCATGCAAGTAAATCACAACATGTTTGCATAATTTTGAAAACTTTGTTTTAAATTAGGACATTTATTCACCAAAACTCTTCCTAATTTGAAAATAAAATTGTTTGCTCTTATTCATATTAAATAAAATAATATAAACAGGTCAAAATGAATATATTAGATGAGAACATTCATGTGTTTTAACATAATTTTCCTTTATATCCTGCAATGTACGTAATCTAATAAATTGCTATCTTGAAAAGAATTTCTTAAAAATAATTTAAATATTCTACAGTAGCATGAGGCCTGATCATGACTTCCACAAGAGATCTGGTCTGCTATACTAAAATATAACGTTCCAGTGTGTTTGGTCACACGTAGAAATCTGGCATTGAAATCACTGTCAGGATTGTGACAATAGGTTTGAAACCTGTCTGTACACTTGGGAGCTCTTCACCCGTATGGAGTAGGTGCAGGGATACAGAAGGCTGAGTAGATACAATGATTTCCATGATTTAGATAAGAATTTTTAGCTTTATAGTGCCGCTGGTAGTGCTGTAAATAAGTTTCTGTCACAGAAATTTTGTAAGAAAATGTGGTGATTGGCAAAGAAAATATCACTGTTATTACCAAATTTAGCATGAATGGGTGGCTTTAAGTACAAAATAGTCTCCAGTGCAACAGTTAAGTAAAAACAAATACGCAGTCAAGTTGCTTGAAATGTATTCTGGTTCCCTGTCATTTTCCACTTTAATCAAAAGGTGAACTAAATAAGTACTTCACTCGAGTCTGAGGCTGCAGATAAGCCCTTGTTTTTGATAAAATCTGAGCACAATATTGAATTTGAAGCCATATTGTTTAGTATATTTGACTGAACCTTGGTCATTGACATCATATGTGCTTATCTCTGTCTCAATTTTCTAATCTGTTCACTGAGCTATTTACCTGTTTTACAAAACAATAAGTCTGAATTAAATGAGGCAGGATTTTGGCCTTCCCTCTTATGGCTTGTGAGATGAGAAAGACAAAGCAATGTTTTCTCTTGGTACCCACCCCATCATTTGAAACTGAAGAAAATTATACAGATCCTACAAGTTAAGGCCAAATTCCCAGAGGAAGGATGATGCCAAAGGCTGTTAGGAGAACTATCAGACCACCATTGCTTATTCCTGCACACTTCAGGCAGCTGTGGAGGTGTAGGGACTTCAGGCAGCTCTTAATGTCTGCCATGTCCTTGGTGATCTTCAATTAAAGACACTATCTACATTACATCTTCTACAGTTACCCGTATGCACATCTCTGCAGCCACTCAGAATTTAATCTTGATAAAGATTTGAAGAAGATAGATGTTGGATGCACAGTGACACATGAGGTCCTTCCTGACATGCAGCAGACAGCATGTTGGCATGCTTCCCAATGAATCTCCAGCCCCATGTTATATCCACTTCCTTACTGGATTTCAATGGTTTCATTTATGCTTCTGGGGGGATATTTGTCTAAGTACTAAAGAAATGATTTCTACAAATGAAAAATAATATAGATAATACTATGGTCTGCCCTCTTTCCATGACAGATTTTCCAGACGTGCTTAAGGAGTGTTGTGACCATGAGTCTCACATTCTACAGGATTTATTAGTCTCTCTAGAGAGTCTTTCCTCCTGCCCATGTCATTGTAGCAACCTTTTCACAATGAAGTGTTTAGTACTGAAATGGTTGATTTGCATGCTTAAAATTGAGAATCTGGTTTTTTCCATATGTACAGTAATATCCAGTAGCTTAGAAAATGTTATTGCCATCTGAGACTAGAAGGATTTATCTCTTTTCAGAAATGTGTGGATGCTTTTTAAATAAATATTTTTATCTTATAGAATGCTCTTCTGTGTTAAAATATATAGGTATTCTGATATGCCATATGTCCATTTGTTGTCTTTGATATGAGGCCTTTGAACAGCAGTCCGCAAAGTGCAGTAATTCTGGCTTGGGACGAGAGCCCTTGTTGCACAGGAAGATAATAATGAACCTTGTTACACCCACAATTACTATCACCAATGGAAAAGAGCTTGGCTGGGGAGCTGAATCACGGCTGGTGTGTCCCCGAGATTGTCTGATTGCAATAATGGCAATGGCTCCAGGTGAGAGTTGGCAGCTGGCACAAATTGAAGAAACGTTTCAGCTTCTGAATCAACTGCTTGCAACAAAGTGGTGTAGAAGAGCATGTGCTTTAACTGCGTTGGGCCCTATTACTGGTAATTAAATCTTTCTCACTTTAACCAGATAACAGGCTGTTATCTTCCTGAGTCTGCAGACAGTTTCATTTGGTAACTCAGAGGGGTGAACAGTTGCATTAGAAAAGGAAGAAATAGAATTAAAATTCTGATGATTTAGAAGTCACTATTCACTCTTCCAGCATTGACCTACCTGAAACCAGCAAGTGGATGTGCTCAGTCCGCAGTTCCAAATTTCTGCTAATAAATAGGATAGATTAAAAATACTTCCACTTTTATGTCAGATCCTCAATTTTCAGTTTGCAGTATACTCACGATGTCTGTAAAAAAATCCACTATCTCCTATCCTATCTATCACAGCGTATATTATATCATATCCATTAAACATATTCACAGCATTAAAAACCTGTTAAAAAAACCCCATATGCACGGTATATGGACTCCAGTTGAGAGTGAGGCAGTTTGGAGTTAAAGGCAGAGATGAGCACTGGAGGGGAAAGAGGTAAAGTGTTTAGTCCAGGCATTTTGTCACTGAGTCAGAAGTGAGGCTTTACACCCTTCACATCCTTCACACAGAGGAGTCTGTTTCCAGGATGGAAAGAGATCAAGTGTGTCACCTACTGCACACCCAGCAAGAAACAGGACCTTGGGCACACAAGAGGCTGTTCTGCTCCTGTCTGAAGACTCTTTGAGTCATGATCTGCAGAAAGGAATAGATTTCCTGGAAAACCAGTGTTTTCCAGGTAACCCCACTGAAGTCTTTCACCTGGGTGTTACCTCCATATATTATGATGAAATCTAAGAGCTGGGAAATGGTGTGGTTTGGAGGAAATAGAGGAAGGTGTTTTGAATCTTAAAAAAATTAATATCCTATGGAGTCCATCTGAGTTAGTCCACACGCCCTAAGAAAACAAATAATATGATTCTATTTTTCATCCATTTGTAAATTCTGAATAGTTTAATGGCTTTTAGTGAGGTGAATCTAGACAGCTTGGTTTGCCTAGTACCTTTTAATTGCAATGCTTACAAAAAGATTCACAAATGTCACAACTGGATTAGTTAAAAAACACTGAATCCCTGTGAACATTTTTGTTGAGAATTATATGCCACATAAACATAATTTATTGATGATCCACAGTAACTTTTTATGTGGTTAATTTAGCCTGTGGTTCTTACCTAAGCCCTGAGATGACCTTATATTTGCCATGTGTATCTACAGACTGCTGACATATGGTGACTGAACCCGTCACGGCTTCAGTTTGATTTAGTTTACTTCCCTTTGCGGGTGAAGTAACCTAACTGAACTACTACCACCTTAGGTGCGTGCTCACATATTATCTCAGTTCAACTAATATATTTTAATGTGATTTTACTTATTTTATTAATTCAGACTAATACTTTCCAGATGTCTCCACACAGACAGCTCTTAAGTAAAACTGAATCTTACATTCCATATATTTCTGGGGTTTTTGCCTGTGTTGTTGGGGTTTTTTTAGAAATTCTGTCTTTGTATTTCCTCCTTCCAAATATGGACAGCTTCTTTGTCACTCTCGAAAGTTTTGCTCCTTACATAAATTACCCACGTGTCCAGATTTCTCTTTTATCTTCAATAAGCGTGGCATACAGTCTCTGCTAGTCTTGAATTAGTGTAAAAACAAAGGTTACATTGTTAAACTGGAATTGTAAATTCCACTGTAAATGTTCTTGATAAGGCTGTGCCAGGCTCAGGTCTATGTAATCTGCAGTGTATACACTGCTCAATTTGGTTACATGCGGAAAATATCTTTCATTTTAAAACCAAGTTCTCCTGTAACACTTGCTAGCTTTTGATATTTGTGCTTCTGATCAGCAAACTCGTTATCTTTTACATCACAGATCTCTCACATGCTTTAATATATATGTGTATAAGTTTGTATGTAACAGATCATAGAAATTAATGCAGCTTTTATTACTATATACTAACAGATGCTCTATCACATATTAAATTTCTTCTCCTACACTCACAGGCTTCTTCAATACATCATGCAACTTTCCTTTTCTTGTAACACTGTTACTGACCTCCCTTTTAAAAATGTCCAAGATTTTTTCTATATCTCTAAGGTCTGCAGCTGAGGAAATGGTAGGGATGCTACTTGATGAAATTTAAGGTTATTTGAAAAAAAGAAGAAAAAAAATTTTAAAGAGAACAAACAAAATAAATTATGAATGCTAACCACAGTTCCACAATTTTTCATATTTTTCCTCATACTCCAGATGCAAGCTCAGATGTTTGTTGGTAAAGTCTCATTATTATAGCCGCATACATATGTATATATATATATATATATATATAAAAAATATATTAACAAATTAATAACACTGCTCTTCAGAAACAAACAGTCCTGGTGAGTCTGAGGTCCTAATACATTTCACAAACTTCTCTGCCTCTAGTATCCACCAGCACAAAGCTGTCTGTACATAAAATGTTGGAGAAGAGGGTCTGCTCGACAGGCTCACAGGGAACGAGCTCCCGCACTGACACCCTGCATGCTCCTGTGTGCTCTCAAGGGCACTCCAGCACTGATGAGTCTCCCAGGGGTCTTCAAGCACTGGTAATTTGCCCAGTCACTTGAGACTGACGCAGAGCTACCTGCTTGACACGTCTGTGGGACAAATGCACTTCAGAGACTGAACAAAATAACAAGAAACACATTTATTAGCCATGCCCTACCCCATATGTATAGCACTAGAGAGGTATATATGCCAGCTTAAAGATGAAATAAGAAAAAAATTATTTTGTCACTTAATTGCAAGAATAGTGTCAAAAGATTCTAGAAATAAACTAGGTGTGAAAGGAAAGTCCCAAATTGCAAGCGGAGAAATGACAACGACCTCCATTTTCCTGACAACTTCCTTGGGGAAAGGGAATTGTTCTAAGGATGGGTTAGGCAGCGCTGACAGCTTGTCTATCTGATTTGTGCAAAGCACAGTGCCTCATTCATCTTGATTTTCTCTATAATTTTTTTTCTCAGTGAAGTAATTAGCAAAAGTGGTTATTTCCATATAGTAGTGGTCAGATGATTCAAAAGAAAAGGAAGGAGGAAATTCTATTTTAAAAGCAAGAGCCCAAGTACAGCTAGCAGAATACAGAGTAAATTCATCCCTAAATAATACAATTTTGCAGTTAATGTTACCCCAAAAATTAGTTTGTTTATTCAAATCTGTGATCTTTTCATATTCATTTTCTTCTCTGAACACTTAGCAAAGCTTATCAGAATTGAACCCTGGGATCTCAATGTACATTTTAATCAAGTAATTAACTGAAAATAGAACAAGCAAATTCTGAAGTTTGTTTATTTTTTGTTAAAAAAAAAAGTTTACTTTGAAGATAATTTGTCTCATATAGTGATTTATAGCAAGGTTTGAGACTGTAGACATAACACAGTAACTGCTTGTAACATCCTGACAGCCACTTTTGACTGTAACGTATGGGTATGGATATTGGACTGTGCTAGTTTCTGAATCTGGAATATTTGTAGGACTGTATGTATAAATACCTCATTAAGTTTGTCCAGCAAATGAGTACATTTGAATTTGTTTCTGATCTTTCAGAAAACTCAAATTCTGCATGGTATTTTCTCTGAGTCCTTGACTTTGGAACTTGATTCTTCCATTGATCCCAAAAGTTAGCTGGCCCTAGGTCACTCTCCAAGACAAATTTACTGTCTTCTTCTGTCTGAAGAAATCCCTTAGGAGAGAGTTGGAGTCTGTGCTTCCATTGTGAAGGATTACTGGGTTCACCTTAGATTTCATTGATTTTTGCAAAGTTTAAATATACCAATCTTGGAGCTCAGTAGCTCACTTTACAAATCCATCAATAAAATATTTTTTTTTTTTTTTTGTGAGCCATGACTTATTGTCAGGTACTTGGATTGATCTGACAAGTGCTTGTAATTTATTTTCTCTTTAGTTACTCTCTAGCTGAATTCTTCTAAGTCTTTTCTTATTAGCAGGATACAACTCTTGCTTTTAATGGTTCAGTCTAATAGCATTTTGTTTGCTTGTGCTGTAGGCTATGTGTTCTTTGATGAGAAAAGATTTGCAACTTCTATAAAGAGCTAATTGGATTTCTTGATTATCTCATTGAAGCTAACCAAAATGACCTTCCCATGAAGTGGAAGTCTGAAAGATTTTCTTTCAGAAATAATAGTCTTTTCTTCCTGATAACTATTTATTGCTTCTGGTTGGCTAAATATTCCTTTTTTCTCATTTTTTTTTCTGTTTTATCCCTGAAGTGTATCTGCTTTCTATTCAGAGTTACATCTCTACAGTCACACTTTCAAAAAACATGAGTATTTCTGGATTATAAGTCATTTTCAACAAAAACTAAGACCTTGAGTGTATGAAGCAAATATTTTAAGGGCATTTTACCCTAGAAGGCATGTTTCAAATAGCCAGTTAAACAAGCCTCACATAACATTTATAAAGCAGGAAAGTATTACCAGTTATTGTAGTAGATGACATGAGACACAGGAAAAAAGCATAGAAGGGCATTTTTGAAAATATTTTCATTGGTAAGTTTACATGGAATTTAGTTATTCAGTTTAGTATATGTATAGCTAGATCATTTTGGTAGTCCCATCATACATGACCATAGCAGAATTATAACTTAGGTAAACACATTCCATTAGGTTTATTAAAACTGAAACATGAAAAAAATGAACAGAAAGTCTCCCACCCACATATGCAGTACTGATGACAATGTTTTAATTAATTTTTCATGAAACTTTTCCTGTGATGCTTTTGTGTTACTTGTTTAATGCAGCTTTTTCAATTTCTACAGTGAAAGAGTCCTTCAAATTTATTGTCAAATGTACTCATCCACATGAATGTGTTCCTCAGTGCAGGTTGACCTTTATTGCTTTCAAGACTGTCAGGAATAGTCTAAAAAACGACTTAAATGAATGTGTAATTTTAGGAGTCTGTTCACTGGCTTGGATTGTGTGGCTCTGTGAATAGCTGACAAATATAGAGATCTCCAGCTGAGCTGTACTGACATACCCCAGAAAGGAGGTCACTCCATAACAGAACAGACCTGGGCTGTGATACTGGAGTTGTTGGGAGTTGCTTCTGGACTGGTCTCCTCTGGGCTCAGGGTCTCCCTGCCCTTAGCATTGTGCAGAAGAACAGACAGCAGATTCCTGTCCACCAGACCCAGAGACTTTCTGGTGTTTTTCATTGCAAAGAAGCTAACCTTTGCAGCCATGAAATTTGCAGACAATTTGAAAATGGAAGAACAAAGGGGGGAGAGAGAGTGCCTCTAGTCCATTATATCTGTTGTTTATTGCAAGAAGGTCCCTAGATCTTTACAGGAAATCCCATTTACCAACCCTGCTTTGGACATTTCTCTATGTATATACTGGCAAACTATGTTCTGTATACGGGAAAATGTGATTTTGTGTATTTTTTCCTTCCACAACATGGGCTGAAAAGATCTACTTAGTGACAGAAATTTTTTTTTGACATTATATTCATATGTATTTTATGGGTATTCTCTATCTGCACAAGATAGAGGTGAAAGAAACAAAATGAAAACATATAAAGTAACCAGCATATAAAACAATCTGAGTATTTTAAGCTTCTTTTGATACAAGTACCACTTTATTTTAAGGTATGGGGGAAGGAATTAATCTTTCTTTTAACCACCTGTGTTTGCACTTTCTTTGCCACAGATATGTTTTTTAATTTGCCAGCGATTTGTAATGACATGACTTTACAATTCCTTGAGACCTTTAAAGTAATTTTGTTTTTCCATCCCATTTTGTAATTTAGTGAACTGTTATTGATTACAGAAAGGTTTTCTTGGCATCACCTTTCTTTATGGCATCCAAATGTCAACAAAACTGGCACCTTCATATGGAAACGTGCCCTTCTTTCAAATATATTGGAGGGGAAAAGGAAACAGTCTTTTATTATTTAACTGATTATACACATTCTACAATACTTGTTTACAAATATTGGTTTTGTTTCTATTGCTATTTTGCATTCTGAATCTCTCCTTTTCCAGGTTTCCATAGCAACTCTTGTACAGCTTGATCATTAGAAAGAAATTCTCTTTAATTGATCTCCTAATGTATAGCTTAATAGTAACTGTTAAGCAGTCTTTTGTTTCCAGGTCATATTTAGGGTTCACTTATTTGCATAAAAGCATTTCATTAGCTGAAACCAATCATTATTAGTAATTTTCTTCCTTTAGTTTTTTAATAACTAAATCCTTCATTGAGGTTTTACAAATAGCAAATATTTATAGCTTGTAGAAAAGGCTTTCTCGGTGAGCCTGGATGCTTTGTTTCTGTGAGCAGCAAGAAAATTACAGAGCTTCAAAATTTTGATCACATAATACAAGAAGAAGGTGTCTTTTTCTCCAACTGAAATTTAAATAGACCATGCTAACTATAGGCCAGAGGCAATATTTAACAGCAAAGCTGCAATATAGTACAAGCTTGTACAAATACAAATACAAATACAAATACAATGATGTAAAAAAAACCCCAAGAATAACTTCAAATTTCCCCACCCCACTGGCACCATGAAAGACACAAAATTCTTGCACTAATTTGTGTTTTCTATGGCATCCTTACCTGAAACAAGTGAAGATATGTAAAACTAAGTGAAAATTGTATGTAGATGTTAATTTTTATTTGACAATAAGGCAACCAATTTGATATCTATGATTGCTAGATGAAGAATTGAGTATAAGCATGCAACTGCAGTTATACATGGGTATGAAATGAGTTTTACTGAAGATCCACTGTGTATATCTATCTCTGCAAATATGCAGCTTGCTTCATCTTCTTGTGTATGGAAGAACTGAAGCATAAATTTGGATAAACTGAAAATGAAAGATTTTCCAGTGAGAGGAACTGGGGGGAATCAGCTTTCAGCAGTGGAAGAATACTTTATTTTTCCTGGATCTTCTATAACAGGTTTCATACCCTACTCTAAAAGCAGTTAATATTGAAAGGATAGTTTAAAATAATATCATCAGGCCAGAATGCATAAATATAGGTCACACCATCATGCTAAGCTCCAGAAAATGTAATTAGCATGTGTAACCTTTTCTTCTTTTCCCCTTTTCTTTTTTTTTTCCCTCTGGCATCCTTGACCCCTGTGTGTCTTTATAGAAACTCTAATAGCATTAACATTATGCTACGATTAAAAAGTTAGACAGCACAACAATACTGCTTGACAAGATATTTTTACAATCCTTTTTGATGTCATTCTGTTGGGATTGAATGTCCTTTGAACTCTTGCAAATTAAGTGGATGTTCAGTGGATGTATTCTCATATGGTATCTCTTTGTGTTATCAGTTAGGTCTCTTCTGCTGTTTGCAATGAAGGATTGGTTTGCATTTATCCTAGCATCTATAATTTTGTTAAACAGTAATTATTCATGCATAGCGTGGATTTTAGAATTAGGTTTAAAACCTGGGTTTACTATCACTTTTCAATATGTTGAATCTATGTTTTAAACAAATTGTATGAGGTCTGTGCAAGCTGAGCTGATAAAAATGCATGAGCTTCTGTTTCCTGTACTATTTTCATCAATTAACATCAGGGTTTAACCATAAACATGAACCCAGCCCCCAGCATACTGGTACTGTAATGTCATTACTGGTTGTCTCACATTGTGTGTGCCCTAGTCACATTATACAGGCATAACAATAAAAGAGGGATAGAGACTGAAAAGTTCTGTGTAAATTAAAAACATGTTGTCTAGAAGAAGAATCAAAGCTTTTAATAGGGTAAAAAAAAAGGGCATTATCATAGCACGAATTTTCCTTTCCATAACCAGGCACCAGATGAAGTGCAGCTTTTAAGTTGTGTATTTTCAGCTAGAAAGAGAAACTAATGAATTTTCCTTAAATCTCTCTGGGTTTTTTTAAGTATAGTAAGATGAATAAACATAATCAATAGTGCAAACCACCTTCCCTCTAAAAGAACGATAAACCCATAAACAAACAAACAGAACAAACAAACAAACAAAAACCCCAACCAACCAAACCAAACGAACCAACTAAAAAAAACCCCAAACCACACGCATGTGAATGCTTGTTATCCAGAGTTGCAACTGAACCACTTTCACAGGAGGGAATAAAGATGGAATTTCTGAGGAATGTCACAGGGAGAGATGCCACGGAGTGCTTTGACACTAACAGGTTCCAACAAGTCAAGAAGTATCAACCAGGATTAAAGTAGACAATAAAAGAACCAAGCATCCCAGTGACACTTAGATTTATGAATCCACAACAGGAACACTGTAGTTAAGCCACAAGCAGATTTTCATGCTTAACAAAAAGATGCAAGGACTGAAACAGAAGCTAAAATTGCTGATAGAAAGCAGTAAACCCAAGTTAGGTTATGACGACTGTACTGTTTCACTTCGACATGCCATCAGAGACAGGCAAAGTCCAGATAATTGAGAGGATAGTTCTGCAAAAGGCTGCAAAAAAAAAGGGAGAGCGTGGAAATTCAGAGCAGCATAACAAACTGAAGGGAAAAAGAGGGGAAGAGGTTTAATTTGTATACCTGCAATAGATATTTTGCTGTTAAAGGAATGAAAAATTGCTTTAGACATTGATTTACTTATGCAGAATACTAGAGAGCAGTAACTTTCAGAAAAATACACTAGTTCTTTGATGAAAAATTTTTATTATGCTCAGAAAGTATCTTCTTAATGGGATGTTATTAACCATACAAATACAAGATTTATGTTGTCCTCCCTTGGTCAGGGTTTGTGCATTTGCATCAGGACACCATTTTCAACTGGTGAGCTCAGACTGTGCTTTTTTTTCTTCCCTGAAGCCTATTGGTACAAAATATGGAAATTTTTATCTCTTCTCTCTGTTGTTTGTGATATCTTGTGCTTTTCCAGTGCACAATTCATCCTCTGCATTGTAGAGAGACCTAACTCAGACTTTTTTCAACAGTCATCAGTTTAAGTGCATCACAAACTTTAGTGGCTTAATTTGTCAGGTGAAAGGCTATTACTTCCATTGTACAAATGCTAAGCTGAGGACCAAAGAATTACTTTCACAGAAAGATTTCTATTTTTTGGAAACTGAATATAGATTAGGTTGAAGAATGTTGATTTCAAGACCTGAAAGAGCAATCTGTAGTGGGCACAGATAGTTTTTTTTTTTCTCTCTGTCACTTTCCTTTTGCTTTGTACCTTCTGTTTTACCTGCTCCAAACAATCCCTCCTCCCCTTTTTCTTCTTTATTTCAACACTGCCTCTTCCCTGTAATCTCATTTGCTTTTATAATCTCTCCTGTTCAGCATTCCTCAGTCTTCACCTCTCACTTAAAATCTCCTTACGCACCGAGTTTTCTCTTAGCCTAGTTTCACCATTGAAATACCCCATGGACTGCTTGGGCTTCAAGAGGACTGCTCAATATCCTTTGTTCGCTTCCTTGGGCCACTTTTTGGGGCTGAAAGGTGTGAAAGAAAGCCCTGTACAGTACACCTAGTGATTCAAGGCAAATGAACTGTGATGGGAAGATTACAAGGCAGAGTAGAAGGTTCCTTGAAAAGTAGGAGACTTCACAGAAGATAGAGCAGGCTGAGTTCAGGCTTCCTATTTATGTGATAGTTAATGAACACCACAGTCAGAAGGGTGTGCAAACACAAGCCAAGCAGCTAAAGTGGCAGCTGGTACGTAGGGGTCCGTGGTGGCCCCAGAAGTGCAGCTAGTGGAAGGGAGATGCTCCAATGTGAAGGGGATATAAGGTCTTTTGGTATGTCCTGTCCTGCTTGTGCAGACATCTCCGTCACTGTAAAATACTGATTGTGAATGGTTTTGTGCTGGTCATGGTCAACAGGACCATGGGCCAGGAGTGATGGCAGCAGGCTCTGCTGTCACAGGTGAACTCTGATAGTTGTGACAGTGCTGTAAAAGGTGAACAGGCTTCACCAGACGTGATAAGAGGTAACGAATTGGATGTCAGTGGGAGGGACACTCCAGAGACCACAGCCCAAGGTCCTGTATTGGGTCTGACTGAGACAGAGTTCATTTTTCCTTAGCAGCCCTCCCTGCCTTGGGAGCTGGAAAGGTGTTGATAAAACACCAGTGTTTTGGCTGCTGCTGAGCACCATTGCCCCTCTAACATCCCCCCTCCATTCCATCAAGGGGCTGGGAACGGGCAAGATCCTGGGAGGGGACACAACCAGGCCAGCTGACCCAAATTAACCAAAGGGATATTCCATGCTCTGTGACGTCAGCTCAGATATAAAAGCTAAGGGAGAGAAGAGGAACAGCAGGGCATTTGTTGTCCAACAATGTTTACCTTTCAGAGCAACCAATCTGTGTGCTGAGGCCCTGCTTCACGGAAAGTGTCCGAATATCACTCAATGATGGGAAGTAGAGATTAACATTTCTGTTTTCTTATGCGTGTGCAAACTCGCTTGTTTTTCTTTCTTTTTTTTTGCTTTAATAAACTGCCTTATCTCAACCTATGACTTTTTTTCCATTTTAATCTCTTCCCCCTGTCCCACTGGGAAGGGATAGAGCGGTTTGGTGAGCACCTGGCATCTAGCCAAGGTCAAACCACTACAGGCCCCCGAGGACAAAAAAGAAGACATGAGTGATGCAGAGCAGGAATTTTTGAGGAGTCTGCTACTTCTGGCAGTAAGAGCAAGGCTCCCCCCTCTATGCACACCCAGCCACCCATAAAATATTTTCAGAGATACGGCATCAAGAAGGGCAAATGTGTTCTCCTGGGGGAAAATCCAGTTAGGCAGCTCTGTGGACTCTGTTGGGATCAAAGATGAAAAGAGGCAGCAAAAATCTTTGCTTTTGGTGACTCGTGGGAAGAGGCACTCATTTTCCAGTCTGGATTATCCTCCAGAGGGGTGCTAACCAAAATTGCTGGGATTAATAAATCTTGGATCTCCTTTTAAGGATAAAACATGCAGGAACACTCAAGAAATTATAAATTTATTTTTCATAATATTTTCTTAGAATTATAGTTAGATTAATTTACTGTCTACAAATATTGAGATTTATATTGAGTAAGCAGTGGAACATAAGGGAACGGATATTGCTACCAAGTTGTGCCTAAGCTCCTCCCAGTAAATTGTGGCACAGCAAGAATGATCTAATAATTATATAGAGCCAGAACAGTCTTGTGTGTCTTTCTTGCCAATTTCTTCTCAATCCTGTGAGAGAACTGTGTTTTGGGGAAAAGTTGGTACTCCCGAATAGCTCTAATCCCAGGCTTTGCTGTCTTAACAATATACACTCTGAAGTCCCAGCCTCTGGGATGGAAATTGTAAAGCACACAGCCAGTTTATACACACATTAAAAATTGTCACAACAGAAGGCAGGAGGCAATCTCAGTGGAGGGTGTTTGCAGTTTCTGCTTCCCTTCATACGTTTATTTCCAGAATCCTCTCATCACTGATCCTTCCTGGAAAGTCTTTGGGCATTCTACCTCTGTGCAACTCAGTTGCATTACAACTTGTTTTCCTAGCCTTCCTACTTTTCAGTGTTTTGTAACATCTATCACTACAAGAACAAATTAAAGGGAATTTTCCATTTATGGATGTGATCTCTGCCATACCATTCAGACAGAGGCTGAAGAATGGATTTGCATAATTTATTGATACAGATGCAACTGAGTAGTATAGAATGAGTCAGTTACAAAACTAACAGGCCTCCATGGTGTGTATATTTGTGGGGATGCAGCAGAGACATAGGAGTGAGTCTCACAGAGCTCAGTCATCTAGTACGTTGCTCCTTGTTGTATCATCCTGCTGAAATTCAGGGTGTTTTTTTTAAGCATAGGCATGAGAGAACGGAGTAACTGAAGCACATGAGAGAGCTATTTCCAAAAAAATTTGAAGGAGGATCTTTAGGAAGCATTATACTTGATGAATTAATATCTAGAGAAACTGAGAGGTAACAATACAATCAATAGCTAAAAATTTGCTCAGTGCACACCTGTATGGAGAATGGGAGAGAATGGGAGAATATGTACTGTGCTATAATAATATAACTAAGTGAATACATTATTCCAAAAAGAGCCAATCTGACTTCCTCAACTTTATACAGAACCTAGATCTTCCTGTTTCCTACTTCTCACAATAAAGTTTTAATAATTGTAGTTTGATTTTAATATAGACTGGAATTTTATTCAAATTTCTCCAGCCTTCTTTCTGAATTTCAGAAAAGAGTGCAGATGCGAAGAGCCACAAAAAGCACATAGTCCCTGTCAGATAAGAGAGAAAAAACAGAATATTCAAAGGATCATACCAAAACGTGAAATTTTTAAGAAACATATTATAATGTATAAAACTACACCATCTTTTGCAAAGCTTTAGAATGCAAAGAACTAAATCACCTAAGACACACTTTTATACTCACTATCATAATGAATTTTAGGTGCACATAGTTAATTTCATTCAAATTATTGCCCAACACAATGAAAACAATCTATAAATAAAAGAAATAAATGTCTTAATTACATACAAAAAGAAATATGTAAATTCCTGATTATCTTGAGTGAGAATAAAGTAACATGCTTGAAAGAAAAGAAAGAAATATCTATTCTAGCTAATGTTCAAAAAATGAAAAAAACAAATATATTGAGAAGTAATTTCAAGAGCTGGAGAATATTAAAATGGGAAAAAAAGACAAGAAGCTTTTAAAAATATCATAATTATAAATTGTAATTTAGAGTATAATATGACAGTTCTGAAAGACTGAATGAGAACAAAAATGAGAATAAAAGGAGAAGGATGGTGGGAAAGAGTCAGTGATCACAGAAAATGCCACAGTGAGAATTTGAAAATGAGAGCACAGATGAATCAGAAGACTAAAGTGAACAAAAGAAAGGTGAGAGATGTCAATGAATGCAAGGCTAAAATTACATTTCCTGTAAGGTTTTGGACATACTGATACTGCTTAAGGGAATAGCTTAGAAGACCACTGTATTTAAAAGCCAAGACTGAAAATACCAAATGCATCCAATGTATATTTTAAAAACCGTAGTAAATATCCTGTATGTTGTGCAAGAAATACCATATGAAATGCCATTTTACACACTTCTATATTACTTCAGTAAACCAAAGGCAGTTTGTGGTGAAAGCAGTTTTCACAACCACAGATTTTAAAGTCAGAAAAACGGTTAGACTTAATAGACTAGTTAACTGTTGGACATACCAGTTGGGATACTAAAGCTGCAAAAAATCACATATTCAGCCCTGTGTTTAGTCTGATAACTCACAAGGTCATCTGGTAGCCTGGTAGGGTTGGATTTGCAGACTACTGGAATATTGTAAGAATCAGTAATTTAAATAATTATTTAGTACTTAACTAATGATATGTTTTATTGCCTGGAGAGTCTTAAATAAAGGTATTTACCATTTAGACTAAAAACTGGTGCATTGCCTCCTGTGCAAAACCTTTTGTGGGGAATAAATGGAGAACTATACCTTGACTCAGCCTGACTTAATGACATCTGATTTAATAGGAAGCCTGCTAGTACAGGAAACATGCTAACTGGGCTTAGTTTATACAGAAATTTATATTAGACTGGCAAAAAAAATTTTTGAAGTACAATGAAATTTTCAAGATGCAATATTTAACCAATGCAGTGAATCCTTCCCAGCTTGAAGGTTTTCAGATAATTCTAGGCAGTCCAAGATCAACAACATGTAGATGCTTTGTAAGTCAGGATTAAATTGAATGGAATCCAAAATAAAGATACCTCACTGAGATTGTTCAATTAAAGCCTTCAGAGTTGAGCTTTTGGCTTAAGTAAGCTCTTATTTTTCTTGCCTGAAAAAATTATGAAAAGCACCTTAAAAATTCATGTACTTTCCAGGGGCAGGTAGCTGATTAGAGTTAATTATCAAAGCCAAGAACAATTCGTGCAGCAATTCAAAATCATAGGTAATTTTTCCCCAGGTTTGTCATATGTAATCAAAATCTTTGTAAGACTTTTACGGAATATAGTAAGGTTAAAAACTGGATTTATGTACATTTAGAAAACATTCATTCTCTATGTAAAAAACGTAAGCCAAAGTTGGACTCCTAATACAAGGAGGCAATCAAGTTTGTTCAGCACTCATGTTCTAAAGGTCTAGTGCTGTTAAACTGTAAGTGAAACGTAAATATAAGTATAATATAAATCCATAATGTCACTGGAAATATGAATGTGGCATTGAATCTCATCTAGTAAGGTTTTTGACTGACAGCTCAAGCCAGAGTTACCAATCTGAAACAAAAGAAGAAGGAGAAGAAAGAAAATCTAGATTGATGGAGCAATCTTGCTCCTATTCAAGTCAATGTAACACTCTCATTCAAGCATGATCAGGCTCCCTTTGTACTCAATACTAAGTACATAGGACTCACCATCTTAGTGCAACAGGGCTTACCTGAAGGGAAGGTAAAATTTAAAATTTCTTTTGGTCATTAGACTTAAGAAGATCACCAATATAGTGATTGTGATTGTGATTGTGTTTCTTTATCAGTACAAGGGATTTTAGCAAAAAATTGAGTGTTTAAAATCTGAAGATCTTTATTTTTCCTGCAATTTTCAAAACTGCAAATTGAATTTAATTTTCTTGCATTTTAAGTCTTTCACTGCTTATTTTACTGGTATCTTTATATCTTAAGTACCTCTAATTCTAAAATGGATAAAGACTATTTTTTTTTAACTCGGACATTTACTGGGGGTTTATGCAAACAATCGCTTACCAATTAAGTGTTGTTTTCTAGTTTTCTTAACAACTTCGTATGTCTTTCCTGCAGAGAACTAGCTGTAACAGGTGTACATTCTTACAAAAACATCTTCTTTTATAGAGATTGATTTAGTGGATTCACTTGTCTAGGTGTATTGCATTTGCATAACAAGGGCGTGGTAGCAAGGAGGCCCTGGGAGAGCTTCTGGGAGAAGGTTCCAGGAGTTGTCTCCATGTTGGCCAGGGCCAGTGCCAGCCAGTTCCAAGAAGTACTTGCTGCTGCCCAAGGCTGAGCCCATCAGTGGTGGTGGCGGCAGTGCCGGGGGGAGAAAAAAAATAAGCCTGCTGTATTAGTGCAGCCAGGATAAAGGAGTGAGAATATGTGGGAGAAACGGCCCCACTGACAGCACAGTCAGTGAAGGAGGAACAGGAGGTGCTCCAGCTGCTGGAGCAGAGCTTCCCCTGCAAGACCATGGTGAAGCAGCTGGACCCCTGCAGCCCATGGAGGTCACAGTGGAGCAGAGATCCTCCTGCAGCCCGCAGAGGAGACCCGTGGTAAAGGAGGTGGACATTCCTGAAGGAGGCGTGACACTGTGAACAGCTCACACTGGAGCAGGTGCCTGCCAGGACCTGTGGACCCATGGAGAGAGGAGCCCACACCAGAGCAGGTTTGCTGGCAGGACTTGTGNAAAAAATTGAGTGTTTAAAATCTGAAGATCTTTATTTTTCCTGCAATTTTCAAAACTGCAAATTGAATTTAATTTTCTTGCATTTTAAGTCTTTCACTGCTTATTTTACTGGTATCTTTATATCTTAAGTACCTCTAATTCTAAAATGGATAAAGACTATTTTTTTTTAACTCGGACATTTACTGGGGGTTTATGCAAACAATCGCTTACCAATTAAGTGTTGTTTTCTAGTTTTCTTAACAACTTCGTATGTCTTTCCTGCAGAGAACTAGCTGTAACAGGTGTACATTCTTACAAAAACATCTTCTTTTATAGAGATTGATTTAGTGGATTCACTTGTCTAGGTGTATTGCATTTGCATAACAAGGGCGTGGTAGCAAGGAGGCCCTGGGAGAGCTTCTGGGAGAAGGTTCCAGGAGTTGTCTCCATGTTGGCCAGGGCCAGTGCCAGCCAGTTCCAAGAAGTACTTGCTGCTGCCCAAGGCTGAGCCCATCAGTGGTGGTGGCGGCAGTGCCGGGGGGAGAAAAAAAATAAGCCTGCTGTATTAGTGCAGCCAGGATAAAGGAGTGAGAATATGTGGGAGAAACGGCCCCACTGACAGCACAGTCAGTGAAGGAGGAACAGGAGGTGCTCCAGCTGCTGGAGCAGAGCTTCCCCTGCAAGACCATGGTGAAGCAGCTGGACCCCTGCAGCCCATGGAGGTCACAGTGGAGCAGAGATCCTCCTGCAGCCCGCAGAGGAGACCCGTGGTAAAGGAGGTGGACATTCCTGAAGGAGGCGTGACACTGTGAACAGCTCACACTGGAGCAGGTGCCTGCCAGGACCTGTGGACCCATGGAGAGAGGAACCCACACTGGAGCAGGTTTTCTGGACACACCTGTGACCCTGTGAGTGACCCATGCTGGGATGAAGAACGGTAGCCCACGGGAAGGACTCACATTTGAGAAACTCATGGATGACTGCCTCCTGTGATAGGGACTCCACGCTGGAGCAGGAGAAGGAGCCCTTCCCTGGGAAGGAAGGAGCAGCAGGGACAATGTGTGATGATCACAATTCCCATTCCCTGTCCCCTGCACACTGTGAGAGAGAAAATCATGAACAAAGTTGAATCCGGGAAGAAAGTGGGGGTGGGAGGAAGATGTTTTAATATTTAGTTTTTATTTCTCACTATTCTACTCCAATTTAATTGGCAATATATTCAGTTAATTTCCCCAAGCCACTGTAGCAGTGTGAAACTCCTAAAATCCATCTCTCAGCTATAGCGAGTTCCCACAGCCCCCTGCAGCCCTATTGGTTTGTGTATTCCTTGCCTATTTTTATGTATGAGCCTATGTTTATGTATTTCCCCTGTTACATATGCATTGTGTTCTGGAATGTTCCCCTTTCCTCAGTGTCCCATTGGTTATCTGTATTATTCCCTCCTCTGTTCTGTTCTCATTGGCTGGTCCCCCGTTGACCCCTCCCATGTTCCCTTTCCCTATTAGATTATGCCCTGCACTCCGCCTCCCTTTGTCCACTATAAAAGTGCCTGTTTTATACTTTGTACAGTATAAAAATGCTTTTACTTCCTCTATTCCTTGTCTTGCTGCTTCTGCATCTTCAGAAGACCTCTGGAACCCAAGCAGCAGGCCGCCTCTCTCCTCCTTTGTCTCTGCCGGCGCGCCTTCACCACCAGCCTGAGGGAAGCTCCCTCGTGTGAGGAAGCTGTGTTCTCAGCCGCTTTTGTGTGTGTTCCTGCTGTGGCGAGGGCACAGTAGTCAGACCTCCGAGCTTCCTTTACCCAGGCTCGCGCGCCCCCCAGGCAGCCAACCTGGCAAGCTGCTGAGGGCATTCCAGTGGCTGGCCGTGCAGCCACAAGCCACCTCTGTTTTTCCCATGGCAGTAATTGGTGAAGGATCTCTCCATGTCCTTATCACAACCCATGAGCCTTTCACAACAACCTCCCTGCTCTGTTCAGCTGAGGAGTGGAGTGATGGAGGGGCTTTGGTGTGCAGCTGGCATCCAGACAGGGTCAATCCCTCATACTTGGAATGAAAAGAAGTGTCTAAACCCAGAAAATGGGAAAGTTGTCTCCTTTCTGCCTTCTAATACTGGAAAAAAAATTGCAGTTCATCCATACCCCTTAGAAACTAGTGAAAAACCTACCTGATTAACATTACAACCCCTTTCAGTGTTTCTTGCAATGCTTTTAATTCTTTTTCAGGCATGCACAAAATGATGAGAGTTTGCACATCTATTTCTTGTTCAAATTAATTAGGTCTAAAAATAGAAAGCAGTATGTGTCCTGATTAATCCGACACGGTCAATATGCTCAGAGTGCAATTAAAACAATTTATATTTAACATGTGTTTGTTTCTGTTAGTATAACAGAAAAGCTCAAGAGGGTGTTTAGTTCAGGGTTAACTCCCATCTTTACAGGAAGTTTCTCAGCCTTATTCCTGCCACCCCACCAGTGCTGCAGCTTGCCATAAAAGAAGGCGGTTTAGGGTTGAAAGCAACACCAAACATGCAAATGAAGCATTGGACTTTTTCTGCTCTCTACTCTTACAGCTTCTGGTCTTTCAGGTAATGAAATAATCCTAATGGAAGTTAAATCTCACCTCTTGGACAAGTGTGCTTACAGTTCAACCCTTTTTTTTTTTCCTTCTTGCTATTTTTGTCACTTTTTTTTCATAACCTTTTTTCTGCTGCATTGCAGTTGCGTCAGGAAGAGTGAAGGGTTTCAGTTGTTCTCTCCTACCCTACCCTTCATACCCTTCTCTCCTACCCTTCTAATTAGGCTGAAGAATTCATTGTAAATCACTACTGTGTGAGTAAATAAATATATTAACAAGCTATAGCCATGATGGTGAAGGTCAGATGCTAACTGTACCAGGGAAATGAAAATGCATGTCTTCATCCCTAATTCAGGTACCTGAGCTAGTAAGAGGAATGTGTTTTATGTAGCAGTGTGAATAGTGAGTTTCCACAGCCCCCTGCAGCCCCTTTCCTCAGTGTCCCATTGGTTATCTGTATTAATCTCTCCTCTGTTCTGTCCCCATTGGCTGTTCCCCTGTCAGCCCCTCCCATGTTCCCTTTCCCTATTGGATTATGCCCTGCACTCTGCCTCCCTATGTCCCAGTATAAAAATGCCTGTACTTCCTCTATTCTTTGTCTTGCTGCTTCTGCATCTTCAGATTGAAATCTCTGGAACCGAAGCAGCAGGCCGCCTCTTTCCTCCTTTGTCTCTGCTGGTCCGCCTCACCACCAGCCTGGGGGAAGCCCCTTTCGAGTGGAAGCTGCGTTCTCGAGCGCTTTTGTGTGTGTTCCTGCTGTGGCCAGGGCGCAGCAGGCAGGCCCCGGGCTTCCTTCATCCGGGCTCGCGCGCCTCCCCCAGGCAGCCGATCTGGCAGAACTGCTGAGGGCATTCCAGTGGCTGGCCTTGCAGGCACAGTTTTAGGGACTGCCTGGGGTGGGTACTTTTCTAATATAAAACCGGCTCCCTTTCCATACTGACTTTTATGAAATTACAAGTTTAACTGCTATTCTCTTCTCATGAACTGAATAGCAAGTATATCAACATAGGATATTTTTATTTTCATTGTTGTGGCCAGGCACAGAGATGTGGGACATTTGTCTGTATTCCTCTTACTGGACACCACGTGCACTGTGTCCACGCACACAGCATCTCTGCTCTGTTCATAGTTTAGGACAACTGCCCTCCTCAAGGAGGTATATGGATTTTTATATTAGGTTAATGATGGTTGTGTCTGCTCACAAATGAAAAAAAAACTGAATTTGCATTGTCCAGTGAACTGAACTGTCAGATTTCCAAAGCCATATGACCTTGGAAGTCTTCTTGCTGGACTTTCAGGAAGGCTTAGCAAACAGTGGTCCTTTACTTTAAATGCAGTGAGCAGCATTGTCTTCTCTCCAAATATGCTTCCAGATGTAAATACTGGAAGAGGTCATTTCATAAATAGGTAATGACCTCAGACATTACCTATTTAAAGGCAAAGTAGGTCATTATCTGCATGCACTGAAATAAGGAAGAATTCGATCTTCGCTACATTTTTTTTCTTTAAGGAGATAGTGGTTCTTGAAAAATAACAGACATTTCAGAACAAAAAGTAAAGTTTTCTTTCAAATCAAATTTTAAAAATATTGCAAAGCTTCTGATACTGGAAAAGGGTCTTCCTAATTACTTTAAACACTTTAAATTTAATAAAATTAAATTAAACTCATAACATTCATCCTTTTAAATTTATAAAATATATTTCGTATAAAAATCCAAATAATATAATTTTAAATGTATTTATTATAATACTTTGAGACTGATTCTTAGGTGTATAAATTATTATACTAATTTACCCAGATACCAGCTTAGGCTGTGGAGAACACGCTTTGCTCTAAGTCCTTTAAAATTGAGGCAAATCCTCTGAAGACTGCAGCACAAAGCAATGACTGCCTCCTATACACATCTAGAAGTGCTAAAAATCTCCTTTCAGGCGGGATGCCTGTTTTATCCTCGTCTCTGTTGTACCAGGGACAGCGAGAAATGACACGAGGCCGATCCAGGAAGAAAAGGAATTATTTAATAATTTACAGACCCATTTATGTATCTTAGTTTGCTTGAATGGCACAAGGCCATTGGTCCCTGACCATCCACCTCTCAGAATCCTACAACACCCATTGTGTGCTTGGTTAAATCCTACAACACTCATTTCAAAATATTTCTCCGGTCAGTATCACAACAATACTGCATAACGATCTTGCACCTGCAAGATAAGGGGATTGGTTTACAGAAACTTCTAACTGTTTTCGGCCAGTGTCTGTGTGAAAGCAAGGACTTTCACACAGACATCAGCAGAAAGCCGGAAAATCTATCTGTGACCAAGCTTTCAGCGTCCACATGTCCTAAAACATGTGTTTTGCACCCCCAAAAATTGGAGAGTAAAATCATTGAACATTCTGAAATTACAGCAGTTGACCTTATGAAAGACTCAATTTTCACAAGATTTATTTTAAGCAAAATGGTTTGCTTATCTGTAAATTAGTATGAGTCAGATTCAAGTCTGAATGTTTGAATAAAAAAAAAAAACTTCTACAGATTTGTAGGATTTAGTATTTAGTTAAAATTATTGTAAGCTGAAGGAAATTGAATGCTTTAGGAATATTTCAAGTGATAATGTTGTCATTATGAAAGTATTAATAATTATTGTTTATAACTGTTATAACTACAGTCAAAGACAGTTCAGCAGCTCAGGTCATTCTCAAGTAGTCCCAGAGGGATTCAGGGCAGCTCAGTTGGCCTGGCAGCCCCAGTTATCTGCCTGCTCTCCCGGATGCTGCTTGGTCACACACAAGTGGGGACAGGCAGTGTGCAGCCTGGCTCCGCAGCACCACCCGTGTCCTCACGCTCTGGGGTGCACCAAAGCACAAGGGCAGCTGCAGTGTTTTCTCAGGCAGCCTGTGCCAGTCAGTGTCAGGCCCATGTCTTTACTTTGTCATGGGAAAGCAGTGACCTCGACAAAACAGAACAAAAAATCCCTCTCTCCATTTCTTTCTCACATTTACTTTAGCTTAGAAGAAAGTTATGTTTGGAGCAGGTGGAGGAAGATGTTCAGTTCACTGGAGCACCAAATTCCCCTCTTGATTTGTTGCTTCCTGGCTGTGACAGGCACCCTGTATTGGGCCCAGGCAATTCAAGCTGTTTCTAATCCCAGGAGCTGCAACAGAGCTTTCAAACAGGTTGGTTCTACTGATTTGCATTGCTTACTCTTCTGCCCTTTGACAATAACTGCTAAAGAGCATATTCACATTCTTATTTAAAGGAAACATAGAACCTTAATCTTTATTTAAAATGTTTGCTCAGTAGTTATTTTATTAGCCTGGCCAGTGTTGGTTCAATTCTAAAAAATAAAATAGAAATTAGGACATTGCTGTAAGGTTTTTTGACCTCTGTGATCATATAATAAAAGTTATTTTAGTTTTTATCTGTGTTTTTATAGACATTTTAATCTCCAAGACTGCTTATGTTCTTCCTTCTAGTGTGTCAACACAGGACTGGAATGGCTTTCTGGGTCACTGAGCCCAGTTGCCTCTCAGATATTGTTTCTTCACAGTTTTTTTAAGCCCTATTATAAATTGCTTTGCTTTTTCTTCTTTATAGTTCATACTTTTTAATGAAGGTTTCACATATTTTCTTGAGCCTTCATTTGTCTTGTAAATACTACTGAATCTGTTTGAAGGAAACTACCATTTCCTCCGAGGAGTAAATTGCTACTTGGTGCAAAGAAGCAAAAGTATACTAATTTAATCTCTTTGGGTAGCAGTCTAACGCTTTCCAATCATTCTTACAGTCTAAGAAAAATCAAAATCAATCTCCACGTCTTCAACACGCCTCTTCAGCTGATGCTACCTTTCCATGTAGGAGAGCTTTTTACTCATCCCCAAACCAATTGATTTACATTTTCCAATATTTTTCTCCCTCGAGATCAGTCAGTTATGGCCAGTTGATATCTACACATGCGTTTTGCTTTGATAACTCAGTTTTGCTCATCTGTAAGTTTTACTTGTGCTCCTTTCTAGATGTTTTTTCTTTTTAAATGTCATTAACAGAAATAGACAGATCAGTCTCAGGACACTGGAACTCCTCAAATAGCCTTCATAGAAGCCAATAGTTCCTTGTCAGTAAGCTTTTTTGTCCTTTACAGTTCTTCGTCCACCTCACAATGATTTTCTTAATCCCTGCACTCTAGATGAAATAGTAATTTCCTCTGTGGCCCCATATCAAATACTTTAGTAAATCAAGTTGCATTTCCTTCTGTAGAAAAAAAAAAACATTATCAGAAAAGGATATCAGATTAGTCCTGCCTTAATCAAACCTATGTTGCATTTTCTATTCTATCTCAATTATTTTATTCAACTCTTTAAAAGCTAAAGCCTAGCATACTACTGAGATCAAACTAATCTCTTCTTACCCTTCTCTTTCGCCTCTGCTCCTTTATACCAACTCTTGACATTTCCTATCCTGTAATCTTATGGCAGTACCACTGACTTGATAGATTTCTTTAAAATGTTTACCCCCTCCACATTCAGATCTCAGAGGTCAGTGTAGTCAGCAACTTTGGTAATGAGTTCCCTTAATTTATTAAGGTTTGCCCTTTTGAAACCCAAGTTCTCATTGCAAAGCTACTATAATTTAATTTAAACTGAATCAGTTCACCATCACTCAATCAGACATTATTTGTACTTTCAGCCCTTTTTATGACAATGTTCTTTGGACTTTTTTCATCTATGGTAACATTGTCTTTTGCTGGTTCAAGATTTAATGGATTAAGGATGTAATAACAGTTAAACACAGAACTGTGTACAGTTGTGGTACAGATGCTACCTGCTCAAGCCCCCAGGAACTTTAATGGAGAAATTGAAAATAACTGCTGCAATAACATCCACCTGGGTGTCCAGCCCAACTCTGAAATAATGTCAGACTGAAAGGAGTGTGATGGTGAAGGGTTTTGGTATTAGCAGATTGTTTTTTTCTCTAGATAAAATGGACAGAAAGAAAAATACATTTGTGTCTGGAACAAAAATAGAAAGGACAAAGTCAACTTTGAAACCCTTTTTTTCCCAGATTTTTCTTTGGAAAGTAGGCAAAGATATGATACTAGCTGCTCCTAACTATCTGCTTTCAGTCTCCTGTTTAAAACTGCTCACTCATAGAGTTCTGGACTGACTTTACCAAATAATAAGGTATTTCTCCAGAATCCTTCTCTGGCCTCCTGCTTGGGATTTTCTGATCCAGAAGCAGAGTTTTGAATTTAAGATCCCATAGTGGATTTTACTTCCTTGAATATCTTAGATCAGTTATCAAATCCGTGTGCACTTACAGTACTTGCAGCCTTCTGTTGCTGGCTGTATTATAGCTCAACTATATTTCATCAGAAACATTTCCTTTCTTTGAACGCACTGTCTTTATTGCATTTGATACCTGCCTGGGGAGGTGCAGTGAGTAGCCTCTTGCTTACTGTTTTCCAGGATCACTCAAAATTTTTTGGACTATCTGTCTGTCGTCATCCCTTTTCTGACATGAAGCCACCTTATCTTAGCGATTTTCTGCCATACAAATTATTTATTCCACTTAAATTTTAGTAAGCATGTGCTGCACTTAAAGGAGCATATGTGAAATTTTACAAGGAAGAGAAATAAAAAGTGTTTTCTACCAGAGCCATGAAACTTTACAACCAATCTTCATTCTTTTCTCAGTGAGCAAAGGGATGTTTGAAGAACACAATTTTTAGTGGCTTCTTTACACCGTATGCCCTTTTTACTGTTACCTAAGGTCCCTTTGAAAATCTATTTCAAACAAAAGCCATGACAGATCAGTTGTGTTTCCAGAAGATGTAAACAGAGATGTCTCTCAGGTGCCTCTCAGCGACCAAACAGAAACACAGTACCAGTCAAATACAACCAGTCTTATCCTTAGCATCCACCTGGTCCTGGTCCATCCTGCTGGTCTGAATCAAAAAGCTGGCATAACCAAAACATGCTTTACAAGGCTCATCTATTTTGGCCTAAAACTTGTACCTCAGCAGCATACAATAATCATTGATGACACTGGATAACTTAATACACTGTTATTAATACACAGCGCTTGCAGAAATGTTTCAAACTACTATTTTTCCTTTGACAAAAACAATTCCACAACACTGAAAAGACTCAGTAAAATGTGGAGCAAGAGTCCCCAGGAGAAGCCCTGCATAGCATAATGTGAAAAATTCTCAGGAAAAGCATTTAACTGTGTTGAAACTAAAATGAATGAATAGGAAAATGGCCCTAAGCACCTTATTTAATGCAACTGTGAGGTCAGTTTCTAAGTGTTGCATACATGCAGAATCTCAAATTTAAATCCAAACCTTCCACAAGACAATTTGCCTAGCCCCAGCTTTGTGGCTACATGTTGGAATTTGAGATGCCAAGCATATAAAATTTAACACATACATTTGAAGAGCAACGTTATCCCATGTAAAGAAAATAGAAGCACACTCTATTGAAAATGAACAGGTAATCTGTACTTGGAAGGTTACCCTGTTTTTCAGTAGTATCATGCATAAGAAAGAGGAGGTAGGATATGAAGGACTGCTCACAGTAGCAGGGTAATTCCTGGACTGATGGAATGAAGCTAACTTTGAGTGCTGAATTTAGCAGGAATGATTTGTTACCTTTCAGTATAAAATATTCATTTGTTAACTATGAGCAATAATTAGCTCAAGGCACAATTAGTACAATAACTTCCAGTAATTTTGGTCAGTGAAGCCCACATTTTGCTCATAATATTTAATAAAATATTAAAAAGTGTGACTACTTTTATATAATCATCTTTAAAAACCACACTAAGTTATTTTAATCAATATACTTGTTTTAAGTAAAAGCCATTTAATCTTCTGACTTATACATTAACCTTCCATTAAGTATTAGTGAAGAAGTTAAATGCACCTTAGTCAATAATGCTAATGCAGGAACTGTTGTATTACCTATGGAGAAATGCGTATTCATATTATGTTAAAGTGGCTATCTTTAACGATTAGCTATTATATGTCAGGAAACTGATCATAAATTTGAAATATTCTGTAGGAAAATGAATTATAATGTTGAAACTGAGTTCTCTGTACTGTAATAATTTTGAAATGAGGTCATCTACTTCTCCTGGTCAGTGCTTTTTAAGGCAGTGATATTGAAGTGATGAAGATACCCTTGATGATACTTTAACCTCACCTTGTGGTTTCACATCTTGGTAGGTAATAAATGAGACTGGTAATTGTACTATACTAAACGAAAATATATGAATCTACCCACAGGTATACGAAGAAGTTGTTTTAGCATAAATTCTCTTTGCTCTGTTTCTACCTAGAAATGCCTAAATGCACCACTAAGATCTATTAAATGCTACAGTTACATCAAAATATTTCTCTGCATTTTAGCCTAAATTACAGTGTCAAACTAGCTGTTTAAAAATGTTATTCTATATGACTTCTTCTACCTTTTTTCTCCTTTAACAGGATTTATCCTAAACCAGTTTGTCCTGTAAGATATATTTTTACACTATCCTGCCAAAATGCTTTTGCAGTGGGATAGTCGCTTTCCTCGTGTTCTTGTCTGCATATTCTTGCTGTTTTGCTACTGTGAGGTCTGCATCTTCTGTGGATATTGGGTGAGCCTGATCTAATACCAAACTTTTTTTTTTAAAGAAAGGATGTTTTTCTCTTGGGTCAACCATCAAAATCCATTCTTCCTTAGTTTCCTGGTAGCTGTGGCCAGTAGGAGGGGAGAAAACCTATGGGCAGGGAATTCAAGAGTATCCACATCTTTTTTCAGTCATCAATTGTTAGTTTAGCTTTTTTTGTGACACAAAATGGTACCTACATACTACATAGTGCCGGTGATCATGAAGGAGACAGCAAAAATTTGCTCAGGTGGCCACTCAAGTGGTCAACAGAAACATGTTTAATACTGAGTGTTGCTTTCAAGAAAGAAGGGGGGAAGAAAATTAAAGGGGAAGTACATGTACATTTGCAAATAAAAATAAAATAATTTTGCCTGTGTTTGAGGACGGCCATCAGCATTTCTCAGGGTACCACTTCTTTAAAATTGTTGAATTTATTCCCTCATGGTATAGTATAAAATTTTTCTGATCCTTCTCATATCTTTGTTTCAGCACTGTAAATGATTATTCCACTCACATTCACCTCTGCTTGTCCTTTTTCTATCATTTGAATACCTTCTGCTGACTTTACAAAATTGTATTCCTGAATCCTTTAAGGTATTTGGATTCAATACACTTGAAGAAACCCAAGATCTCAAAGGTAGAATTTAATTGGTTGCTAAAAAGTAAATTGCAAACACAGATTAGCATTCATATAGCGATACAATAATATAATAATTCATATCAAAACACTGAGAAATCTCTCCTCTGAATTCTAAATAAAACATATTTTTTGACTATTTCTGAAATTTAGGAGCTTTTCTCCTACCCTATAGGCCAATCTTACTTTTTTCTCACTATCATCCATCTGTATTTTAAACTACAAAGAGATTTAAATGATTATATTGAAAATTCATGCAATGGATTGAATATCCAAAATACCTTCCAGCTCCATCAAAAATACCAAGATTTTCATTCAGTGATCATCAAAATAAAAAGCTGGACAATGATTTCCATATCTTCCTTACCCAAACACCTAGCATTTCCTTTTTTCTGAGAGCTTATACTTCAGAATTCTGGAATGGTCAATGTTGAATGATAAGCTCAAAGAGAAGCTCTGGCTGTGGTCGCTGTGGTCACTAGACAATTGCAGTCGTATGCTGCTTGGAAATGCAGCTATTTTCTTACAACATATAAAACTTGCTACTGAAAGGTACTGGCTAGGCATATTGTTAGTGAGGGAGTACCATGAGATGTTCAATCGTATTGTAATTTTACTCTCTGTTCCATATAGGAAAAGTTAGACAGAAACCACTGAAATTGTTATGTCCCTAACAACAGTTGTAAAAGAGACGCAATAGATTCTCAGTATCTCCACAGCTACTTGAAATGTACTACTTTGAAACAAGTAGATTGCTAATGTAAAATAACTTACTGGACTGACATAATTTTAAATTTTGTTTCTGAAAAAAAAAACAGATACATTTTTCTTTATTTGCAAAATCCATTTTATATTGGAGCACTACAAGACAAAGCATGTTTGTTTACAAATGGTGAAAGAAAAAAGTTCCCAAAATTTCCTCTGCTTGAGATATAACATGAACAGAAACTATGACACTGTGGTAAAAAGACCACTCTTCTGTCATACTGAGGTATCTCTAATAACTCTCTTTTCACTTTAAGCTGTCAGTTTTGGTATCAAAGATGTATCATTTGAATACCTGTGTCAAATACCCTTTTCATTCCATTATCTGCCTCTTTCTGGTTCACTTGATCCGAGTTTGATCTGTTTGTTACAGTTCTGACACTTCTTGAAATGTTTCTTTGGTGCATTTCTTTCAATGGGTGAGAACATTCAGACACAGTATTAATGATAAGCAAACCATTATGAACTCCAACTCTATTCTTGACCAGTTTTTGTTTTATGGCCCTTACTCCTGATTCTTAGTCTAATGAAGCTTCCAACTTTTAATCTCCTAGTAATCCACATTTAAAATAAAAACTCTGATTAGGAGGTCTCACACTTAGGGCACCCATTTAATCTTCTCCCTTCTCAATTTCTCCGTGGCTGTTCTTCATAGGTCCTCTCATAGCAGTGTCAGTTTAATTCCTTCAGTTTTTGTTTCCAAATTCCCTTTATGCATTTCACCTCATAAAAATCTTCCACATCTTCTTTTTCAGAAACTCTTTCTCACACAGATGTTTCTTCAGAGTCTGCCACATCTTCACCACTCTCAGAGATATGTGGTGATGACAGATGCATCACTGAACAATACCGCTGTATCTACCTTTTTCCCTTCCTTTTCGGTTTCTCATTTATGCCTTCACGAGTCCTCCCACTGCTGGTTTATATTGATTATGGGTTTATTTCATGTAGGAACACATCCACCCCCTGTAGTAGTGAAAAACTTGTGTATAATATCCTTGGTCAGCAGAGTCCAGAAAAGACGTCCATCTCTCTGATCATCACGTGAAGCAAAGCATTTCCTTGCAACAATTAATAAATGTAAGCATTATCGTAAAAACTAAAACCCAGCACTCACAATGTATGATGGGAAAAGATGAGAACATTCAAGGTAACTGACAATGTCTCCAACCCCTTCAAAAGTAGGAAATTCTCTGCATTAACTGTCTGTGTGATCCTGTGTTGTGCAGCACAAGGCACAAAACACAGAACACAATTCTGTGCCTCTGAACTATTTGAGCTAATGCTGAATCTAAAACCAAAACTTATAAGATTGGACAATTTTGTCTATCAGCAACCATTTCCATTTAACTGCCTTCCCTAATGCTCCCAAATTCCTCACCTTTGCTACCAGTCTTTCTCTTTTTCTCCCAAATACTCAAGACCCTAGCTAAAAACACCTCTTCATCTTTTCTCTCTTCTTCCAACTCATCCAGTTTTTCCAATATTTTTGAACATTTTTTCACACTTTTAAGTTATACCTTTTCTTACTGTCACTACAGTGAAGTCTTCTATGTGGGCCACCATTCATATCTTAAAAAAAAATGAACATACTTTACCTGTGTCTTCTTAGAGAAAACACTTTGGTATATTTCAGCCCTTGAAAATAGGCATTGTATATTCTTAGTCTGTTAGTTGGGTTATACTAATTAGATTCTTCCTCCTCTCTTCTAAAACATAAAATATAAGTGTATTTTATTTACATATTTAAATAATAAATTGAATAAAAATATGTCTTCTACTTGTTTAAACTTGATCTTGCCTTTTAATTTTTCAGTTAGTCCAGTCTCTAAACTTTACCTGCCTGCTTGTCTTCTTTTTCCACCACGTCACTTTCAACGCTAAGTACCTTACTTGCATGAACTTTTTAGTCCTTCCTTCAGTTTAGTAGCTGGGAAACAACTACTTCAGTAAGAATGCTAAAATAAATGTATTTAATATTAAACCAGTTAGAGCTGTAATGATCTTACCATTAAAAGAAAACCTATGCAAATAAAGACAAGGCTTCTTCTTATAACTACATCAGCTAATGCAGTTGAGAGTCAAGGCCAAGTTCTCAAGTACATGAGAACACATGTCCCTGAAAGCTCATCTGCTTATTGTTTTTCTCTGTTCTAAGATTAAAAGGAGCATTTCTGTTCATTCAGAAAAATCCTACTACATATTTTTAAATCGTGTCTGTGATTGCTTCTGTCTGTTCCTGTGAGTTTACTTGCTGTAAAACAATGTACCCCAGAAAACTGTCAGCAGTAGTTTTTAAAACAGACCTTGTCAAAGTGATACAATAACAGGATTCTGTAACTTTGTTGAAATCTTGCCTTTTTAAATTTTTTTTCTTTGTTGCAGGAAAGAGGAAGTAGTAAAGGAGGTAGGATTTGCAGTTTAGTTTGACCTGGTGTTTATATAATATTAAATTTCATTACAATTTCAATGAGAAAATACTTTTAAAAAATCATGTAAGATTTTTTTTTTTTCACTTCATTGTGTTAATTTTCATGCCATTCAGAATTTTGGAGCTCTTTGTGTTGGAAATCTATCATATATCTACTGACGTGCCTTAAAAGAGATAAACTGAAACTCTCTCTTGGCATGGAATTACGTAAAATAGGAAATTTAACTCCTATTTTAAAGAAGTGTTAACCTTCCTATTTTAACCTGATAGAGGCTAAGCTTTTCTAAATAATAGGCAGCAATCAAGTTGTATCAATTAATTTCCTCTTCCATTTTGACAGAAAATACCAAAAAAAGAAATTCCAGTGTAAACTTCCTGGTATGCAAATACTTTAAATTCTGGCTTGTGCCAGTCCTCTATTCATAAGAGGTAGAGAAGATGTAGCAAGAACTGAAGGCCAACACAAGCAGTTGGTTAAGCTGCTCACAAATACCTTTTCCCAGGGCCTTTCCAAGTCTCCGTTTCCCAATGGACATGTCTTTTGGCTCTAAATTTTGCAACTGTTCAACCTGGTGAAGTTTGCTATCAGAAAATAAACAAATGATCCAAAAAAATATTTTATGCTTATGCCCTTTAAAAGGCTGGGAAAACTGTAGGGATTTGACAGAGTAATTTACCTGCACAATTTTAATTCCTAAACCTTACTCTCAAAATCCTAAATGTTCATTTTTAACATAATTCCTTTCACTTTCACTTTTTTTATATTTTTGTTAGTCTTTCCTTGACATGCTTTGCATGAATTCTAATGACAATTCATTTTACACCAAAATAATATTTGAAATGTCTTAGTGTAATTTTCGATGTACACTTTGGATAGATACTTTAGCTTGTAATATAAGCTTTTGAAAAGTATCCAGTCTAATCAAGCTTGACTTCCTCAAAGGTCCATGGATTCATTCCATCGGGTTTAAACACTTATTTCAGGACCAACACAAGCGCCCTTTGGAGGTTCACAATTACCACTGACATTCTAGGAAAAATGTGCAGTAATGGAAAGCCCAGGAAAATACATCAAAGGTAATGTTTTGAAAACATATTTTGAAATTTTAAGTAAGGGAGTTCATTATCAGAATCAATGTATTTTCAAAGAATCCAACCCAAACCTTTTTAAACTTTGGATTCATCTTCTTGTGATTTAACCCCGGCCATTAAATAAGTACCATGTAGCTGCTTACTCACTACTCACCCACCAACACTCACTACTCACCCACTCTCCTGCCCCACTAGGATGGGGTAAAAGGGAAAACCTAAAACCTGTGGGTTGAGATAAGAACAGTTCAATAATTGAAAAAAAATAATATATAATTAATAATATTGATGATGATGATGATGACGATGAGGATGATAGAGAGAGGAATAAAACCCCAGAAAGGCGAGTGATGCACAGTGGCACAGTTGCTCAGCACCTGCTGACCGATGCCCAGCCTGTCCTGCAGCAGCGACTGCCCCCTCCCAGCCAGCTCCCCCCAGTTCATACCCTGGCCATGTTGGTCCCTGTGTGGAATATCCCTTTGGCCAGATCGGGTCAGCTCTCCTGGCCATGCTCTCCCAGCCTTTGTGCACCGGATCGCTGCAGAGCACAGGGCACTGAAATGTCCTGTGAGCACATCCCAAACATCTCTGAGTCACCAGCATGATTCTCACACTGAATGCAAACCACAGCCATGTACCATCTACCAGGATGAAAATTAATTCTATCCCAGCTTAAATCTGGTCACATCCAATTCACGAATTATAAGGAAATTTTAAATATAAATTTTATAATTACAGTGGGTTTGATTTTTTCCAATTTAGGAATATTGATAGAGGAAAAAAAAATCTTCCAAGATAGTGCATATCACTAAAGCGCTAGGAATTGCCTCTGCATGGGCAATGTTGTAATTTTTTTTTTGTTCTCTGCTAATATTTTCTCCTTAGTTATAGTTATTTTTATTGACTGGCAACAAGACTGAATGTAATGTTGGGAAATGTAGAGAAAATTTGTTTATGAGTTCAACTAATGAGATGTGAAGTGTATGATGTGAATGGAATTTTTTTCTGCATCTCAGTGCATCATTACAGAATTACTGGGAAAACAAATGTAATCCTGAAATTGAATTAGAACATGGCAAAAATGGTTCTATATCCTCAAATCTTAGAGAGTCTATACAGATATGATTGAAAAGTATAATGTATTTTTTCTTTATTCACAAATATTTTCTCTTTCTGGCTTTTCCCCTAGCCTCTGTGTCCTAAGTAGGCTTTTGTTGTTAGTGTCTCTAAATCACTAGTTTGCTTGTGCTATAAAGATACTGAACTAAAATTTGCTATTTTAGAGTTCCAATAGCTCAAATAGCTTTCTGTTTCCATTTCATTCTGATTGATTTAATGAGGGATCTAAAGAAATAATCTTCTGTGTATGCCATAGTATTAAGGTGAAGACAAAGACACTATTCAGCTTTCATAAAATCAGTTGATGGGCCAGATGTAAAATCAATTAGCTCTGGTGAAGTATAACCTTGTATGGCTTGCTATAGTTTTCATTCTCAGCAAGATGAGCCTGGCCATTGCTTCTGTTTCAGCAAAGTGTTAATAACAAAGTTATAAAACTAAAATGATGAGGGAATCCCCAGAAGTTTGGAGTTCAGACAGATATTTGAAGGGTCAGATGTTTATTGCACTTCTCCAGCCTAAGAAAATCTTGATTTGATTAATAGCTCACCATTTCCACATGGCTTAAATCTTCCATGAAGCGTCTTCATTATTCACCCTTTGTGTTAATTTCTGTTCTTTGAGATTGTTGGGGGGAGTGGAAAGTCACATGTCAATGGTATCCTTCTCAAAATCAGCATATAGATACCTTCAGCATTTTCATCACATACCTCCTGTCACTCTTTCGTGCCCTTTAAGCATGCCGTTATTTCTTGCTACATTTTTAAATCGACTTTTTTTTTTTGTGGTACAGGTTTCTTGCAAGTATTTCTCTTAGAAGTAAAATTACACTGAATCCAGCCTAACAGCATTTTCTCAATTACAAATTGTTTCATTTGATCATACTTTTCTTATCTGTAAAATGTCTGGATCTGAAATATTTTGAAAGAATATCTGTAATAGCAGTCATCATCTCCTCCTACTTGCATGTTCATACTGTGAGATTACTTAGTATCTCCTTTATATGAAATGTATAATTCTCAGGCCCTAGTTCAATATGTGTCTAACCCGAAGTGTGTGAATTTTCCTACTGATGATAAGGGAGGGCATTAATTTTGCGTTCTTAAAGATGAGTATCTTCATAGACCCTTCCTTGAACTTTGCTCTCATTGAAATCACCCTGCTGATTTCAGGAAGAGCAGAAACAAGTTTATTAGCAGGGAGTGTCCCAGTGAAAATAAATGCACTTGCTTTTTCTAAAATAAGCAGAGAGTGAAAAGGTTTGCGGAACCACAGCCCTTCTTGTGGAGAACTCTTTGGAAAGTTGACCAACATTGATAGAATTACTGGGTTTGCTTTTCTTTTATTAAAGAGAATAGGCTTACAGAGAGAAAAGGTGATTTATGTCCAGGATTTTTCCTTTCTGTGGTCCATGTGGGAAATAATATTGACATCCAGAAAATTATTGTCCATGTTGCCTATTTCATCCAAATGAGTTAGAGAAGATAATAAACAATAAAGATTATAGCTCTGTCTTTAGGAAAAATAGAATTGACTCACTTGTAAACTTTAACACAAGAAAAGGTTTACTGTTTTTAAGGATATCTGAAGCTACTAAAATAAACGTTAAGAAATCAAAGCAAGCATATTTATCAGAAGGCAGCTTGTATGTTTCCCTGTTAAGTATTTAAGATCTATTTTCCCTAATAGTTGTCTAAATTATAAGAGAAGCAGGAACCAATTTTTTTTTTTTAATTGAGATATTTCGTGATAGTTCTTTTAGGATTTTAGTCAGCATGTCTAGGAAGAAATTATTCTCTTCATCCTGCCAAATGCCAGGAACTTTCCTTCTTAGGAAACAAATAATTCCTCTTTTACTAGTTAAAAGTAGAAGAGATCCATCTAGAATATTATCTTGTGACACAGACTTCTATAAAATTGTGATTAAGTTTCTACTTGATCATTTCTACTTTCTTAAGTTAGACAAGTAACCACTAGACAAATTAAATTCCACCCGGCATCCCCCATTCTACCTTGTTAATTTGGTTGCAATTAAAGCTACTTTATTCAGTCCAGGAAATATTTTCTTTATTCTAAGAAATACTTCCAACTAATCTTTTGTCAAAATTAGCAATTCTCATGCACAAAGAGTTTTATAGTTTAAAACTAATGAGACTTTATTTTTCTCAACATTTGCACTGAGTAAATACTGATCTAACATGAGGCTGTTAAGGATGATTCAGTATACGAGACTCTGTAAAAAGTAAGACCACAGAATTTTAAAATTTTTTTTCAAGAAACCAATTTAGTGGACCATTTGGCACTAGTATAAACAGACAAATTTTTGCACTAGCTTGTGGAAGCAGCTCTACAAAGCAATAGTGAATCAACTTACAGAATCCTCCAGCAATTTAAGAGCCCTTATGCAAAAATAGATTTCTCACTGACTTCAGTGGGACCACAAAAGATGAGCTAGCTCTTCCAATTTTACTGTGAAAAGAGAAAAAGCAGACAAAACACTAATGTAACACTCATGGAGAGTAAGGAATGGAGAAAGAAGGAATACGGAAATGTTTAAACAGACAAATGCAGGAGGAGTTTGTGTGTGTAAAGAACTAAAGCTGAAAGGAAAGCACCACTGCCAATTAGACTGAGAAACCCTGTGTTTGTGAAAGAAGTCCAAATTTTAAAGGCAGGTTTTGTTAGAATTATTATTAAAGTGTGGGTTTGGAGAAGGGAATAAGTTGTACACTTATTTTCATGTAACATCCCATAAAGGGAATGAAAATAATCCCCTTTTATTAAGAAATGTATGGTTTCCATCAAGGAAAAAAACTTTTTTTGTAGGGACATTTCCAGTTACACACGTCCGCTCCCATAATTTATAAAAAGTACACCATCAGAAAGCCTCCTAATGCATAATCATACATTTAACACATTAGAATAATAGTAACTAATAGTTACTCTCATCCTGCATACTGGACACTTCACAAGGAAATATTTCAGAAGGTTATAGTACAAAATTCTTCTCAATATAATAAATCAATCAAATTTTTTAAATTAATTCATATTGTTAATGTGCAAACACATCGTATGCACATTAACAATAGTTTCAGGGTTGTTATAGGATTGGTAGTCAAACAAAAAAGCCACCCAAAATGCAATTCTCGTGAATGTACAAATTCATTCTCGTTATGGGTTTGCTATGTGTGTGTTGATTATATGCAAGTTATTTAATGGTTTATGTTTATTGGTTGTACTGGAACTCCCCATTTCTAACACAAATAAGCTGGTATTTAAAATGTCTAAATACTTAATTAAGATATATCATGACATGTAAAGATTTCAGAATTCATTACTGTTTTTCAAAATTCCACCGTGATCCAGGGAAAATTATATGTTTTAATATACTTAGTGTTATTTAATTGAGAAATTATCTAGATAATAAGGAATGGTGTCTTTAATGGTGTAGTCAATAATAACACCAAAAGTCTTATTGATTATTCTTGAACAATCGCCTGCAGCTTGTACATATTTCTCATACTAATAAAACAGTTTCAGTGTGTACAAAATGAAGCACATTTTTTTTTTTATGTGCAATATTTATATGCGCTAAAAATAGAACAGATCTGCACCTATAAGTGAATCCATCTTTCAGGCTAAATCTTAATCAAATAAGTGTGTGAACGAGCAGTTCTGTGTGCTGGTGTCATGCATACTCTCTATCAGACGATTTCAGATATAGAACAATCATGTATCTATCTATACATCTATTTACACTTATATATCAACTTTTTTTCCTTTTTTTTTATCCTTTTTGACAATGGGCAGATCAAAATGACACATGATCATTAAATCCTGCTTGGGACGATGGACAGATTTCAGATTTTTTGCAGAGTGACAAGAAATAGGGAAATGACCTGAATGTATGCAATGCTTAAATGTTGTCAGATATTCATCATATTTATATGCTTTGCCTGCCTCTCTGCTCAGGGTGATTTAATACTACATTAAAGTAGAACCTGGGAGGACATCATAAACAGCTCTTGTTTAAAGGGCATTGTGAAGGAGAGCCTTTAATCTGATTGATGAAATAAATGGAAAGTAATCTATCCTCTATTCAACAGCTTGTTGATGATATGAAAGAATTCCTACTGAAGCAAGCAAAGCTTTAAAGAGAAAGACCTCTTTCATCCTGTCAGCCTCTCATTTTTAGAAAAAGTTAAGTTTTTCATCATGGTTCAGGGGAGTTCTTGTAAAACGTTCATTGAAAATTTAAGAGCAATTACAGTGTCAGACAGCTAGAAAAATTGCTTTTACTGAGTGAGAGTTCTCTGACAGATGCATTGTGGGAGAATTGATTCTTTCTAAGGGATAAGTGAATTGTCATTGTTAGTCTCTTCTCATGACATCTAGCTAGATGTCATCTGCTTTGTAACAGAAGATTTGAATCAGACAACTGTACTCAACACTAGACAGTGTCTAGATTAGTTCAGCAAAGAAATAAGCCTGTACTCTGCATGGCATCAACTGAGCTTTTAAAGATTATGGATGAGCAAGGGTTTGAGAAAAAAGTTTGAAAAATCAAAACCAAAGCTTTATAGCCACTTCAGAAAGCCTGGATGTTTAACCTGTAAGGAAGTCTGTCAAATCCTTGAGGAAACCACATAGAGAAAGATCAATAGAATACCTACTGGCTCCATTAGCTTGATGTAAAAAGGGGAAGAGGGAAACCAGCTCTTCCACAAGAGGAGCTACATTATTCCAGGGATTAAGCGGGATCAGTTCTCTTGCAGAAAAGAAGACAAGAAAAAGAATGAAGATTCTTGGTGGGCCAGAACTGGAGTAAAAGGGCTTGTCAGGTAATCTAACTGATGATAAGAGAGCAGTTTATTGAATAGGAGGTGTCTCTAATTAGGTGTTCATTAGCATAAGGGTAGGTGCCAATTCTAATCTTGAGTTAGCTGCGGAAAATAGGCTGTCATTCACGCTGCAATCCCTGAGTTAACTTCTTCATGCTATATGCTTGCTGAATCCAGTTCTCATTTTTATGTGTTTTTTTTCTGTTTGGACTGCCGAGATACATTTGGTGTGTATGAATGTCTTTGACATTTTCCCAAAATAGCACTGTCAAATTCATTAATATTCACATATTAAAATGTTATATTATTTGAATATAGTGTGCATGTATGTGGTTTAAAAAAAGGTGTGTCATTTTAAACATAGTGATGTTTCAATCTGAAAGCTTCCTCTCAGTTTCTGAATCTGATTTGACTGTAAATTTAGATCAATATGGAAAAAAAGGAAGCAGCTATTCATAGTTTAAATAAATTCACAAGTATCAATTTATTTTGGAAATAATTAGCTAAAATATTCTCCACTGCATTGTTAGACCAGTATATTCTTCACCAGCTCAAATTTCAGTAATATTTTGTGGCCAAGGTTTAATCAATATCAGGCTTTTATATTTTGCACTCCTTATTCTGTGCACTGTGTATATTTGAAGGAATGTATATAAACTTTAATTTAAACACTGAGCATTTTTGTAGTTTCTCAGGAGTTAAACAGTAATGCATTTTTAGTTCTTTACTTATTCAATTATTTAATCCTTTAATATGAATGACATTATCATTTAGATTTAAATAAACTTGCTCCTTTTGGAGGCTTTCTTTTTATTATTATATATCTCTTGAAAGGTTTGGTAGGATGGCCTTGCTGTTATAAGTGGAAATAAACATAATTTTTCCGCTTTGGGAAGCATAGGCCTGAACTAAACTGTGTTTCCTTTCCTTAAAATGTTTAGAACATCATAAGAGTTTATGTGCCATTAAAACATTCTTTTGAAGCTGTGGAAATGCAAACTGTCAGGGCATCATTTTCAAGAAATCACTGATGCTAAAAATCACTGACCTGTGCTAGTTTCAATACTGTTCCTGACATTTTTGCCATTAAGATTCAATAGATCTCTTTATCGATGTCCATAAAGCATTTAGATGAATCAATAATGATGATGAAAAGGAAACTGTAATTCTATTTTAAAAATGCTGCTAGATAGAGCAACACACAAAATTGATGCAAGTTCTTAATAGTTTTCCTTTCAATATTCTAATGTTTTGTATTTTCAACTCATTTAGTCTCCTTAGATACCTTGTTAGAAATGTAACTTTCTGGGTTCTGATCTCCTAAAGCAGTATTTTCCTAAATTTATAGGGTGGCATATTGCTCATAATCACTAAATCTTTGACAAACTACAAAAATTGGGAGTTTATTTTAATAATTTTTTCAAAATGAATAAATTTTTTAAACTGTTTTCTTATCTAAATTTATTTCTGCAATTGTTACAACTGTAAGGACATGGAGACAGATAGTAACAAATATTTTAAAAGGGCATGTATTTGTAAGTAATATACAAATAAACTGTCTTTTTTAGTTTCAATTTTACCTTCAGGAAAATTAGACTTTAATTCTGTGTTGTAATGTGTAATAAATTATATGCCATCTTGTGAGTAAATTGATTTACTGATTCACATTAGGAATATGATCCACAATTCAGTAAAGCTAATTTGAGCCTCCACTGATTTCACTGTGTTTTGACTGAGCCAAGTCTGAAAGTCGTGAACAGGATTATTTCTAAACTCTGCCTTTTTTTCCTCACTCCAGATATGGTGTTGCAGTTAGGAGAGAGGGATTGTTTTGAGATTTTTGACTTGTGATGTTTCTGAGAGTAATGTTTCTATTTTTGCTGTGAATTTCTAATTAAAAGAAGGTTGTGACATGTACAAGTGTTAAAATATTTATCTATAGTGAAATAGAAATGTTTGATAAAATGGGTGTTACTTGCATAAAAATTCAATACTACGAAGGATTTGGGGTTTGGTGTATTTTTTTAAATATATCTAGACAAAGATCTATTTATCCTAAATCTATTTTCAGTAAAAATAAAGGTTAATTTGACTGGTGAAATAATACCTTTACAAACATAACACATAGTCTTTAGGGAATCACAGCTGACAAATTATTTCTCTTATTGATTTTTCTCATTTGCTGTTAATTGTACCTGCAGCATCTGAACTTTGGGGAGATTGTTCAGAGGAAAGGTTTAAGATTAAACACTTTTTTAAAAAAAAATAGAATTGAAAATTTAATATGCATTCTCCTGTTCGTGACAGCACATTTTTAATCAGTTATTTCTCATGAGGTTTTTTTTTTGTTTCCTATTGATCTTGTTTTAGACCAGATCCTTGCTAAACATGTCAGAATAACCCAAGTTTTGTTTTATTTTGTCAGAGTTTCTTTTCTGACAGAGTTACAGTAATAT
>VWZW01005673.1:160057-197464 GCA_013397115.1 Edolisoma coerulescens
AATTATGCCTAGATGGACTTGATATTTCCTTTCAGAGACTGTCACAGTCCTGGTATTTGTTTTCACGTATCATTGTGTTATACAGTTAGTGAAATTATTTACTCTATATCTATCAAGTAGTTATCAAATACTGCAGCAGAAACACTAACTTTTGGAAAGCAGTCCCTGTGTGTGTAATTGCTAAGAAACAAAAGGAAGTTTATGAAATAGTTAAAGTTGGAATATATGGTTTCATTCTGGTATTTAACTGCCAAAGTTGAATGTGATGGAAGGCATCTGTGGCTGTGTTTGTGTAAGGTTGTCTTTAGTGGCAGAGTGTATTATCTAGTGTCACTTTATGAAACTTTCAGTGGTACAGCCTTTTTCTTTTCCAGTATGTGTGTAAGAATTACTTTAATCTTTTTTCTCTATGAGAAAAGATAAATATTATCTGCTGTATATACCTGATGAAACACTTATCTTTTTGATAATTAATGAACCCATTTTAAGTCCATGTTATGCTATCCATCTTTTGTGGTACTGAAATGGATGACAGTGTGATTATGTCTTTGAAAGATAAGTAAATGTGTGTGCTCTTAGATCATCAGGCTTTTAAAATACCAGGAAAGTAGAAGTATAGCAAAACTGGGAGTATTCCTTAATCTTGACTTATAATACAGAGTGGTTTGTACTTTCATTTTAAAATGTACATTTTCTTGCACTATGTACACGCACAACATTTCACAGGCCTCTGCAAAGGTTTGTATTAAAATTTTATGTTTCATTTATAACTTTCCCCTATATATCACAGAATAGTATATATGCAATATGTTGAATATTACACGATTGAACATTGATTTTTATACATTTCACATAAAAGAAAAGTCAGTAAGAAAGGAATAATGCTGTGTTTTATGTGAGAATTCTCAACACCATTACAAGTCAAGTTAAGCCTTGAATTTTATTTCAGAATTCTTGTCAATATAAACTGGCATACAGAGACACACTTGGAATTATAATTGATGGGTTTCTCAAAATACCTTTGTCAGTTAAGAAAAGTATAAGCTTTGGATTTCATTATTATAAAAGTATATTTTTAAGAAGTCAAACAGATCCTCTTAAGTGTCTTAAATGGTGTAATTTTGGCCGTCTGTGTTACAATATGGAATAATGTCCAATTATCTCGTTTATCACAGCTTCTGAAACAGCTTACACTATAAATTCTGTTTATTAAGGGCAAAATTATACTGTCAGATTCACACATGCTTATCTTTGAAAAGTGACTTACAGACCACACTCTACTGTTTTAAAAGAGGAAAAAAGAATATAAATTGGAAGAGGTCAGTGGACCTCTGGACTCTTGATTCTCCTGTACACAGTGAAAAAGCTGCTGCAGCTTGGAGGCAGTATATAGCTACATGTAGGCAGAAAATTTAAACTAGAGCAAATCCAGGGTCATTTCTTTTAAAATTTGGGTGCATTTTCTGGTTCTACATTTCTACCAAACAAAAGTCCATGGCTCAGAAGGTTGTTACGTTCTAAGACCAGCCAAATCCAAACTTGGGGATTATATTTCATTAAAAAAATAAATGGAATATTAAATGACCTACAGCTTTCCAAGATGCCATCTAGAAACTTAAGGAACAGCCTTTTCATAAGGTTTCTCCGCTGACTTTTATTTTCTGATTCTTGTTTCTGTGTTTGAGAAAAGTGCCAGAACATCCTTTCTGAAGGTATTTGAAACCTTCTGTATTCAGATTAATCTTACTTGTCTTGACTCCTGGCTGCTCATCAAAAAGATAATACTTAACTACAGACAGCATATGATCACAGGTATTGCTTTGTTACTTATGACAAGGGATAATTAGGAAACATATAAAGTTACAATCATGTTTATTTAGATGCATACATTGTCATGAAATATGAATGGTGGTGATCAGTTGATCATTAGAGTAATTTCTATATCATATTATCAAAGAAGGAATGAAAATAAACTGCTTGTGGACAAAAATTCCTTTCAAATGCTTAACTTCACTTGTTTACTTAATTTCTTATCCCATTAAAAATTACACTAGTGTGTTATTTAACTAACCAATATATAGAAACACCTGTATGCGCCAGTGGTTGTTTCTTCCCTGAGCTAAAACTATGTTACTTGAAAAAGAAATTGATGATTGACTTCAATTCCTTAAGTTCATTTCCAAGAAATTAGACTGTGAGAAAAGTTATTTAATTAAATATTTTGGATGAATGTTAACTGTAATGCAAGAAAATTTAGGTTTTACAAAAATTATCTAGTATACCCTTCTCTATTTTATGCTCATTTGTCACTCTGAATTAATGACATCCTTAAAAGGTGGGGCAGCTTGACCAGGACTTAGGAAGATCAGAAAATCATTGATTTGCTTTGATTCCTCCACCAAACAGATCTTTGAATAACACAACGTAGTCATTAATCTTTTCACTTAGTTTCTGTTAGAAATCACTTCTTCAATATTCACAGTATTTGAACATCTGGGACATTTAAATTTAGAATAGAAATGGTTGGACTCTGGTGGTTATTTTCTCTAGAGTCCAGTAGCAGAATAACTAGTCTATTTCTAGATTGACAAATATGTTCCTACAGAAGCGCGTGCTCTGATATGTGAAATAAGTTATTGTCAAAAATGCTAATTGCTCATGTTTGCTAAGCATATTGTGTTTTCAACTGACAACATTTTGCAATTGTATGTATTCTTCACAAGAGCAAATAACCTATTCCTAGAAATGCTGCACAAATCTCCTAAAAAAACTGAGCTTCTAACTGAGTGAATCTCTTTCTCTGGGGATACAAAAAAACATCCAAATGCAATCCTGTACAATGTGCTCTGGGATTGCCCTGCTTGAGCAGGGAGGTTGGACCATATGACCCACTGTGGTCCCTTCTAGCCTGGCACATTCTGTGGTTTATTTACCCATTTATCCGAGCAAAGCTCATCTTTTACCTCCGACTCCGTGGGTATATATTGTGCACATGGTAACTGAATCTAACTGAATGTGTGATTCATATGATTTCTGGAATACTAAAAATTTCTTCAGTGTATAAATTGCAACTATTTAATTAATTTATTTTTTCTTATATTTTCCGTTATTTGTATTTTCTGTATCATAAGGTTCCAGATAGATGAAATCTGAAGCTGAAACTCTGAGTCACACTAAGACAGCCTGACTGAAAGTATTGAACCCATGGAGTGAATGTGTATGTGCTTATCAATTTGTGCTGGGAATTGGGACTTCTGTGTAGGCTGAAACTTCTCAGAATTTACACGTGGTTCTGTCACTGTGGATCTTTATTCTCAGAAAAAGAGATTTCATTCTTAAGTCTAAAAACTACATTTGTTGTCACTTTTCTATTTCTGAACTGTTACAGTTGGGAGCTCCTTGGCCTTCTTGGTTGTAACCTGTAATCTCTTGAAGCCCTTTGTGGGACCACCACAATCATGGTATACTATTTTGAAACGAGCATTATTTATTCATTTTGAAAATTCACGAAATAGTAAGTGATTGTATTAACATCACATTCCATGCTCTGATGTGATTCATTACTATTTAGCCTTTTGGAAAAATAAAGCAGAGGGAGGGATTCTGTTTTCCTCTTTACTATACATAGTTTTCTCACTCTTAACTAGGAAAACCTTGTCGTAAGAGTTGTCCATAGAACAGCAGTTCAAAACTCAAATATTGACTGTATTGCTGTGTATCAGGTCAGGTATCAGGCTACTAAATCTTAAGTCACTAGCCATGACTTGAAACAGTAAACAAACAAAAATTCCTTTACACAGATTTTGTACGTAGGGATACATACTCCCAGGTGTGTTTTGCCTAATCTGGGGCATTTGAGTGCAGGCAACCTCTTCCTGCGTGGTTGTAAATCTTTTAAAACAATTGCGTGCCTTATGTTATTATCTTTGTGATTATGCATAGTCATTTAAAGTAATATTCAACAATATAGTAAAAATATATATTAATAAGAAAATATGATTTGAAGCAGATTCATGCAGAATATATATATGCATTTTCAACATGTGGTGAAACACTATTCCATACAGCTTTATTTAGAAATTATAAATCTTTTGCTGATAAAGTATAGAAAAAGTGTGTGCTATTCAACCACAATAAAATGCATTAGAGACATGAGAGCTATGCATTTGTTTCAAAGAATATCTCACATCACTTATGTGTACATAGAGTGAATACAAGTGTCCGTCAGCTAGATGTTACAATTGGATGATACACCAAACAAAATACTGAGAAAAATAAAATAGCAACATAAAATTTAAAAAAATCTTCTAGCTCAATGAAATGCTAGGCAACAATATTATGGTCTTTAAATGAGGAAAACCTCTTTGGCTAGAAGGCACTTTCCTTGTGTGTTTTTTCACTAGTTTGAGTGAGGCAAGAACAGATCTTTCACTCACTAATGCAACACCTGTTGCAGTACTAAGTATAGCTCCAAATTACAACCTTATTTTTCTGTCAGGTTTACTAGAAAGAAAAGTGGAAAAAGGAATAAATTGGGCTTTCAGGAAAATTAATTACAGTGTTTTGACCAGACAAATAAGGGCAGAATGGCAAACAGAGAAAGGATTTTTGCTTTGTATAAAAGGCATACAGTTGAACTAAACAAAAACTTTTCATTACACCCTCTGCCCCAACCCCCCTCCACCAAAATAACACCAGTTAAATCACAACTTACTGATTTTTACCTTATCAGAAACTTTGTGGATTTATCTATGATTATGAATAGTCTCTAGCTCAGCAGATATTTCTGAATATCATAAAGTTCCTATTCCTGTCTCAGTTAAAATGGAAAATTCTTTTGAAAAGTCTGTGTAGAAATACTTTGATTTCCGTTTTAGTTCACTTGTCAAGAGCAAGGAGAGTGTTGCCGTTCTTGTACTTAAAGGATGTGAGGTGACACATCTGACAAGCAGAAATAGATTGGAAGTAAGTCCATTAATATATCTAAAATCATTTTGTAAGTGATCATTTTTAATATACACGAGGGAGTTACACCTACACATTCAGGAAAGAATATACTCAGTTTGAATGTGGCTCATGTCCCACTCCACTGCATATAAGTCCTTTCTGATTTAAATTATTTCTCCTCCAACCTTTTTTTTTTTCCATGCCTGAGATATTTTAGAGCTCAGCTGAGCAAAGATTTTTGACCAATACCACTTGTGCATGGAGAAAATTTTGTTTGAAAGTGACAAAAGGTCTGACTCTGAACTCTTTAGTAGTATAGTCTGTGAGTTTATTCTCTGGCCCAAAAGTGACAAATTCTCTACAAAATCTTGACATCTCCAGTGCATAAAACCCTATTCCTGGTTTGCACCTCATCTGATATATAGCTTTGAGCAAGTCACTTCACCCTTTTTCTTGTGTATTTAGACTACAAGATTTGGGGAAAGAGATTGTCTTAGAATGCAAATTTTACAAGTGTGCTCCAACCGCAACTACATTTTAGCTCCAACATACCTTTTTAGTACAACAATCCATAAAAATATACCAAGTAAAAAATAATATGAGCAAGCCCTGATTCCAGAATGAAGAGAATCACCTACCTTTAGAGGCCTGTAGGCAGTGGCAGCACACCCACACTAAAACCTTCTGCTTCGCAGTAAGGAGAGGAAAGAGAGAGATGGAATTTGTCCCCATCTGTCTGAGATATGAAGTGCAACCTGGCCTCACTCAAGATTGCTGTGCTTCTGCATAGGACAGCTCTTTTTGCTGTATAAAATACTATAGCTATTAATTCATTAATCTTCTACATTCTGCATTTTTAATGGGCTTTGTATTGATTTTTATTACTGTTAGAAAGGACCCATTCATAGAGCAGTGGGTTCAAAAGAAGAATATGGTTTGAACAGGACTATGAAACATGAAAAAATATCCTGAACTGTCCTATGCCATTCCTAGCAAAAATGACAGCATTGTCTCCCTGGAGCTTCTTGCTCAGCTCCTTTATGAAACTGTTTGTGCTAACTTCTGTTGTTGACCTTGGGAATTTACTACATGTATTAATGGGTGTTGTACAATGAAATTACTCCCAAAGGCTTCACTTTCTGACTTTTCTATGCCTTATCCTTTTTTGCCCTTTTATTTCCTTTTTTCCTGCCATCGAAAAGTTTGATGTCCCCTTGTTAACCTTTTCTTTCAATATAAATTCTGCTACATATTAAATATAGCTTAAAAAATTCTAATGTAGTTGTTTCAATTACTGAGAAAAAAAGAAATGTCAGAATTTTCTATCTATGAAACTTTTGGTTAACCTCCTAGGACACACGTATTATATGCAGTGCTTAGTTTCATTACCAAATTCTAATTTTCCCTCAAGAAATTTGAGACCATTTACTGTGCAACACTGAATATTCTCACTAAATTAAAAAGTGTTCATCATTCTGATTTAGCCTTATTGCTTATGTATGATCTTAAGAAATACTTGCAGTGTTCAAATTCTTCTTGTAAAATAGAGCTTTTTAAACTGAAAATTACTGAGGTTGGGAAGGATATCTGGAGTTCATCTGGTCCAGCTACCCTGCTCAAGCAGGGTCACTTAGGTCCAGGTCTGTGTCCTGATGGCATTTGAACATCTCCATGGATGCTCACGACCTTCCTGGGTGACCTGTTCCTGTCACCCTCACAGGAAAAAAGTGTTTCCTGATTATCAGAGAGAAAATCTTGTGTTTCTGTCTGTACATCTTGCCTCTCACCCTTATGGTGGCCACCACGGTTGAGCCTGGCTCCATCCTTTTTGCACCATCCATTCAGGTGTTTATATATATTAACAAGGTCTGCCCTGAGCCTCCTCTTCTTCAGGGTGAAGCTCCCCAGCTCTCTCAGTCTTTCCTCATTGGAAAGGTTCTCCAGTCACTTTTCTGTTTGGCCCTTTGCTGGTCTCTCTCTGGTATGTCCAGGTCGTTTTTGTGCTAAGGAGCCCAGACCTTCACTCCAAACTTCATGACATTTGCAGTATACAAGCCTTCACACAGGCAATGGAAGAACATAAGCAACAGTTTTTCAAGGACTTATGAACAGCTGCTTTAAATACAGTTCTAGCTAATATGCAGGACCTTGATAAGGATTGAAAGACAGAAGGCAATTTGGATGCAATTAAAGAATAAAGTCCATAATTAAGAAAAAAAAAGTAAAGACAAACCACAAAAGCAACAGAAGATCATTAACCGGAGTAAATACTGTTAATCAGTAGGCAAAATCTCATTGAAATCAAGCTGCAAAACATGGCATCTTACTGAAGGGATCTATATTAGAAATTAACTGCAAGGAAATTTTTTCAAATACAAGAACAAGAAGAATCTGATATTTAAAAAATCACCATGGTTATATTAACAGAATCTAAAAATCAAAATGGATTAGTCAAAAACATTGGGAATAAAGCCTAGAGCCAGAGTAATTATTAGAGAATGGTAAAAAGAAAATGTTTATAAAATCAGAATGATAAGGAAAAGGATTTGCAAGTGAAAAAGAACAAAAATTGCAGGAAGAAAAGATTGTAGAAACACAATGGTCAAAGAAGATTATGAAGGAAATTTAGATACATTTATATCTCACATAATATTTTGTTGAGAATGTGTCTAGATAAGATACTTTGGCTCCCACTGTATATGTGTTAATAAACATAAGATTAAATAGATATGTCTAAAGTAAGTTATGTGTTTAATACCTAGTGTGGCCTGAGTGCACTTTACATGAAAGAACAGTAGAAAAAAGGGAAAAGGGGAGGAAAAAGAAAGGAAAAAAAGTGTTTCTTCTAGGCATAATCAGTTAGTAAGGTCAAATAAAGTTTACTCTACAATTTGTAAACAACTAACCCGCACTATACCATTGTTATTAATTACTATCTTCTAGGATGCCAGATTTGATTTCAAAGAACAGAGAAGGAACCTGTCAAAATAATGGTCTGAGCGAGGCCACGTTGAGGTCTGCATGGCCAAATGGCTGAAAGTAATCATTACTTTCATTAACAATTTAAAAGATGTAATAAAAGAGCAGAGAGACAGAGGCAGTTTACTGGACAATATTAGGATTCAGAAAATCTCAGCTGAGTAGAGAATTGTAAAAAATATACAAGGTACCAAAAAGGCAAGATACTACAGTTGAAAAGTCAAATACATACACAAAAACTGAGAAGAAATGATTCTTCAACGCAATCAGATCGAAAGCCCCATGTTGGCCTATACTGCGATGCAACTTTAAAAAAAATTCCTTTGATGGATTCTTAGCACAGTCGTTACCGTAAGAGCTGGTTGGTTAATCTTAATGCTGCGAAATCATCTTCGATATTACCTGTCCATCTTTAGTAACCACAGTTTAAGAAGGTTATATATTAAAAGGGGTACAGAATACAATGCAAACAATAAAATACCAGAATGATGAATGATCAAACACTACAGAACACTGAGAAGGAAGAATGAAAGATTAATTAATTAATGCCATTTTCCCCTTTATTTCATAGGGCCATATTTAATGAATATAATTGTAATCCTTCTCTAAATTGTTGCTGTTTTAGACTGCTCTAGGCATTTAGGGAAGAGGGGGAAAAGTTCGTAATTATTTTAAAAGTGTTTGATATTGAAAAAGTGTCAGGACAGACAGGATTCAACCCCAAAGTTTGCACCTTCAGGAATGTGATGAGTAAAGAGAGAGTTTTGATGGAAACTGCTCTAAGTACAGCAAGTGTTACTAATTATCTGCCAAAATAAAGTATTTCATTTATCTCAAAGCGTAATTTGTATTTTTAATTGCTCTTGAACTTACTTCCAAAGAGTTTTAATAACCTTATTCAAGGTTTCTGAACCACACAGCATAACTTACAAAGGTATATTCCCCTTCAGTCTGTAGGTGCCCACCTTCGTAATTTATTTAATCCATTACTTAAAGTAGCTCAAAATCCTTTAAGTCTATCAAATTTGAAAAAGTTCATCAGAAAATAATCTTGTCTTTCAAACTTTTTCCTAGCAAATGTCAGTAGTACACAATGCATTCTTTTTCATAATTCCTATGTATATAAAACAAAATATTTGGAAAGGTAAGACACTAAACTTTCTCCATTTTCAATTGAATGAAATTCCACTTCCATCCATAACCAAACATCTCTTTTAATCTATCAAACTAGTTCTTATTTTAGGCTTTGTTAATGCCTATCATAGATTGGAAAGTAAATCAAAATTTTCCTAGGTTTTGAGATATGCCTCTTCTTAATCCCTCAGCTATACATTAGCTGGAAAAGATTGTGATTTCATAAAGACTGTTCCTTAACCAGGCCCAACCTTTCAAGTAGTACTCTGTTCTACTGATATCAGGCAAGCCTGAAAAAGCCAAGAATGCCAAATTCTCTTGGCTTTCACCACAAAAAGAATTACAGATGCTTCAGCCCAGAGACAACATTTACACCCAATGTGCAAAAGCCACTCAGAGCAACATTGTCAGGGAAGTTCTTCCTATGAAAATACAGTGCCATAGAAACACAAATGCTGCACAAAAATCAGCCTGTTTCCCTTGCACATTCTGAGAAATTAAGAGAAATTAGAAAGCACCTACTAATCCCTGGGATGAAAAATTCCATTTTTACATTTTAGGAATGGAATGTTTTCAACTCTTTCTTTGAATTAGATGTCAAAGAGGTCTAATTCTACTAGAAGAGGTCAAGTGAGATGGCAGTTACATGCTAGAAGATCTTAAAATTAAAAATAAGTGATGTTTTACTGAAAAAAATTGTTAAAACTAGGCATTTTGTCATTTTAGCAGTAAAATGTATCAGTTTCCCAAAATATTTTCCATGATTTTTCCTCATGTAAAAACATAGCATGTTGAGGTTTTATTCTACTTAAATAAAGCAGTTATTGAACATTTCTAAATCCTTAGTGAAATAGAAAGACCTCAAAAATTGAAAAATTAGTTGAGACCAAAAAACTTGGAAGTGAAGACATTATTACAAAAACAGCTTGTTTTCCAATGACTGCCATCACAGTTGTATTAAAATGTATTCATTCATAAAGTTGAGCTCCTCTGAATTATAGCAAGCAAAGATTTTTTTTAAAAAGTAACAAAATAACTAAGATGTCAAAACTGTATGTGATTTACACACAGCCTTACGAGTTTGTGGGAGATCTGAAGTCCTTTATGTAGTTACAACATTTTTTCCTGAGAACTTTGCGTTTAGAATAAATAATACACATATTATCTCGGGGTTTTTTTGCTTCTTCATTGAAGGAGTACAATAGCATTGACATTTAATGAGGCTTAATATGCAAATTACCTCATTTATAAACTCTCGTGTATGTATAAACCAATGTAATATATATCTGTAACATATACATGTTACATTGTATATAAGATAAGTGAGATCCTTTTTTACAAGTCTTTTGGGCTTTAAAGCCAAGGCACAATTTCTTTGCTGAATTTTTTAACAGCTTCTGAAAGAAACATGTATGCATAGTCTGTATGAACCAAAACCCAATTAATCAAAGTTTTGGGATTTTCACTTGGAAAATTCATATTAAATGGTTGTAAATGGACAGCTGAATTATAGAAATTCCTTAAATGTAACTCTCTCATTATGAATCTTCCTCTCTTTGCAAGAAGACAGGACTACAGCTTCATTCCTCCTGCAGAAATGTTCCCATTCCTTTTCATGCCGAAACACTTCAGCAAAGAGATAATATTGTATATAGCTCAGTTTGGTTACAGCTCTGGGCCTGGAAGATTTATTTTAAATATCAATGCCCAAAGTTAAACATCTTGATAAGCATAATTTAGCTACAAATCTTCCATTAAAACACATCCACTAAAATGGACTGAAAATGTCAGTTCTGTAGACAGCCCTCTGATTACTTTCTCCTTTCACCTGTAGATTATTCAAATTCTAAAATGGTATTCAATGAGCAAAGAGCAAGCCCTCTCCTCACAGTTTGGTGCCATAGGAAGAATGTTATGTGAATCGAATTTTACAGTCTAAAATGAGCCACTTTGAAAACAGATAAATCCAAAGGCACTCCAGGCTGTCACTGACAAGCAGTTTGACACTAGCTTCTCTGACACTAACGTCTCTGTCCCTGTGCACACCCACGGATACTTGAAAAAAATGAGCAGGGCAGATCCTGGCCTATATGGAGCATAGCCAAGGCCGAGGAGTTACAGGCTCCTTCCTCACAACATGATGAAGGGATCAAAGATTTCCAGAGCTGTTCTGGACAACTTATGCTAGTATGACCTGGAAATATAGCAAAAGAAAGAAATTATGTTATCACTTCTCAACATTCTCTCCAAATCCAAATCCAAAAGTTTTGTGAGTAGGGAACTTACCAAGACCATGAGAGACATATTATTGCCCTATTTTCTCATCCCTGTCCCACAGTATATTTTTTATTGAAGATGGATACATCTTGGTGATAACCAGGTGAACAAAATACTGACTGGATGATCAGACTAAAAAGGCCACACTGAATGGGATAAAGGCCTGAGTAATCTGTTTTTATTCATTAACCACCCCTCCTTTAAGAAGGATGCTGTTCTAGAGATCTCCTGAGATCCCTTCCAGCCCCAAATCCAATCTGAGTTGTCCTAAGTCATCAGGACAGCTATTGGGCGTATAGGGAAAGAAGCTTATGTTTCAGACTTCACATTGTTTAATTTTTATTATTTAATTTTTCTTTATTTTACATTGTTTTAATTTATTTCACTTTATCTTATTATTTTAATCAGTTTCACCAAGGTTGCAGAAGGAGCATGGGAGCATGACCCAAATATTTTCCCATACCCAAAGTATCTACCTAGCAACAGGGACAGAGACTCATTTCCTTGGTCTCCTGTAGCTGAAGAAAATTTGAATTATTCCCTGCTTATTCAATACAACTCCTCCAAAGAAATTATTTTGAGTGGAGCATCTGTTCTGGGGCAAGAAGAAAAAGCAACCTGTAAGATATTACTCAATTTTGAGTTACTTGCTCAAGTTAATGTTGCAGTCAAGGATAGTATATAGGAAATATTCTTTTGTGATGCATTTTTAATGCTTCCTGTACAAGAAATGTTGTTTGCTACTTAAAATTGATGTTAGATACCATCATCTAAGCCTTTACTGAATTAGACATTAAGCCAAATGATTCAACCACATTAATGATATCACACCAAATTTTGTGAACAAATTCCTAAAAGCCGGAATTACAATCCTATGCCCTTTAAAATATTGGGATATTTTTCGATTTGTGACCCATCTTCTATAATTTCTTGTCCTCCAGTAAAGCACAGAGCCATCAACTAATTAATAAGTAGTAAAACTTATATTTTTCTTTACCCATACAGTGGTAGAGAAAATGATGTCACAGAACATATCCTTCTATTCCAGAGTTTCAAGTGAGCAATAGTCTGGTCATATGAATATGATATGGGAGACAGAGCCACCACTAAGGGCGTGACTCAGCACAGAGGACAGGAATCCAGGATGTCCAAAACCTTTTAGTGACACCACAAAGGGAAATTTAGCTTTTTCATTGTTGCAACAAACTTTAATGAAATCTCTCAATATTTTTTTTTAATGTCTGACATTTTATCTAGATTAAAATCTGTTGATATTCCCAAATAACATTATTAGAAATTTTCCCTAATGTGGAAAAATTCAAATTTTTCTTCCTAAAATGTAAAAGTTGAATGTCAAGTTTCTCTTCAGGAGTAATTACAGAATTTCAAGCAATGTTGTTTATTTCTTAGCCATGTAAAAGAAATTTGAAACAGGAGAGCTATTTTGGCTTTCTTGGGTCAGCTGTGTTGTAAAAGGCTGTTGTTAATCACCAGTAATTTTAAGTTGTGAAAGACAAAATAATCAGCTTTGAATATTCATCCCTAACTAATATTTCTGATTTGAAGGTAGAAAAATAATTTACTTTCTTAGCCATTTGTGTTCTGCAATGAGGAAAACCTTTCAGGACATTTGTTTGCAGTCCAGAGTCTGTAAATTTAGACTCTTTTAGCGTTGTTTGGATTCTGTAGACACAAAACAGTTATGTTAGTCTTTTGCTTCTAAACATTTATTGAAAAAACTTACACAATTCCATTGTTTTTAGGTTTGGATATATATGCATTTAAGATATATGTGGAATTAAAATATATGTGGATTTTTGATAGGAAGAAATACATTATTGTAATCAATGAGTTAAATCCTGTAAAATCATTATGTTTACATTGAGGGATAAATTACCATGTAAATATATTTTAAAGTAATGTTCATTTTTGAAACTGGATTAACGAATTCCACGTAACAAAATACTGGGTCTGTTTTTCATCATTCAGAAGAAGGAAGCTTTTGAGATGAAATTTCCCACATGAATGTATTCTATAAATATATTAATAGGTGGTAATATCTCACAAACTCAGAGTTGAAGTAAAATATGGTTTTAACTCTATAGTGAAATGATTATGGTTAATTAGGGGGCTCCTCTGCAAGTGACCTTGAAAATAGGCCTGCATGTATATACATGTCATCCCTGTCAGATCACTCATTTGTGTTGTGGTTGCTAGTATATACTAAATTACCAAGAACAGGCTTATATATCATATTATCAGAGTTATATTATCAGAGTACTTATGCGATTCTCTGTGATCTGTAAGGATTTGCCACGGAATCATAAGAGTTAATGACATCTGTAATTCCACATAAAGTTGACTGATACATAATTAGATTGGACGAGCCAACTGAGAGGGGAGGAACCCTGAGATGGGGGTGTAAATTGACTCATCCTTTCTCATAACCCGTAGTGCCTCAGTGTCACGAATAATAGAGAAGCAAACCCTTATGGGAAATGGGAACTAGAAACTGGAATTCCAAGCCTAGGTGAGTTTAAACAATTAAGCAGATTATTCAAAAAGAGTTGTCATTCAGATTTGTACTTCTCTTGTTTGGTTTCTCTTGGTCCTGTAGACATAACTGATGTCATGAGCTGATGCCTCAAGAGATGTGGTGTTTAAAGAAGAAGTTGCCTTTGCCTGAACAAGAAGTTGCTGGGAAAAAAAGTGAATATAAAAGTATGGGCAGCAAACAGCTAACAGGGTATAGGGTCAAAGTGCATCTGTTGAAGATATTTTGTCTGTGATGAGTTACAAGAGACACTTTTTTTCTTTCTTTTGCATTGGGAAAAAAAAAGTGCAAACCTGAGAACAGTTTTCTTCCCATCCTGAAGTCCGTGAGGAGCTGCTTTGGTATGAAGTTCTGGCTTCAGAAAAGTTAGCAATATAAATCTCTCAGGTTTCAGGAACCTGGGTAAACATGCTCATGCATAAGCTTAGATTTCTGAGTTTTGTTATCCTTCACTAGAACAGAGAAACTAATTGCCATTCACCATTCATTTTTACAACTCTGTATTTCTGAATGTTCTTCTTCAGAATGTTCCTGAATCTCAAGACATTCATATATACTTGTTATGAATTGTCATGCAGCCTCAGTGCAAAAAATAATCCCTCCCAAAATAATTACATATGAGATGAGCATCTTGTTGAGTTTATCCTAGTGGGCAGGAATGCCACTATATCAATGCTCCCTATTTTACAGAAATAGCCTTTCAACCACAGAGGATGCTTGGAAAGATATGCAGTAATCATTGCACATTTTAAAGAGGAAGAAGAGATGTACTTTTAGAATTTAAAGATGTTTCCTCTATTGCAAAAATTGCGCTAAATATCTACACAGCTTGATTTCACAGGGTAGAGGCAACACTTCAAGATGTGGGCCAAAGTCTCAGGTTTGACACCGCAGGGAGAAAGCAGTCACATAACAGATTATTCCTTCTCATTCTCGAAAGGAAATCAAGATGGTTTGAAGACTTTTTTTATTCCAGAAGGATTTGTTAATTTGTTTTTCCCCCATCTATTTTCATGCAGATCAGAGAGCCTGGTATTCTGAGCTGATCTGGACAAGTGATGCTCATGTTCAGATATCTTTTCAGTAGCTACAACGACACAATACTCTTACAGCCATGGGCTACTTTCTATTTGAAGTAATAATAAAAGTGAAGTAGTTTTAGGCAGAGCTGAGCTGCTGCCAATGAAAGTTTTGTTTTCTATGTTGGTATATATGCTTAATTGAGAAGAGCTGGGAGTCTGAGGATGGGGTTAATGGACACAATATAAGGAAGAAAGCGGCAGACTTTGAACTGGAGAAAAATCCACTGCCAATGAAAACTGTTACCGGTAGTAGTAGTCTACACAAAATGCTTGGCTGCTAGTTGACAGCTGTTGCCTGTGCCAGATTCCTGTGATGGAGGCAGTGTGGACATGTGTACTTTCATGTACATGGAATAAATACAAAGAAGTAGAAGCTCTTGTTGTTAAAGCAAAGCCAGCAAATATTTTTATTTTCTGCAACTGTTCTTGCCAGGGTCTGAAAAACCGCTGTGCACAATGTAGCACCTGTACAAGAGAGAGATTCAAGGGATAATAGAAAACTAGAAATAACTGAAAGAAAGTGCATTTTTTTGGTCATCTTTAATGCTAGGTTTTGAAACATTTTTTGAGAAATGTTCCTTGACAGTCTGGAAAACAGCAGAGCTTATCTCTGAGTTTTAGTGAATTGAAATAGGAGAAGGAAACAGACTTGAACCTGCAGTCTTTTTCTACTCTGTGAAATGACAATTTTTATATTCAGTGGTTAAAGTCACTCAGCAAACTGCGTCACACTGTATGCAATACAGAATTACAGAGTTTGCGCTTTTATTTACCAAAAAAAAAGGTCTTTTACAGCAAGTGCCACTAGGCTTGTGGGGAAAACGGAATACAAAGTGAAAGTGCTCTTGCTTCCCATGCCATCTTCATTCCCATGCCGTAAACCTAGGTAAATTTCTAAAACTCTGAAAAGTCAAATCTCCTCTGGATTTATGAACAATTTGATCCAGAAGTCAGCAAGAGATAATTTAATTCTGAACTTTTTTAACCTTATTTTCCTTAAAACTAACAAGGCTAGAGATTTGGGATTATATGCTAAAAACTGAAAGCAAGTAGTTGTACCTTAAAAACAAATCACATGCCCTATACTAGTTTGATTCAGGAAAAAAATGTTATCAATGCATATATGGGGAATGGTGGTTTTTTCCTTCATGAGGCTGCTCCATTAAACACCAGTTGCAGCAGCCACCTATGACCACATCACTCGTATATGTTTTTGCAAGCACTATAATTGGCAAGCAGACATCACTCAGCACATAAATACCAGGCAACAGGGGCTGTTTTATTGTTTGGCTGATCCAAAGTACAGCTGTGCAAGTTTGACAAAGCCAGCATTTCTTTGTGACAGTTCAGTATGCAGATTCTTAATATTAGGGCTAATCCTGAACCACATATTCAAGGAAAACTTCTACTGCATATGTGCCAAACAATCCAGGTTCAAACCAGTAAATACTAGGGTCTGAGCAAGCGCTTTGAGGACCATAGGCAAAGCAGAGCTGAATACTCTGAACTGCTGCAATCACCCATTTGATAAACTCTCTAACATCAGTGGCACAAAAACCAGCAGATATAGGACAAAAATAAGCCCTTTTACTTTACAACTTCATGTTCCTAATAGTGTCTGTCCAAGCTCCACGGATTCTGGGTGTCATCTGAACAGGCTGCAATGTAATGGAATGGCTGCAGTTGGTTGCAGTTCTTTGTGATAAAATTACTTAAAAAAAAAAAAAATTGTACCGAATTAAGTTAAAGAACACGATAGAAGAAATTAGGAGATGGAGGGTGGGACTGCTTTTCTGGCTACACACATGGTTCTAACTGGGAGAACCAAGAAATAAATATAAATTATCATCTGTCAGTTGAGTATCATTAGAAATGGCTTTAGAAAGTTGCACATCTTAAGTTTTTTGAATGAAGAACTCTTCAGCTTATTTATGCTGATTTCATTAGCCTTATTTACACAGTGCCATAACCACTTACTCCAGCTAGTGTAAACTAATGGCAACACTTAACTAAGTGGAAGTTAAATAAATGTTTTGTGAAGATATAGGACACTTTTTAAAAATGGAAAGTTTCAAGACTAACTCCTACAGAAAATAAAGCTTTCCTCTTATTTCTCCTCAAAACACTATTTTTCCCTCTACTCTCAGATATGCACATTTATTCAATTTATTGGTTTGTCTTTCAACAGTGATAAGACATGTTTCTCTTTGGTGTGCTCATACATGGGAATAGATCTAAGATCATTTTGAAACATAAAAGTCGAGACAATGACATCAGGCATTAAACAGAAAATTCTATGGTTCATTCAACCTTGAAATTAATAGAGGCTCAGGACAGCACTGTTCACACACACCCTTAAAAACTCTTGCCTGTACCCTAAAACAGAAAGTGAGACAAACAAAACAACAGTTTGAAAGTGACACATATGATATGTTGTAAGAACCGGGGTGGAAAATGTTCTACCAGTACCCTGGGCTCTTGTTGTGGCAAGGAATATCTTATCAGGAGTATGCAAATGATTCTAAAGTATGTGTTCCAAGAACACACAGAAAGGGGAACACAACTAAAAGACAAGAAATTTTATCAAGTAATAGGAAAAATAAATCCTAACTGCTTAAGTAAATGATCTATGAATGTTATCTCTATTAAGTCTCATCACTATGTGAAATATTTATTTTGAGAAATAAAAAACTAGCTATAGCCTTAGATGGTGAAATGCTTAGTTATAGTTTCTCTTCTTATGGCATCAAATACATTAACAGGTTCTAATTCATTAATGACTTTTTAAATAATTTGTCATGGTTTTTGTGACAGTTTTTTCCACCCATAAATCTAGCACATCCTTAAATTATTCTCATATATATTACATGTCATTTTAGTTGTATGCATCTATAAATGTTTTTTTCTGAAAATTTCAAATCTTTTAATTTATTGGAAAACTTTGGAAATTTTCAAAATTCAAATATAATACATGAATTATTCTAGAATTAACCTGCTGTGGCAATGTTTGTCTGTTAGCAACTAAACTGAGTTCTGTGAAATCCATAAATGGCTTCTCTGACCAACTTGTTCACTTTGGTACACTGGACAAAATATTTCAGATTAAGAGTGAAGTGACAGAGCTACAGCAGATGCCCAGAAAGGTGGAGAAATGCATATGAACGTTTTTCCTGGGCTGCATCTGCCTGGAAGTAAACATATAAAGTCTGGTGCTTTCCCATGACCAAGTAAGTACTTTATCCATCTTCAGCCATAGAACCCAGAATATGTATTTCTCCACCATATGTGAATTTCTCAAAATATCCATTATTATGCTGGAAAATTTTCCCAAATATATTTTTCATAAGATTATATGCTACCTTATCTTTCTAGAGCACCTCAGTGGTGAGAATCCCTCTTCTAATAGCATCTAATAATTTCTTTCTCTGCAAATTTGTCATGATTAATATTATTTGATCCTATAAATTTGATTCTTCCAGGATTCAAATAAAGTATTTCCAATCAATGTCTGCATGCTCATCTTCCACTGAAAAACTCAAATTTAGTGGAAGACCAAATTAACTTCCTTTAATGTTTTTTCCTGTTAAGTGCAAGCTTTTCCTCCTTTTCTCTTTTTTTCCTGCTCGTAATAACATCATTTTGCCTATCACAACAGTCCTTTAAATATCTTCCTGGAATTTCTCATTCTTATTTTATTCATCAATTCTTGTATGATAAGTATATGAGGAACTTATTGCATGATAACCTTGTGGATGGTTCAGAATATTTTCAGTGAAACTCAATTTGATTTAAGTTTTCTGTTCTGTCAAATGTAATTTTTAAACAATATTAGACACTTTTTAGTGTTCACTTGAAATGATCAAAATCCTGTTGATATTTCTGATTCCAAAAGGAAGAGTTTTATTCTCAGAAAAAAAAAAGAAAAAAAAAGACATGACAAAGGATATATAACATAGAAAACTTGAAAACACCATTCATCTTTCTGAAACAGGACATCGATAAGACTTAGTAAACCTTATTTCTTTTCCTTTAGGCATATATGTTTTATCCAGAATTATTTTCTTACCTTCTAATGACTTCTTCTTTCTCTATGCTCTTTTTAGTGCTGACATCTATGCAGTTTCTTGGCCACCTTCTTTCATTAAATTCTGTAGCCAATGCATCACATTGGTAAAATTCATTTGCAACTTAAAGCAATAACTTTGAATAGCCTGTTTCTGCTGGAACCAGTTCAGATGGAGCCAGAAATACAAAGAACACAGTGCAAACTTTAAAAGAGTAAAAGCCTTAATACAGGTTTTAGAATTCGGTGAAAGATTAAATGAGTTCTTTACGAGACATAATTTTTCCACAATTTAGTAAAAATACAGATGATTTCATACTTTTTAAAGTATTTATACTTGTTTCTGAAGATTACACCTGTGCAAAATTGCAAATGTCTCTACTGAAGAGGTCTTTGATTGCTAAAAGGCAGACTTTGTCATGCATTAGGTAGATTGAAAATGGTTTTTGATCTAAGAAAATTTCAGGATTTTTATCGTAAACACCAACCTATCAAATATTTAATTGCAAAGAATTAGGTAGTGATCTGAATAGGTACAATTGCTCAAAGCTGATTAACTGGCACCTGGACATTGTTCAGACTGGCTTGCAAAGGTTCAAGTTATATCTGACATACTGACTGAAGGTAATGATATATGCTTCATTCACCAAAGAAACAAATGTTTTGTTTCCCTGCTCTGATTCCCTGCTTTACAGATACCTGCAGTGGTATAATATGCACTACTACTATTGTAAAACAAGAGTTTATTACATGGCTAAGTAAGTTGATCTTTGTAAAAGTGCACAAGTGCATTGAAATAAAATAAAAACTACTTAATCCAATCTTCTCTCATAGAATTTCTTTCAAGGAGAACAGACACAGCCTGTTAAAATAACAAAGAATGTAGAGTTTCCATTCACATTCACAAAGTGTCCTCATTGAAACCCCCACTCTAAGGCTACCTTTCCTCTCCTCTCCTCTCATTTTTCTTTGTGGTGGAGAAATGCGATTCCATGGAACCGAGAGTGATTTTGTTTTATGTTAACTGGCAGAGCTTTTCGAGCCTTGCAGACCTGGTGACACTTAAATGGCCCACACTTTGGATTGTCTTGTTGTGTGGAAAAGGTAGATGAGGGGAGGAGGAGAAACATAAAACAGGTGGGCAAGGGCAAAGTGGCATTCACAAGCGTTTCTTAGATCTGAGCCAGGTTGAGGATCATTTCTGTGATAAACAATTGCTGTATTGAAATTACATCACAGAAGGTGTTATATTACTTATGAAGTCCTGAGAATTCTGTAAAACCTGGCAAGCACATCACATGGAAAAAGGTAAGATCTTCTGAACTTTTAGCCAGGAAATCAACAGAAACTAATATAGTTTAATGGTAATTAGTCTAATATGTGTTGCTTGTAGAACTCCTGCCAATAATGCCATGTAGTGACTGTCGTAAAATGCCAACTTCTCTGGCTTCCCTGTTAGGGATTAGGTGGAAGCTTTTAGAACTGTACTTGGCTTGATATTTAAGTTACTCCTGAAATGGCATTATAAATTAATTCTACAGTGTATGAGCAACAAGATCCTGAACAATGCTAATTTTCTATTTATCCTTTCATTTGCACCAACATTTTCTCTATTGTCAGTTTGAGATCTCACAAAAATATGGTGTGTTTTCATACTGATATCAGTGTCGTTCTTTTGATGTATGCCTGGCATATTGATACAATCATATCAGAAAACTAAAAATAGGATCTAAATAAAAGGAAAGTTTGAATAATGTCTATATTCAGTGGCAAGTCGTCATATTACAATAAATTCCAGCACATCTGAATAATTTGACTGAAAAGTTTATTTCAACTGCTTGAGCTAATATTTTTGAGTGTGTGGCCCTCTGCCTTTCCCTGGCCTTCTTCTTAAAGAATCGATTGACTTTTCCACCCTAGTCCATATTTTATTTTTTCTTTGTTAGTTTCTCTCTGCCTACACTAACGGTGTTAAAAAGACAGACTTTGCACCAAACTCCAAGAAAGGGCCACAGAATGTGATCTGAGATGTGAGTTTCTGAATGAGTAAGAAAGGGGAAATAGGCAAAGTTGCCATGGTCTTTGGATGCTGCACTTCTTTGTGCCAAGCCGAGAGACTTGCGTGCCTAGCCAGGGGCACAGGCTTCTGCCATGATTGAAAAAGTACAGAGAAGTGTCTTGTATGTACTGCAACAGACTAAATATACCTCAACATGCACAGTTACTCCTTCTAAAATTTATTTTCATAAGACAGCTATGAGGAAAAATAAATTGAGGCATAACAACGCACTGAGTTCTCAAAGATTGTGCCACTGAAGGTCATGAAAATGGCTAGATTTGCTCACAACCACACTTTTCCTTTCAATTCAGAGCCAGGTGGGAAAAAATGAAGATTTGTCTGTGGATTTTCTGCTTGCTAGCACCTGGCTATGCAATCAACACTGCCAGTAATCGTTTATCCCTGTATTTAATTGCCATGTTTGTATCACATACATAGAATAATTTAGAGAGAATTCTGCTTACATTGTACTTCATTTTTGCAACTGCAGTGATGGGGAGCTTAGTTTTTAGTAAATTAAATACATATTTCACAAATGAAATTGTTAAAAAGTTCTTTACTCTCTTTGCATTATATGAGGGGACTACTGTCAGGCAATACTTCAAACTTCAGTAAGAAGTAGTTTTTATGAGATACTAGAATAAAAAATTCTCATTTGGATTTATCTCCTGATACTTGTCAAATTTTACCAAAAAACATCTTTATAAATGATGAGACTGTGACTAATACACAGTAAATTGTGTATCAGTTTTATCATTAAACCTGATTATCATTATCATTATCAGTAGTAGTAATTGCAGTAGTAGTATCACTCAATTATTTATTTAGCCCTATTTTTGAAAGCAGAGCCTCGAAGTACCCACATGGCATGGTGATATACAGTCTTTTCTGATTTAAGGTCATTTCACAAGGTTTTTTGATCTTGTTAGACCTCACGAACAGCTATTTTGTACAGATCACCTGAAAGAAAATCATCCTGAATAAGAACTAGATACATGACCTAACAATTAGTAGGTCAGCAACTAAAGCATACTGTGTTTATAAAGAGTGCCTAACAAATAGCATTCTTAATAAACCTGACTCAGATATCACTGAGTACACTGCGTAGTATGCCTCCAATAATTACCCACTTAGTAATTTTCCTTACAGAAAAATGTTATTTATTTTTAAAGGTATTTCAGATTCAGTTAATGGATTGAAAATAATCTCACATACTTACCAGATAGGGGTTTAATACTTTGATTTGTATATGTACACAGGCAGGCAGGCGTACACACACAAACACAGCTACGCTTTGTAGTGCATTATACTTCATGAAACAGCTATAAATAAATGTCACCCTGCAAATAAGATGGCTCATAGGAACTGGGAGTTTTAGATGCATGAATAATCATGATTCTCCTTATGGAAGCAGTGACAGCTCTGAGATGGGGCAATACACTTGGCCATACATGGGTTCAAACGTGAAGTTGCCTGAAGCATCTGGGAGCAGGTAGATCTGCAGCACAGCCAGGGTGACAGAGTTTATGGCCTGGCTTGTGGCAGGCTGAGAGAGCTCAAGTAAAGCGAGGCACCCCAGAGGGACACAGCAAGGGACTGCAAGCCCTTAGGGCTGGGCTCTCAGCCAGCGGGGGTCCCTCCTGGGAGAGCCCAGGCACACCCATGCCCCTCAGGAGCAGGGCACACTCAGCCTCGGCTGCACGGTCTGCCACGGTGAGGAACAGTATCGCTACCTGTCCCTCAAATATTTATGACTTAATTATCCTTTAAAGTGTACTTTTAGGAAAGCTAACCATAAAATTATGCATTTCAGTGCTAGTTTCTGGACAAGCAAGCTGCTATAAAATTACACATCTCTCTTTCACAAGTCTCTGGATTAGCTTTGAATGCAAGGAAGGGAGAGGGACATATTTGTAGTGCTGCTTCTGGGACCGGCGTCAGCACTTCTGTCACCACCACCGCCATGAGTAAGCAAAGATACAGGGCATGCACACTGAAAAATGGCTTTGCTCCAAGTAGCACATTTCTTTCAAACACACACTCGGGGCTGAGAATATTGAAAAATGGTTGCAATGTCTGGTTAATGTTTTGATCACCTCATATGGTCCCATATATAGCTCCTTTCTTGCGTACATTGGTGGCAGCATAACAAAGGCTCTCAGAGATCCAAGAGTCATTCATATTCATTGTTTTTCCCATTGTCTAACTTTGATTATGCAGTTTTCTTAAGAGAAACTGCTAAGAAGCAATCATTCAAGGGTGGGTTGACACAATGGGGCCACTTGTGCAGGTTTTTTGCTGGCAAAGTTCCTCTTGAAATCAGGTGAAGGAAGCAGTTGTTTTGTTTAAGAACTGAAATCGGTTGATTTTTGAGAAGCCAGACATTTCGTCTGAAAAGATGTCAAGCGGGTTAACTTTGTTGACATTAGAGAGTTTTGTCCTATGTGATGGGGAATTTCATTCAAGTACAAAGTGCAAGAGTGGGCCCAAAGACGTGTGAAAGCAGTAGATCCTTTTTCCTTAAACTTTTGATTGTAGATATTTTCATACTTCTTAAAATTCATTGTTCCAAAATTAAAATAAAATAAAATAAGTTTTAATTTACCAAATATGGTCATATGAAAATGTTGAGGTGTGGAGGAATGCATAGGAATTTGAGCAAGGCAGGTCAGAAATAGGCATGGCTGAGCAAAGACCTGCTCCTCAAACTGAGAAGTAAGAAAGGAATGCACAGGCAGTGGAAGCAGGGAGAGGTTACCTCTAGGGAGTAGAGGGACATGGTTTGAATATGTAGGGATTAGGTCAGGAAAGCCAAGGCAAAGATAGACTATTGCTTGGACAGGGACATGAACAAGAAGGGATTCCATAAGTTTATAGTCAGAAAAGAAAGGCCAAGGAGAGTGTGTTCCCCTAAAAAGCAGGGGTGATGGGTATGGAGGAGACTGACATACTCAATGTGTTCTTCACCTCAGTCTTCACTGGCCATAAGGCTTTCCACCACTGTCAAGCCCTCAGACATCTGGGTGGGTGTGGGGGGAGTGAGGTCCTTCCCACTGTAAGCAAGCAGCAGTTTCAGGATCAAATGATGAATCTGAATAGCCACAAGTCCATGGGATTGGAGTCCATGAGATGTGTTCCTGAGAGAATTGGCTGATGTTGTTGCCAGGCCACTCTCCACCATGTTTGAAAAGTCATGGTGGTCAGGTGAAGGTGACTGAGAAAAGGGAAATGTTGCTCCTATTTTTAAAAAGGGGAGAATGGAAGATAAAGGGAACTACTGACCAGTGAGCCTCACCTGGGAAGAACATAGAACAGATCCTCCTAGAAGATATGCTAAGGCATATAGAAGACAAGAAGGTGATCCAAGACATCCAGCGCTGCTTTACTAGCGGCAAATTGTGCCTGACCGATCTGGTGGTCTTCTAATAGGACACAAGGGAAGATCAACTGATGCCATCTACCTAGATTTCTATAAGGCCTTTGATATGGTTCCAAGTGATATCCTTATCTCCAAATTGGAGAGACATGGATTTGATGAATGGCGTATTCAATGGAAAAGCAATGGGATGGATGTACAGCCAGAGAGTGTAGTCAATGACTTTGTGTTCAGGTGGCAGCTGGTGATGAGTGGTGTCCCTCAGGACTCTCTGTTGGGCACAGTGTTCTTCAATATCATCATTCCTCAATGACATAGACCCCATGAATGAGTGCACCCTCAGCCAGTTTACAGATAACACGAAGCCAAGCTGTGCAGTTGATACAGAAGAAGGATGGAATGCCATCCAGATGATCCTATACAGACTTGAGAAGTCATAGAACCTCATGAAGTTTAACAAGTCTAAGTTGCTGTATATGTGTCGGGAAAATCCTAGACATGAGTACAGACTGTGAGAAATCATGAAGAGAAGCTCTGACAAGAAGGACTTGGGAGTTCTTGTGGATTAAAAGCTGGACATGACCCAGCCATGTGTGCCTACAGCCCAGAAGGCCCACCACATTCAGAAGAGGTGTGGACAACAGGATGAGGGAGGTGAGACATGAAGGGCTGCATCCAGCTTGGGGTCCTAAACATAAGAAAACGATCTGTTAGAGCAGATCCAGAGAAGGGGCCACGAAGATGATCAGAAGCCTGGAGCATCTCTCCTGTGAAGACAGGCTAAGAGACTTGGGGTTGTCCAGCCTGGAAAAGAGAAGGCTGCAAGGAGAACTCATTGCAGGCTTTCCATACCTTAAAGAAGCTTATGAAAAAAGAGGGAGATACGGCAGATGGTGACAGGAGAAGGGGCAATGATTTTAAACTGAAAGAGAGCATGTTTAGGTTAGATGTTAGGGAGAAATTCTTTACTCGGGGTTTGATGAGGCACTGGAACCGGCTGGCTAGAGAAGTTGTGGATGCCCAGTTTCCAAAAGTGTTCAAGGCCAGGTTGTAAGGGACCCTGAGCAACCTGATCTAATGAATGACATCCCTACCAATGGCATGGGGAGTTGAAACTAGATAATCTAGATAAAGGTTCCTTTCAACTTAACCATTCTAGTATTCTATTATTCTATGAAATGAATATTCAAAATAAATCAGTTACTTGTCTTCCCTAAGCTCATGTTCCCTGATGGACTCAGAAGTGCTCCACTAACAGAGCTGGAAGAATTTTTGTGGGCTAGTGGTATGGTAGAAATTAACAACAGAAATTTGGCACTTAACTGCTTTAATCGCTCAGCAGTTACCCTGAGAAACATTACTAACTGTACTTCTGAGTGGCAGTGGCTGGTCTGTGTTTCTGGAGAAGGCCACTGGGAAGATAGAGAGCTGGAATTCAAAACCAGAACTGGACCAGACTAACAATCTACTGTGCAAATTTGCAAATATTTTTCCTGCTGAAATAAGGGGTGAAATGGGAGCAGAAATTAATGGCAGCAAGCACCGCCTAAGGTGACACTGTCACCAAATTAAAGTAGGGCCAGCCAGAAGCTGCCCACATACATGCTGTTTAGAGCTCCTCAAATGGCTACAACTGAGCTCTGTGGACCACCTCCCCTCCATCGCAGGGAAAAAGCACCAGCTACCAGACTAAATGATGACTTAAGTCCTTACATCTCAGCCTGTCGCTTCCACAAAGTTTCATAAGAAATCAGTGACAGAAATGGTTACAGAGACCGGAATTCTTTGTCATCAGTTCCTGAAAGTCAGTGGAGTTTATAGCAGAGGGTTTATTAATAGTTTTATATGCACATACCCACAAATCCAATCTAACGTTAAATAATTAGCTGTTTTTCTTTAAAAAAAAAAACCCACCCTCACAATTTTATTCCTAACATTGTTTTACCTAAGAAAAACACACATCATCATTACAGTCTTATTTTTTCAGGTTTCAATAACTTAGAAAATAATTTTATAAGAGTAAATGTGTCACTTTACAGCATAGCCTTAACCTTAAACTTAGACAAGCTGGTCAATAGCCACAATGTGTGTTAAGCAGTAAAGTGTTACATAAAAGGGAGCATTTCCACCTGATATTTAAGAGCATGTATTGATAGTTGTTGGATTTTTTCCCCCTTCTTTCTAGTAAACATACAACGCCGAGGTGCTTTGCCCAGGTTGCTGTGAGAGGGAGTAATTAGTTTAAAAAAAAGTGAGTACAGAAAGAGACAACAAAACCTCTTATATATCACTTACCTTCTTGAGACATCTCATTTTCGTTATGGGGATATAGAGTGAGGGTAGAAGTAATATTTAAAAGAGAGAATCTCCAAATACAAAGAGTCTGTTAATAAAATATTATATTTTTTCAATCATATCTTGGAAACAAATTATATACTGTCTGTCCTCCTTTTGCACAGTCAGGAGTGTTTCTTGCTAAAAATGTATTTTATTCAGCATAAAAAGTTTTTGGAAATAAAATGCCAATATCACTAAACTCAAAGTTTTCAATTTTTTTTTTTCTCTATAAATATATTCTTTAAAATGTCTACAAAAAGTGGCTAAGTTTGTATATGCGATTTTCTTTAGGGAGATTTAAGCATCCATGTTTAAAAATAGGAAAAGGTTAATAGTCACACAGGTATATTAACATAATTTATTTTTAGAGGTTTTTTTATGGACTAAGCTAACTGGAGCTTCTATAGACTTTGGATTTAGGGTCCTTTATTGATGTAATTTTTGTTACAGGTTTCTAGAACTACCTGTAGTATTCTATTTGTGGCTAGTGATTTTAAAACTAAATCATTAGTAAGAGTGATAAAATGAAATAGTTCATTTTTTATATTAGTTCTGAGTTTTGAGAACTATTAGTTGCAATAGAGAAAATAAAAATGTGTAATTTAGATTTTTTTCTCCTCGTAGCATAACCAGAAAAGGAGAAATTATAATAATGTTCTTAAAAACACAAGAACTAAGGTCTTTTTACATGGAGAGTGTTTTTATATATCAAAGAAAATATGTACTGCAATGTTTTTGGAACTACAGAAGGATAAATTATATAAGTTTTATTTTTCATCACTTTCAATACTTGAAAAACATTGTTTTCTCAAAAATTGTCAAAATTTAACATTAATACCTGTGGCTAAATAAAATATAGAAATCTATACTCTTTCAAACAGATCCTCCTGTTTCTAGCAAGTAGTAGTGACTTTGGGAAAAAAAAAACAATTACAGAAACTCTGCCTTCAGTCTCCATGGAAGCTTGGCAGTGAAAGTTACCTCCCATTTCACTGTCTCTGGTTGCTCCATTCTTACATTTTTTCACCACAGCTGCACTGCCTGCACTTCTATTCATGGTGCTGCACTGGGAAGACACCCCTGGTTAGACATGTCCTTCCCCTTCCCTGAAAATAAACAGGTTTCTTTTTTTAATCCTGATGGGCTTGCACAGCATCCTCACAGTTGTATCAATGGTGAGGATGACTAGCTGTGGGGCAGTAGCAGGGGTGTCCAGCCAAATTGGGGAGAGGGATCATTTAAGCCACCACTTCCCCTGGAACCCTTGGTAAATCAGAGAATGAAAATAGAATTTTCTTTTTAGTATTACAGTATCATAGTCTGTCTTCTCTCCTTAGCTTTGTCATCAGCCCAGGCAGGTTCAAACCTGGCCTTCTGTCCTTATTTACGCATTATTTTTGTATGACCATAACATTGGGTTAAGAGAAATGTACATTAGAAAAGCTGGTTCTTACAGGCCTTCTTGCTTCTATTGTACAGGATGTTCAGTGCCTCTGTAATCTATCTGCAAGCCATCCATGCTTTAAAGGTAGCTTAAGGTACTAAAATGTGTGGGTAGAAGAATTTAAGTTTGTATTAAATTTACTTTAAAAAACCAAGTTTATGCTAGTTTATATTATTGAATAATGAAATGTGACATGTCAGAAGACATTAAATATTTGTAAGAAGTTAGCATTGTTCTGTGCACTTTCCAAATGGATCTATTATGTCTGAGAATTCTAGCTACTTATTTTAAGTGATAAGTGTCATTTGGCATCATGTGTCAAGGAAGTACCATGTACTCCTCGTCTGCCTTTCAAGAAGTTACAAATGACACCATCTCATCACATGACAGACCTGTTGCTTCTTATCATTATATGATGTGTGCCTGTTGTAAATGTGGTAGAGATCCATTTTCTGGCATTCTCTTACTTGTGTGCTTCACTTTAAATTAATGGGGAAATCTTCTGGAGGTTTTAAAAACACTTAACAATTTCTTCTTGAAGTCTATTCTGTTTATGCTGTGACCAGATATCAAAGCAGTCTAAACACATAAACTGCTTTGAAATGTATTTCACTTTAGTTAAGTATAAGCTAATGCCTTTCTTTATAGGTTTTTCGTATTTTACTGCATTGAATATGGGAGTGTGTTTCAGAAAAGCCTGGAAAACAAAAACATGAATGTGCACATGGAAGATTGTAGCCATAAGATAAATAATTGAAACATGTTGGGAAACTCTTTGTGAGATATAAGTGAATTCATTGTGCCCACTGGGATGTTTACCAGACGAAAAGTGTGACAATGACAGTACCCTCGTTGTTTGGTACATAATTTAGAGTATTCCTAATGAATATTTCATGCAGTATCATTTGTGTATGAATTGTAAGGCATGTATATCAAGATTCACTAGGGGCACTGTCAAACTCCTCAGTTTGAAATAAGCACTTATGAATTACTTAAGGATATTGTAGGAGAAGGGATGAGTGTACACTCCTTTTTAAGCAAATCATTTTGTCCGTTCTTGGGGACAATAAGCAGCTTTGCTTAGTAAAGGAAGAGCACTCTGAAACAAAGAAAAATGAAATGCTCTCACTTTCACATTAACAAACAACTTCTATTCCTAGAAACTCCCTAAATTGTTCTTAAAAATACATGTAATTTTTAAAAAAGAATGACCAGAAGTCATTTTCTCTAAATATGGAAATTTGTATTTTATGGAGCCAGGGGACTTTGGGAAAGTATTTGTTAAACCAGTTCAAAAAGAGCTCATTATTTATACCCATGCTTATGCATGTCAAAAAACTAATTGAGAATATGTTTTTAAAAAACAATGAGGGTGATTTCATAATCAAATTTAGTTCAACCTTTTTTGGATATAAATTTTGTAAAAGTAGACTGATTTTTCAATCTTCACTGTTATCAAACACATAAATGGAACTGAAGTTCATTTTACAAGTGATTGTAAAAAGATCAAGAGTCTAAATACACTAGTTAGTAAATTGAGAATGAAGAATTCAACCAGTTGCACCAAAGGACTGTTATCTCTTTCTAATTTGTACCTAAAATTAAAAAAAAGTATATATCTCCATCTAAAAATCAATTTATATCTACATCTCCATGTATCTACCTGTCTCTACATATATACCTGTATAAATTCTTTTAAAACTTGTATTAAAAGTGAAGTTCTTGAATCACTGTAATTCATCTTGATAAATATTCTGGGTTTCTAAGATCCTGAATATCCGTAAAATCCAGTTTAGATATTTATAAGGTGCCAAAATTCCTGAAAATTTTTCATAATTGCAGTATCCATATTTAAAGAAGCCTGTTTCCCTCCATTTTCTGCAAAACAAAGCTGACAGCTTTTCAGGTTTCTACAAGTGCCCGTGAGGATGCTCTTCATCTGTTGCAGAACAGGGTTCCCTAAAACTATAGCTTTACGAGCAAGGCCAATTTATATCTGTAGAGCTTGTTTGAGCCTGCTTTCTTTTTTTTTTTTAATTTATTTGATACAGCTATGCTTCCAGCAATGTCAAGAATGAATCCTAAATATGATAAAACTAAGTATGCGCTTGTCATTTTATTAATTATTATTACTTTTAGGAATTCTTTTTTTCATGTAAAAACATCAATAAAAATGATCACTGACATTATTTTTTTTTCCAAAATGTTTTAGCAGTTTAGTTGTAAAGTGAGTAAAACTTGATGTCTCAAATAATTGCCAAAGGCCAAGATTCAGCAAAGCTTGTTCTTGGTTTAAAGTACATATTTAAATCTGTTGACTTTATGGGACTCAGATACCTGCTTAAGGACATGCTTCAGTCAATGCCTGGATTCCCACTGGAGTCTCTGGCCTAGCTCTTACAGTTTCAATGATTCCTTTTGGGCACAGTGCCAATAAACTCAATCTTGAATCCACTCAAGTCAAGAAGAACCCTTGTTACTGATTTCACTATGTACAGAATGAGGCCATGTGCGGGGAAGTGCAGCTCTCCAGTAGTGCTCGTTACACTGCAACATGCTTCGTGCTTTCCTCTTTCTTTTTTTTTTTTTTTCTGTAATCAGAGATGATAATTTACAGAGAGGGCTGTTGTTTTTCTTGCTTTCTTTCCCCACAGTTTGAGAAGTAGGGAATGTCATTCTGTTTCTGACTCTTGAGGTTTCATGTGAATCATGTTCTGCTGTACCTGGATGTCTCTTCTGCTTCTGTTAAACCAGCCCAAGAGGTTTGTGGGAGACATTTTATTCAAAGTGAATGATTTTTATTCAAAGTGTTTTTAAGTTTAGAATGTATTTTAAATAATTTCAAATAATTGTAAAACTTTATCCCAATGTCAGTGAAACTGTCTATAGGCATAGTTCGAAATTATAAAAGTAGTTTCTGTGTATACATAAAAAGCTGTGATCTCTTCAATTTAAAACGAAAAATTCTATATATTCCTTAGCAAAACAGTTGCTTGTTTTGCTTATTGACAGTCCTGTTTTAACCACAAATATATATTTTTTTATTTATTTATTTTGCAAATAGGTCATGGTATTAGCTTACAGAATCCAAATCCATTCATTGGTGGGGTCTTTTATGATAGGGATTGAGTTTTAATCTCAGTTTTTACGTTGAGCTTTCATCTCCATATCTCTCTCCTCATTTACAAAGTAAATGTGATAACACCTTCTGCGAGGTTTATATGAATTAACTAGCTAGAATAGATTTGTCTATCTGTGTTAAATTCAGTTGGATTCCAGGTTTTTTTTAAAAGTGCAGGTAAGCATGGAAAACAATCATTATTATTTCTGCACGTTAATAGTCAGCTTTCTGAGTTCTAAACTTTAAAGACACAACTCCAATTGTGTGCTTGTTTGTGTTTTAAAAAGGTTGTTCAGGCTTTGTCTATTTTTTTAAAAGCAAGCTAAAAGTAGTAAAATGGCTACTGATATATCCAGCATCAGAAGATACTGGAAAATCAAAGTGCTGATCAAGGTCAAGGATTTTAGCTCAAGGTAGCTAAAATCTGATGCCTTCAAGCAACCAAAACCATAATTTCCTGAATGATGAAGGTCTGTGAAATGCTGCTTCTGCAAGTTGAAAAGAGCCATGTAGTTTTTCAGAGAAAAAAAATGTACTTCCTCTATTTTCTTACTACGACTGCTATTGTAAAGGTCACTGTGTTGTCATAGTAATATTATGTATGAACCAACATATGAAGTTATTGTTTCTTTGAAAATTTGTATCCCTTTTAAAAGCAGAAAGTTTAGCTCTACTGCAAGTAAAAAAACCATGGCTTTAATAGCATTTATGAGAGCAGTTAAACAAACAGAGATACCTTGATACACTTGGCATAAAATTTTAAGAAAAGAAGAAGAAATCTTATTCAAAGGTGAAAATATCTGAGTGGAATAAGAAGTAAAAGAGTGTGAAAGGATGTGCAAATGGATAGGAGCCCTTAGGTTTATGTCTACAGGAAGTGGTCTTTAATATCTGACTCATAAAACTTCGTGAGGTGCTGCCTAAAGTTGTGATCAAAACTTCAGTGTATTCAGTGTATTCAGTGACCCAAAGTTTCACCTCACATCTTCACAGCAGTGAAAATGCTCCCTGTCAGAGTTCGCACTGTGCAAAATCTCTTCCATTCCACACGCTGGAGGCCATTTGCACCAAGTCTGTATAATACGTGAGTAGCTATTTGTGCTTACTACAAAATGGGCAAATTTTCAGACAGGTTAAATCTTATCCAGAGATTCTGCAAGCCGTCCTGAAAAACTCTGCAATTGCAACTCTCTCTCATTTTCTCAGGGATCTTATAAACAACTAGGAGACCATCCAGCACCAAAGAAGTAAAAAGTAACAGAACAAAAATATAAACACTACATATGTATCTTTGGTTAATCTTTCTCGAGTTTCCTGTCCATCTTTTCTCCCAATTTTTGAATTTTCTTTTGTATTTAGAGATATGTACTTACAGGGTATTTTTGGTGAGCTCCTGAGGTTGTGGAGTATAAATCCAACAAGAGTGTTATATGACTAATACTCATTTCCTTTTATAACTGGTCATCTAATAGATATGATTGATTGATGCCTTCTAATTATTGCATTCAACGTCTTCCATATGGAACATCATAAACTACTTTACATGGGATAATCTGACTTTCTGAAGTGTATAATATCTGGGGCTGCAAAGGAGCAACAATAATTGGAAGATACTCTACCAGGGCCTCACTCAAGTTAAAAGGGAGTGGGTGATCATCATGAAAACAGTGCAAACTAAGGGGTTTTGTGATCTTTAGATAGGCGGGGAAAAACAATCTAAAACACAAAAGACAGAGGAATCTCAGAGGAAGCTTCTGGCCACTTGCAACAGAATGTTAATAGCTTCATGTCACTTTAACTCTGACAGCTCTGAAGTGAAAGGCCACTAATCTCTGTTTGTAATGTTCACAATTGGGGAGAAAAAGTAAGTATTCTTACTTAAGCCATGGATAAGCATTAACAGTCTGGAAATGAAGGGAATGTTCTGTGACTTATTTTAGAGTCAACAAATACCTCCCCCAAAAGCCTTGGAAAATGTATATTTTTCTTTTTTCTGTGGTAGCACAGGTGATTTAAATGGAACATTGGTTTCAAGCGCTCAGTTCACAAGTTACCATCTTTACACAGAGAATGTTAGCCTGCTACAAATTTCAGGTAAAACTTATAATTCATGTTTACTAGAATGCCTTAGGAATGATCTGAGTACAGGCTCACTTGGGGTATCTTTGTTTTTCAAAATGTGTTGCTTTTAAAATCTTATCTAGGGAACAATTGCAGAGAATGTCTTGATCCAAAGTCAAGAAAAAGATTAAAACATTAAAATAGCCACAAAAATTGTGATTGCTTAGGATTTTTTTTCAAAATTTGGTTTATAAGCCGTTGGGATTTTCATTTTTTCACGTTTTGTGTATGAAAATTCTAGACATAATAGGTGCTCCCTAAGGATTTCCTGTTCACACTTCACACATATCCCTTAAGATTTCTTGTAGATATCCCAGGCTTCTGTACAGCAACACATGGCACAATTTATCTAAGAGCACTGCATGTGAATGGCCAAACTCTGCTTTTTTCTGAGAATTTATCAGCAAGTGAATATTATGTAAAAGGAAGCGCATTGCTATTTTATTCATTTCAATATTAGATCATCTCTAGGCTGAGGAGCAGTCCAATAGTTGTATTGCTGAGCATATAGTTAAACCAAGATGATTTTAGCTACCGATTTTAATAATAGCATTTTGAGTTAGTCATCTGGGAATCTAGGAACGTATTATATTGTTTTAACCTTTCTTATCTTGCTTTATTTTCTTAAGCTCTTGCATTCTTCCCACTCATGCCTAACCAACTACATTCTCATCTGCCTCTGAAAGTTGATTATAGTCATATGTGTAAATATAACTGCAGTAGGTATATATAGCTGTTTATTACATAATATCAGATCCTTTGTTCTTTGGATTTACGTTTCTGTTACTTGATATTATCAACTGATAAGTCTCATACTTATAGCATTAGAACAAATCTAGCTTTTCTTTCATTCTAGATTAATATAGTATGTCTAAGTACATATGTTTGAACAGGCAGCAAATTTCATAAACAAAATTCAGTAAATTAATTTTTCTTGTCAGAAAGTCGTATGATAATTTCCTTTTTTAGTGATTAGGTAATGATTTTTGAATTCTGATATTTTAAAATTCCAGTTGGATGAAAATTACAACTCCATTAAAATACATAAAAATAATGATATAACGTTTTTGTATGTATGAAACAACATTACATATGCATTATATACATAATGTGCTTGGGTTTGTAAGCGTGTTTTTCTGTTTTCATATTAAAAAAAATGAACGAGTGCTAATGAAGTTCTACCTATTTTTTGTAATCAGTATAATTTCAAGTTCCAGATGTAATAGATCTGATTGTTCCATAATCATTCCACAAGTGAAAAAAAACCATACCTAAACCAAACACAAAAAAACCCCACACAGAAAAAAAACCCAAACCAAAACAAAAGCAAAAAACCCCACGTAGACAAAAATTCAAGTACAAACAAACAAAAAATGCTGACCCAGTTTTCCTTGCTTTCTGGGTTTTGGTTCTTTTTTTACTGTCCATACATTTCTGAATGATTTCATTGCAAACACTGAACATAGAAAAACATAGATTTCTCTGCAGAAATGACTATCATTTCCAGATTAATCATTTCAACAAAGATTTTCTCAGGGATTAAGTCAACAACTTTTCTGAATTACATGACTTTCCTTTCTTCAAAACTATGGCAAAACATGGAATTCAATATATTTAATGAATTTTTCCTTTAATTGTAATTATTCAAGCCAATTGCAGCAAACCTTGAGCTTCATGCAGATTTAAGGTAGTTTTCGTTTTTTATTTTTCAATTGGATGTATTTCATTAAATGATGTTAAATATAATTAGGTTTACTTTAAAGTGTAGTTTAAATAAAACATCTTCTATCTAAAACTAAACAGTGTTTTAAAAATTTCTCTGGGTCAGACAAACAAGTAGTGAACAAGTTGTTGTGAACTGGAATAGCTTCTATTTGGGTGGTATTTTTTTGTCTTTCACTGAATGTTCCATTACCAAAAGATGACAATAGAGGAAAACTTGCTACAAAATGCTAATATATTTATTAAGATATTAGTTTATATTTTACAGCTTCCTTTCACATGCTTCTTGTTTAGCTGGTCAGGACAATTGCTTACTATGCAATAGTAGTTTTTCTAGACATTAAATGAGCAGAGAGATAGTGGGACATATGTTTAAATATAATGTCCACGTTTGTATTTTTACAAGAGTTGTATTTTCTACCCAAATTATATTTTTTCCGTATAAAATGGTTTTATTTATCTTCCTAATTATGAATTATTTGAAGCATTCATAATCTTCAGTCAGAAAGAATTCATTTAGTATGGCATATGAAAAATTGGACTTATTTTATAGCAGCATTCTTATAATGACGTGTTAAGGGCTGACAAATCATATACACTTAAATTCTTATGTCCAAAATCTATGTACTCTAACTGCCCTGTAAGTTTTCATGAAGAGTGTAGTAATATTTTAAATAGCAACTGTATTATCTTAGCTTGATTTTATGACAATTATCCTTGTAAAGGGTTAAATTTCAGAAATAAGCTAAATTCTTTTATTTGTTCAGATTTCACTTATTGTTCTTTTTTTCCTTTCAGTCCTCCTTTGCTTCATTAGATGCAGTAATATCTCCCTTGCCTGTGACAATTTCCATTAATATCTCAAAGGCAGCTATTAAGTATCATTACAAGAGAAGATTATAGAAGGATACCACATACAATAACACTGAAGATAAAGACAATAGTCACATTTTCATTTGTTTCTTTGTTCTAAAAATGTAAATCAAATTCCATGCACTTTCAAGCATTCTTTGCTCTGCTTATGCTTTCAAAGTGCTCTAAAATGAAAAACCTTCACGGCCAAATAAATTAATCTGTTAGGATTACCTCAACAAAGAAAATACTGCTCCTGTCAGAGATTTTTTCTGCCCTGCAGCCCCCCAGAAGAATAACTGTCAGGAGAAAAAAAGAAACTATTTCAGGTATATATATATATATTTTTTTTTTTTTAATAGGGGAATTTGGTTAAAGATATGTTTTAATAAAGCTCTTTAAAAGTGAAGAACCACTCATAAAGTATTCTGCATTAAAAGCCACTCTGTGACACCATCTAAATATTTGGTCAACCAGCTTTTAGAAAATTATCTAAACATATCTATGGCAATCTAATTATAGCTAAAGGTCATTCTAATTCTGAACACTATGAAGGAAAACTGAAATCACAAACCTCCTGTACTGGAAATTTTGAAATCCTTGCAGAATGTATCCTCTGAACCAGGATGAGTTGTATGTCTTAAGAGAAGCTAACAGGTTTTATTCTTTTCCTGAGGTGGAGAACTGAAAAAATGGGGAAAAATTAATTGGATATGGATGTGGGCTTGTTTCAGCTAGGTTTGGATGCACTATAATCTAGTGTAAGTCCTTTGGAGGCAATGGGAAGAGATGGTCAACTCAAGAGCAACTTAAGTCACCCAAAACAGAAGAACATCAGGCCTGTCAGAGCCTCAGTGCTTGAGAAGGTTAGAGAACATTATTCTAACATAACACGCACAGAAAACCAGGGTATCAGACCCAGAAACCACAGGAATGGGAAAGGCGGATCCTGCCCTTGTAACCTGGTCTCCTTCTATGACCAGGTGACCCACCTAGCAGATCAGTGAAAGGCTGTGAATGTTGCCTACACGCACTTTAACAAAGCCTTTGACACTGTTTCCCACAGCATTCTCCTGGGTTAAAAACTGGCTGGATGGCCGGGCCCAGAGAGTGGTGGTGAGTGGGGTTTACATCCAGACAGTGGCCGGTCAAAAGTTTGGTTCTCCAAGGCTCGATATTAGGCCCAGTTCTGTTTGCAGAAGTGTTGATCTGCTGGAGGGCAGGAAGGCTCTGCAGAGGGATCTGGACAGACTGGATCCATGGGCTGAGGCCGATGGTGTGAAGTTCAACAAGGTCAAGGGCTGGGTCCTGCCCTTTGGTCACAACAACCCCAGGCAGA